>VXAK01007171.1:52537-93155 GCA_013399435.1 Arenaria interpres | reverse complement strand
CTCATCGGTACGGTGCAGACTGCACCCTCACTTCGGATGGTGCCGGGAGGGGGGCGGCTCTCCCGGCCTCCCTCGGCCCTGCCAGCTGGGGGAGGTGGCTCGGAGCTGGGCCGAGAAAGGGCCGGGTGGGGGGGTAAGGAGCGGGCGGGCTCCCAGCGCCCGGGGCTTTGTGCCGGGGTTGCCTGAGGTGCGTCCGTGCTGGGCCCCGCCGACACCTCCCACCCTCCCAGCCCCTCAGGCCGGGCCGGGCCACGCACCGACCCCTCCTGGGATTCCTGGCTCCTCCGCAGGAGTAGGGGTCTGCGGTCGAGAGAGTCTTTTTAGCTGGTTTTTCCTTCTAAATGAAGTAGTTAGGCCCAGAAGAGGCACTGGTTTTGTGAGGAGGGGACGGACCCCGCTGCCGTGAGACCGCAGCGGCCCAAAGCAGAAAGGTGGGAGGATAAACACGGGGCTGGAGGAGCGCTGACAGGAGGGGTGAAATAGTCTTTAATTTAATATCCTACCTTGGCCCAAGCAGGCAGCCTGTGGGTCGCTGCCACGAGAGATTTTCCCTCCTCTTTGGTTCGCAGATGGGTCAGGGTCAGTTGAAGGGAGGAAGGATAACAAAGGGGGCAGTTTTATTTTGAAATGCCTTTTGGTATGTACTTGGGGTTCACGCCATCGGGAAGCCCTGGCTGAATCGCTCTCTCATGTGGAAAGAGCTTTTCCCTGTGCCAGGGACCAGTGCCAGCCTGTCACCCGCTCTCTGCTCCCCACCAGTTGTCTGATTTGCACTGCCCATGTGCGTGCTGCTGCTGCGTTTGCCCCCAACATGTCCAATCTCTGACTTCAAAATGAAAAAAAACAAACAGATGTCAGAAACACTTTCTTTCCTGCCAGGTGTTCCTCTCATCACTTACTCTGGTAATGCCTGCACAGTGAGGGAAGAATTCCAGAATACGAGCCAGACAGACCAGAGAGTGAGAAAGGAGTTAGGAGGCATCTGTTCCATACAAAGGCTGTCTGTGTTGCTGTGCTGTTTTGTAAAGCTCTGCCTTAATACTGAGCTGACTGATAGGACTGACAGCGTGATGTGCTGGTGCTAAAGGCAGATAAGTCTCCTGGGCATGAACAGTAAAAAACTGTGATGAATAAATGTAGCATTTTATTCCCCTCAATATCTACCTTGGTAAATAAGTTCTCTTAATGCTGGGGGGGGTCTGCCACTGCCATCACCATGCAGCCTGCATTTATTAGTTTGTGGCTGCTTGTCTGCACTGAGATAAACACAGTTGCAAAATACACGGTGAGAATCTTATGGTGATGCCAAAGAGGAAAGGTGCGTGTCTGGGAATATTGCTCTGGTGTTCTTACTGTTGTATTTTGGTATGTTGTGCAGGCTGGTTTGCGAAACCCACAGAAAAGAAGACATCTGTGAGTCCTCATGAGGAGATGAAGGCAGCGTTTATGGGTGAAATGAAAGCTGAAAACATCAAGCAGTTTCTTTAGTAAGCAATATCTAGAATAAAAAAAAGAAAATAAAATCCAAGCAGGAACCAGCGCAAGGATGACACCGGACAGAGGAGGGTGTGCAGGTTCTCTGCCATAGATTTTATCTCAAGTGAGCTTTTTTATCTCAAGTGAGATAAAAAGTCCCAGTGAGCTGTGATTGACAAAACAGTAGTTTTGATTGACATCTCAGTAGTTAAAGCAATTAAAAATTGGCCAAACTGTTGCTCAGCCCTTGGTGAGCGCTTGTACAATGTGGAAGTTCAGCCTTTCTCTTGTGTGCCCTTTGTCTGTCTCCAACAATGTTTACCTTACATTGATTTTTATGGAAAAAACATTCACCTCAAATTAGGCTGTATGAATTAATTTAAATCAGGAGAGATTAAATGGAAAATAGCAGAGTACGGCAATGTAAAAGAGAAGAAAATCACACAAGTCTTCAAGCCTTTGGTTTTTCCTGCAGCTTAGACCTTAATACTTTATTGCTACTTTCTCTTCACACTTTGTCATGTTGTGTCCAGATTTATGTGTTAATCTGTCACCATTCTGACCTTGTACTCACTTTCATGCAGAAAGATATGTTTCCAGGCTCTTTCCCTCTGCACAGTGAATAGCTAGAACAGGCATAGTAGATACCAGCTAGTCAGCTGATGGTACATTACATGGCTTATAATAAATCTAATAGTCTTAAAGCTTTAGAATCTTTTTTAAGACCATGGATTTTTACCAATTTTTTTTTTTTTCATCTCATCTACCCTTTAGTGCTCAAATTAGTTGATTTTAAATTTACTCTTATTTCTTTTATTAAATCCTAAAAGCAAAGCTACTAACATTTGTTTCTGAAAATTCAAACAGCAGAAGGTGACAATATAGATTTTTTTTAAAATCTATTTAATTACTCTAATTTTTTAAATCTATTTAATTACTCTAATTAATTTCTTAATTTCTGTAACTTAAAAACTTTAACTGCAAGGAAGCCAATGAACTATTATTTGTTTATGTTAGGGTTCTTGTAAACAGATTGTTTCTCTCTTAGGAGGGTGTAATATTTGTTAAGAGCTGACAGTTATTTGTTATTCCAGGCAGTAATAGACCAGAAGTCATGGTTTATTGATAGAAAATTACTTTTTGTGTAAAGAAAGTGTTAGAGTATCAGTTATTTTAGGAGTAATCAACAAATTCAGGTTTGCCTTAAATTCCCAACCTGATTAAATAGCATGAGGTTGTATCCTGCTACAAAACTAAATGACTAAAAAGCCATTTTTGCTTTATAAGATTGTGGCAGTCCCACGCGTTTAAGTGTGCTTGCCACAAACTATTGCAAATAAATTAGCTGGAAAGTACGTTGTCTTTACTGCATAACAGCCATGACCTGGACTATATAAACATTGAAAACTGAAGACTTGGGATTTTTTATGGTCTTAACCTGTGTTTTGGCTCCTAAAAAGTCAGCTGTTGTTAAACAGCCCTGTAAAAGGACTCCTTTCTGCTTTCTTAATTCCCTGTCTCTGTGCCAACAGGAAACATTGTACCTCGTTTACTGTCCTGCTGCCAGTTCTGTGGTGAAATATGGCAGGTAGTTAGTCACTCATCAGAACTACCAGTACAGGCAATCAACAGATTAGAAGCGGAAATGAACAAGGACACAATATTCAGTTAAAAGAGAATATAATGCGGGAAAATATTATTGCATAAGTCAAATTTTAATGAAAACACAAGACTTAATTCCTAGTTCACAAAAAAAATGGCCACTGGCTCTAACAATAACACATAACTGTGCTCTTGGTTCAGTATGTCATCCAGAAAAGGGTAGTCCCTGTAGCAGGGACTCTTAGCCCCTTCCTTATTGAAGATCAAATTTCCTTCATTAACATCAGCTGATGTGACACATGCTTCTATGGAATGTTGATGGCATGGTCATCTGACAGGATGAGGACATCATGATGACAACCTCATTCAACTGGGAATTTCTTCATCTCACTTTACCACTGGGCTTTCTCAATGGTTTGGTCCATTTTTCTTTTCAGACAATGGGTTGCTCACTATTTATGGTATCTTTCACTGTTATTCACACTGGATTTTTTTTTCTCTTAAGTCACAAGCTGTCGAGTTTTTGTGTTCCTTGTTTGTAAGCCACTGTGAACTCAGTCTCTTTCATTTCCCAACAAGACACATTCAGAGTGAACTTTTAGAAAAATCAGTATTTGTGCCAAAATTAATTAAGATATTGGGACCCAAAGGGAATATCCCATTAATTAAAAGTAGCAATCAGACTAATTATGGACATTTCTAAATTGAATACACAAAGACAGTTGTACTCAATTCTTTTATCACTTCACAAGTAAGATCATTCTCGTTATGCATAGGAGTGATTGAGCTAAGGTCACCCAGAAGACAAGGAGCAAAGCAAGGACAAAAGCTCACAGCTGATGTCATCATGCCTTTCTTGCTAAGCCACACTGTGAGGAAGATGCAAACATCTGTGGTTTCAGGTCAGACTGAAACCCATTACCTCAACTTACATGTAAGACAAGCAAAAGCACAGATACAGAGGAGTCTAGGTCCTTATTTAGCTTGAGTACATCTGATCATCTTTAAGGGGTGTATTTCCAGCCAGGCTAATAGGCGTTCTGATTATGAGCTGCAATGCCTGATCCTGACTCGTTGTTTCTTTTTCTCTAGCAATTTTACACAGCTTCCTCACCTAGCAGGAACAAAAGAGAATCTGCATCTGGCACAGCAAGTTCAAGCTGAGTGGAAGGAGTTTGGTTTGGATTCTGTTCAGCTGGTTCATTATGATGTCTTGCTCTCTTACCCTGATGACAGCAAGCCCAACTACATCTCAATAACTGATGAGCATGGAAATGAGGTACAGAAAACACCAGTTTTTGCAACTAGAGAACAAAATCACCTTCATACACCTGAGAAACCTGGGAAGGAAAGCTGTCCTCTGCTCTGCTAATGGTTTGGTCCTGATCCAAAGCTATGGAAATGAGGGGCTCCAATTTGCTTTTATATTTTGAATCTTTGTTTCTTTGGTACTAGCGATACTAATAATTATCCGGATTCTTACAGCATACTGACATGTATGGATTAAAGGAGAATTATGTAAGATAATTACTTTATGTAATTAAATTGTTTTAACATTGTTCTGTTATTTAGAAAGATGGTCTTTACTGTGATCAGCGTAGTTATTTGCATTGATTCATTATACGGTATTAATAATTGTGGTAAATTCAGTTTCTTGAAGATTAGAGTTTAGGCCTCGAGATGTACTATCACAAGTAACATCAGTTCATTACAGAGAAGCTCTAGTGCTTGGAGAAGCTCCAGGGATGAGCTGAACGCAAGCGCTTTTTAGCATTATGATCTGACCTGCTCTTTTCTGCTGCACTGAGACCACCTTAAGGGACCTTGTATTCATTTAAGCAGTGTTCTGTGTGAAGAGTGGAGATGGGATTTGCAAGATCACACATTGAACCTGCATGCTGAAAAGGGTGCTTGATGCTTGTGAAAGTTTTCACCACTACTCACTTAGACTTCTAAACTGGAGTCCTTTAAACTGCAAATGCATGTGAAATGTGCCTGAATAGACAGTACTTCTTTTCCAGATTGCCTGGTTTACTTTTTTTCCTTTTTTCTTTCCCACTAGATTTTCAACACATCGTTATCTGAACCTCCTCCTCCAGGATATGAGGCTGTTAGAAATGTGGTGCCACCCTACAGTGCATTTTCAGCCCAAGGAATGCCTGAGGTAACATAGCAGAATAGTAAAAGAAATAGAAGTAGAAATGGAAACAGAAATAGAAGTAAGAACAGAAGGAGAAATACATATAGACACAGAAATAGAAAAGATGGAATATGATAGTGTAGTGTAGTAAGTATAGCACAGAATAGATAGAGCGATACAGGATAATGTGAAATTCCTAGGTCTTAGGCTTTAGTTCAAAACCTGACATTCCACCAGTAGGAAAGATGTCCTAGCTCTGATATTCTTGGGAGTTTTGCAATGAAGCAATGTTCAAATTGCAATGGAGCAAAGTTCAAATTGAGCAGTCATACATCTATTATTTTTTCTTCTCTTGTTTGAGTCAGAACTGGATTTTATTTTTCCCTTTTTCTTAAAAAATATGGTGATACATCTATAATGGTGTCAGCTACTATAAGCTTCTCCGGATATTTCTGTGACTATGCACCATTGTTTCCCATCTTGACTAATAAATAAGACTTACATTTCTGTAGCCAAATGAACAATCTAATTTTCATTGCCCAAGGCTCACACTGACAGGCATAACTGCACAGTGTACTGTGTGCTTGAAAATGGCTTTTGCCAGCATTTCTAGCTGGCGGTAAAAGTGTTGCTGTGATCTGAGCTTAACACTAATCCTTTCTATCTTGTACCAGCTGACAGGCTTTCTTTTATAAAGCTGGTCTGTGTAACAGGAGTTTTCTATCCTGTGATCGCTGGTGGTTTCAATTAATATTTTGTAAGATTAGAAAATTTTGTTGTTGTTCTCAGTGTCTTTCCTGTCTATACATTCTGTACATAGAATAACGTAGGTTGGCAGGGCCCTCTGGAGGTCATCTGGTCCTGTGTCTGCTTTAAAGTTGGATCTGACCTTGAAACCTGCTAACAATGCTTTTACACACAGCCCATTACTAGAGTCATGTACTTCCTGAGGCTTGTTAATGAGCTGTGCAAGTCCAGAAAATAAAAGGTATCCTGTATTTGCCTCAGATATTCGAAGGAAGCTGGAGAACCAGGCAGAGAGCGTGTACCCTAGGATATGACAGCTTTGAGTATTTCAAGAATTGCATGGGAATTTTAGAGCATAATGTAAGGTAAAATTCATGGATTCTGACTCTGTATCCTAACATAATATCCCCAAAGAAAGAATAACTTCACCGCTTTATTTGTTTTCTGGAGAGCTACAGCAAGGGATGGGATATGGGAAATAATAAAAACAAATTTTAAAAGCTGCAGCTTCCTTTTCAGAAGATGATTTTATTTTAATTAAATATAAGAACATTGTTTCTGAAAAAAAAAACAATAAATAAAAGACAGATTGTCTTTTCAAAATATGATGCTTATATTCACCTTATTTCATACTGCTTTGATAAAAGCTCCAGGTTCCTAGGTAGCTCTGTTGGCAATAGCATTCTCCAGTGAGCAGTTGCCTGCACCCGTACTGCAAACAGGGAGCATTTATATAGCTCAGCAGTGGGAATACTCAGTGGTTTCAGGGCCCTTCTGAGTTCTCCCAGGCCTTTTTATGTATTTTACGTTAAAAACCCTTCTATTAAAACCAGAGCTAAGCTGTGGAGAGAGATATTTGGAACTCGCCAAGTATAGTTTCTCTTTCTGCTCATTAATTTTGTGAACGATTCCTGCATAAAGCTCCAAGTTCAAGGGAGAAGGCTGTAAAGTACCTGCATCACAGGCTGACTGTAGTCCTACGAGTAGGCAGCTTCCTGGAAAGTGGTGGAAATGGATCAAAGTTCTTGAGAGGCCCAGAACGCAGCTCTCACATATTCTGGGTGAGTGCTCTAATCAGGGAAATGCGGAAATACAGTTCAGCTCTGCTAGCACTGTTACTTTTTCCTGCAGCTACTTTTTAAGAATAAGTGGCAGTGACTGTGTGAAGGTTAAATACTGTCAGAGTGGGATAGGAGCTTCTTGCCTGCTAGAGTGAGATCCTGCAGAGATTTAGAAGTAGTTCCCACTCATTTCAGGTTCTCAGTAGATGGAAGATGGAATATATCCTGGTCTGTTATACAGATTGTCACAAAATGTATGTTTCTTCTGTGTGGTGTGTTTTAACTAAATGCCAATAAACAGTCAGATGAAAAAAGTTAAGCTTTGAGCAGAAACTCCTTTTAACAGAAATATTTAGCAGAAAGCAGACAGAATAGTGAACTCACATTCTATCAGACAGTAGTAGTAGTTTGGAACGTTAATATCATAAATAATGATAAAATTCTGCTCTTACCTTCCTTTTTAAGTGACTGCAAAAGTACTCCCATCTAGTTAATGATGGTCACAAGTAAGAGGTGTGCTTGAGGTCTCTAACTACGCTAAAAGAGGCTAGACAAGAAATTTTACGAGTCCACACTACATTCTCAAAGCTTTTATTTCGCACTAGTTCTACAAACATGAAGGATTTCATCACATCACGAGTAAATTATGATACAAAATGGTCAGAATTCTCTAAGAGGAAATTTACTGCATCAGTATAGTTCTTAGTCCTGTTAATGAAGGTTAAAGATGAAGAATTTTCAGAGATGCTAAAAAAATTAAGAAAGCGTGATTGTGCAATATATCGAATATTGCCAGAATCTTCAAATAGAGATTGAATAAATATGAATTATTTTGCAACACCAGGAAAAGAGCTATGAATACAGATTATATACTTTATATCATAGTTATGAGAGCTTTTTCTAAAGATCAGAGCTGTTCTTTTCTTTATGTGATGGTACCTACTTAATCAAAGACATTATTATAAAAAAATCTGTAGTGTGGACAGGTTTTCACTATAAAATGTTGCTCTCGTGTTAACTTGGTTTGCACTTTGTTATAGAAGAAGGGCACTGACTGTGAGAACCCAGCAGGTTGCTAGTAATTGCTATAATTACAGCTCTGCAATTATGCAAGCCAAACTAATGAAATCAACATTTTTGTATATGTCAGGACAAGAGGTAATGGGCACAAAGTTGAACATAGGAAGTTCCATCTAAACCTGAAGAGGATCTCCTTTACTTTGAGGGTGGCGGAGCACTGGAATGGGTTGCCCAGAGAGGTGGTGGCAACTCCTTCTCTCGAGACATTCAAACCCCGCCTGGACATGTTCCTGTGCAACCTGCTGTAGGTGGGCCTGCTTTGGCAGGGGGATTGGACTAGGTGATCTCCAGAGGTCCCTTCCAACCCCATGTGATTCTGTGATTCTGTCAGAAAGAATATGATAGTCTACAAATACAGATATTCTGCACAAGAATCTAAAGAAATCTGAAAAATAGATTCATAGAATCATAGAATTGTCTAGGTTGGAAGGGACTTTTCAGATCATCTAGTCCAACCATCATCCTAACTGTTAAAAAAACATCTCTAAGCCATATCACTAAGCTCTATGTCAACCTGTCTTTTAAATACTGCCAGGGATGGTGCCTCAGCCACTTTCCTGGGCAGCCCATTCCAATGCTTAATAACCCTTTCAGTGTAAAAAGTTGCATTAAAGTGGAAGACCAAATTCCCCTTTTGCTTAATCTAAATAGACTGGAAGAACTGTCTTGGCTTCAGGAGAGTTGCACTTGATTTTACTGGGAGGGAAGACTACTCCATAAATTCAGAAAAGCCTTCCCAAGAATAATCCTTGTGTTTATGAATTATTCTCGGAACACAGAGGACCAAATCTACTGTATGAGACATAGATAGGATAACATATGAATGCTATTATTTGAGACTAGCTTAATGTCTAGTCAGCAATTTTTATCAATATGAGAGATTTAAGATAAGATACCTTTTTGAAATTAAATTGAAGAACTCTCTGGAGGTATCTGGTAATATGAAAAAATGCACTAAGGAAGAGTTTCCTGTCTCCTAATTTTAGTTGTCTGAAATTTTAGGATTTTTCCCTTAACCAGTCTTTGAGGCTTGTTATGGGCATTAACTCTAAAACAGTCTTTGGTGTGTAATCAATGAGAGGGCAATTTATTCCTTCCTAAAATAGGTGTTTAAAACAGGTTTGGAGTGAATTCTTCTGGAAAGGGTAAGTTCTCAGAGAACTTCCCACCTCTTCATTGGCTATGGAGTGCACTACAGGACCTTTCTAGACAAGGCACACGACTTTTAGCTAGCTGACATTAAGGAAGAGGAATCACGCATCAAGTACTGAATAACATGGTTGAAACACAATAATGAAGAATGCTTTATTCATGTGCGATGTGTATTTATTTTGACAGTTGTGTGGCTTTTGCTGTATTGAATAATAATCAAGTCCTGAGAATTTCATAGGATATTGGCATAATTTAGTTTACTGCATGAAGTATTTACTGTGGTGTCTGGGTCCAAAATACCTCCAGCTGTCCAAGACTGACTGCAGCTTAAACAGACTAGGAAGACAAGTAAATGAGCTCTGAGCATTTACTCTTAAGTTTTTCTGGTTCAGAATTCCTATCTTAACTCTCCATTGAGGACAAACTCTGTCAGCTTTGGATGGTAGGAGTCTAAATTCATCAGTCATAAATTCATCAGAAGTCACTTGCCTACCTAATTGTCTCATGATGAAAGAATTCGTACCAGAGCCAGTCCCAGAGCATATTGTTCCCAGCTTATTCTCTTACTAGATGTCATCCTCCTTTTGACATGATCATTGACATTCTTGTTTCAAATTCTACCTTGTTTTATCAGGGTGAGTTAGTGTATGTGAATTATGGCCGCACTGAGGACTTCTTTAAGCTGGAACGTGAAATGGGAATTAACTGTAGTGGAAAGATTGTTATTGCCAGATATGGAAAGATCTTCAGAGGAAATAAGGTAATGCCTTTATATAAAAGTGTTACTGGTGCTGTCCTTCAGTTAATTTCAAGAGACTGAAACACTTACTAAAGCGTTCTGGAGATTTTATCGTAACTGAGTTTTTCATAGAGCTGTGCTTAAAGATTATTCTCTCTTAGAAGATATAAAATATATATTTAATATGTATATAATACATCTATAGGATAAAAGTAAATAAATTGGAAAATGTTCTGTATTTTTATATTCATTTGCGTACCATAAAGAGTTCCAGAATATTGCTAACATTCTTGGGTAATATGCTCTTTTGAACTAGACTGTTCTTCCCTATTGGTTCAGCTGTGCTTTAAGATGCCTATATTGTGTTTCTTTATAACGGTTTCTGTGTGCCGGGCAGAGACTATAACTATGTGGAGGTTATAACAAAGTCTGTGTTTTTTTATTCAATGTCCTTATCATATAAATATTTTTAAACTACAGATTTCTGCATATTTCTGTGGCCTGACAGGAAAGTACATAATCATGTGCATTCTTCAGGCATATGCTCAAGTTATTTTCTGAATAGGGATGTAAGAAGACAGTCTATTTTTGTGTGTTTGGCTCTTGTACAAAAATTAGTTTGAGCCTAATTTTGACAGGGCTGTAGTTTTTATTTCTCAGTTACACTGAATCTCCTCACTGGAATGCTAACTCTTATTATATGCTCTTGACTAATCTTCTGTGATCTTAAGTGGGTAACTCACCGATTTACATCCATACTGTTTTCACCAGTGAGAAGTGACATGTAACTTATATTCTAGGTCAGATAATATTTTCACTAAATTATTTACCATTCTTAAAGATACTGGCCCCTTATCACAAAAAGACATTGAGGTGCTGGAGCGGGTCTAGAGAAGGGCAACAAAGCTGGTGAGGGGTCTGGAGAGTAAGTCTTATGAGGAGAGGCTGAGGGAGCTGGGGTTGTTCAGTCTGAAGAAGAGGAGGCTGAGGGGAGACCTTATTGCTCTCTACAGCTCCCTGAAAGGAGGGTGTAGAGAGGCGGGGCTCAGTCTTTTCTCCCAAGTCACAGGTGACAGGACTAGAGGAAATGGCCTCAAGTTGCACCAGGGGAGGTTCAGGTTGGATATTAGGAAAAATTTTTACACGGAAAGGGTTATCAAGCATTGGAATGGGCTGCCCAGGGAAGTGTTTGAGGCACCATCCCTGGAGGTGTTCAAAAGCCAGGTTGACGTGGTGTTGGGGGACATGGTTTAGTGATGGGTTTTTTTTGTCAGAGTTAGGTTAATGGTTGGACTAAATGATCTTGAAGGTCCCTTCCAACCTAGATGATTCCATGATTCTATACTCTCTGAATGGAAAAAACTTAAAAATTGAAGAAGGTATTGCTGTCTATGAATCTTCTATTAAAATTAAATAGAAACACCTCAGAGTTACTAGTATCTAGAGGGGCAGTTGTCCTGTGGTTTAGAAATTACATGCCCTTGTTGACACAAAAGATGATATGTTAATTCATTTCTAAAGACTGTTTATGTACTGAAGAATTAGGTAGCCTGTATAAGATCTGGAGAACCGTACTGTGATTTTCCAACTTCCTAATGGTGTGCAAGAATAGAATAGAGGATTAAGGCAAGTACTGTATTTTCTGAAAAAAGCTATGGTATTTCTGAATTAAAATACCCAGATTTAAAACTGTTGAGGATTAGTTGTCACTCAGTCACTATACGTCACTGTCTTATCTAGCAGCAAAACAGATTGGGATGTCACAATGACATATATTTTCTCTCCCTCACTCTCCACCAAACAGGATTATACAATAATAAAGTTGCATGAGAACACTTTTTTAAATCAAAATGGCATGCAGGTCCATCCTTCTGCTGTAATAAACCTAAGCCTAGTGAAGTAGCCTCTTTGGAGTTAGGCTTGTTCACAGCCAAAGACAGTTTCAAGCTCTCCAATAATAATGTTTCTGTGTAATCTGAAGCCTGAGATATGTTAGGAAATCATTTAGGTAAATCAGGTAAATACATGACTAATGAAAGATAAGATTGCATCAATGTGATACAGTTTTTTTCCATCCATGATGCGTACATTTCAATAGTCAGTTGATTGTATTGATCTGGATGACAGGATACAAACTCAGGTTATGCAGTAATACTGTGAAGAATGCTTTCCATTTTAATGCAGTTGTCTCCTGACTAAAATTCAGAGGAACACCAAAGCTCTTCTTTCCTATGGAACCTGATATCTGCATATGTATTTTCAGGAAATTCTATGATATGAGACAGTTACGGGCCCTTTACTTAGCCCAAGCAATGTAAAAGCCCCGGAGGAATAATCATTGAAATTTATACTACTTTCTTTTGCCCCTCAAACTCTTGTGTCAAGCTATAAAGAACTGAATAGGGATAGGAGGTGTGCTTTGCAGGTGAAGAATGCTGAATTGGCAGGTGCCAAGGGACTTATTCTATACTCTGACCCTGCTGACTACTGCGCCCCAGGAGTAGATCCCTATCCAAACGGCTGGAACCTTCCAGGTGGAGGAGCTCAGCGTGGAAATGTATTAAACCTGAATGGGGCCGGGGATCCTCTGACACCAGGTTATCCTGCAAAAGGTGAGTCACACTGAAAAGTCATGCTCCGAGGGTCTGGTTTCAGGAAGGGAGGGGAAGGTAATGGGGATGTTCTTTCCCTTGGAACAAAACTCGTTTTTTCTTGGTCTTTCTGTTGTTCAAAAAAGGCAGCTTTGGGCTTCGCATCAGTTGGCCACTTCAGCAAATGATGCATGAGAGAAAGTGAGGGGATGTTAAGGGAGTCACACAGTGAAGTGCTGGGCTGCTTAACTTCACAGATATACCCACAAGTATTCGACAGCTGAAGCCCTAGTCTTTATTTCTGTTTCTCATCATTAAGTCAGCAAGGAGTCAACCTGCACAGCTCACAGGTTGCTTTGCTTTTGCAGTTCTCCTTTCTGCAGAATTTGGGCTGCTTTCCCTCCACAAGAGCCCCTGCTGGCAATGCTGAGATCTTTCCTGCTGGGATTCTTGTCACCTGGCTGCAGCTGAGGCCCTTGAGAAGATGACTGTTATCCACTGGTTCATCATCTTCACCTCATGCTTCCTCAGCTGCTTATTTGAGCTCTGCCTAAGCTGTTTCATTTAGCACCTAACCCAGATCATTTTGACTGAAATGCGTTAAGAACTTAACGCCTTAAGTGCCAGCACTTAAGCCAGCATATCTGAGGGAGGCAATCGCCTCAATTAGAGTAGTCCCTAAGTGTTGGGGAAAGTTGCCTTTAGCCACCAGCACTTGAACTGGAAGAGGATATGTGTTCACAATGGCAGCATGGCAGGAGCAGCCCATGAGGAAGACTTCTGGTTCCTCATGCTTGTGTCAGTAATCTCATAGATGAATCCCTGCCTGTTTCTCTCAACAAGGGTCCCTGTGAATGCTGCATGAAGGAGGAAACTATTCTTTTCCATACCTGCTGGCTTGTAAACATGAAATTTTGTCCACATTGTGAAAATTAAGGTTCTCATTTGTAAAAAGCATATGAGTTGAACCTAGACTTCATTTTGTTCGCAAAAACCCCGAAGCAGAACATTCAGTAGCCCAGTATATAAGATTTTACCTGCATCTCTTATCAACTAGCAAAATTTTTTAGTTCCCAGCTGAATGTTCCAACCATCGTACTACAGGCTCCTTCTTTGCTCTTGTTCTTTCTCTGTGGCTTAGTCTGAAGTTCCTTCCCATAGAATCCCAGAATGATATGGGGTTAGAGAGAACCTCTGGAGATCACCTAGTCCAACCCCCCTGCCACAGAAGATCCACCTAGAGCAGGTTACACAGGAACATATCCAGGTGGGTTTTGAATGCCTCCAGAGACGGAGACTCCACCACTTCAGAGAGAAGTATTTTTAGCTAATACTAGAGAGACGTATTTTTACCTAAAAACATTTCAATGCCAAAAATTAGCAAACTTTTAAAATTTCTAGCCAGGTCTAAATGCATGACTGCAGGCACTATTGGAGAACTTTTTTAGTGTTTCTCAGAAAACATGTTGATAAAGCATAAAGAATGAAATCACCAAGGAAATGTCAGCCCAACTTTTAGGAAAGTGAAATGATTATCCCTGACTCCAGTGTTAGGATTGTGCTATGAACTGTACAGATTCCTTCTGAGAGTTGTAAATATGAAAATATCTGTCTTTTACTTTCAGAATACACTTACCGATTAGACAAAGCCAGTGGTGTAGGTCTCCCAAAAATTCCAGTTCATCCCATTGGCTATCATGATGCTGAGTCATTACTGCGGTGAGTGTATGGGACACAGGAGGAACTTTAAGCAGACTGTTTTTTGAAAGGTGTGAAATGAAAGGGAAAAGACTTTGGCACTGTGTTTCTACTGTAGCTGTTGAAATAGTGCACGCTTGCCATTAGGTTCTCTCTAGAAGTTGTCGATTACGGCGTATCACATATTGTTTGTAATCATGTCATATCAGGATCATTTGCAACATATCATGATCAAGATACTGAAGTTACAAAGTGTCTCTCAGTTTAAATAAAGGGAAAAATTTTTGAGGGCGGCGTGATGCCTGTCTTGTGAAAAAGACCATAAATTAAGGCATTCATTTGTTCAGGGAAATAGTTGCCATGTATGTTTGGTGGGACGGTATCTCTGTTGTCCTCTGTTAAATGAAGGTGTGTGCTTGCTCTAATCAGGTGTATTATGTTGCATAAATAAGAAATAAATAGTGAATTAATGTAAGGATATTGAGGCAACTCCGAACTATTATAGGGGAATTAATATGTGTAAGTCTTACTATGTGTAAGTAAGTGTGCCTTCAAAACATGCAAGTGACATGATGACAGGCTACCAGCTTGCCAGAAGACAGCGTTAAAATTTATAATTATCTTAATAAACTAAATAAATTATTTGAAAAAACTAAGATGTGATTGACTTGGAAAGTGTATCATTCCCCTAAAAATGTAGCAGTAATCATCTATATCAACTGTAGAGGTACAGAGCTGGAAATGCCAGGGTTAGCACCAGTACCACAAGCAAGTGGTTAGGGCAATAAATGAACATAATCTTGGGTGTGTATTTGTATAGGAATTTTACGTCTAAATCACGTGAGCAATCTTTCTGCTCTATTTGATGCCTCTGTTTGAATATTGAATAAAAAAAAATAAATTAATTCTATCTTGGTTCTCTATGCAGGCTTCCTCTGAAGTATTGAAGCGAGCTATTTTTATGAGGCAGAATTTTACCATCTTTAGTGTCTTTGCGTACCTGATGTTCATTAACACTGTTC
Organism: Arenaria interpres; assembly: GCA_013399435.1. NCBI lineage: Eukaryota > Metazoa > Chordata > Aves > Charadriiformes > Scolopacidae > Arenaria > Arenaria interpres. The sequence continues at coordinate 77,847 of VXAK01007171.1, read as the reverse complement.
TAGTGTTTTTCCTATTTCCTCTCAAACTTTTATAGACTAATATATCTCCAAACGGTCTTTTCTTTAAAACTATGGTGATCATTGTTATGAGGATAACTGCTCATAAGGAAAAAGGTATAGGTTAAAAAACCTCTTTTTTTCCACTGCCAACTAGTAGTGGTAGAGCAGATTAATATATATAAATATGATGTAGCTAGATATTTCTCTTCAATAGGTTGTAAATAATTCTAGAACTTGGTTTTAATAATCATGAATGAAATGTAAATCCTTTAAAAATACTGGGGTCTTGTTTTCACTTTTGTCTTGAGAAATCATAACTTCTAGTTATTCCTGCTATCATATTTTTTTATAAAAAATATACTGAGGACTTGAAGACATGCTGAAGCATTCTGCGGAATAAAGCTTGACTAAAGTATGCATTTACAGTAAAGGACATACTTTTGTTTACAACAAATATATTTTGCCTAATAAGAACCAGAACATGCAGCATACTTTTAAATATTTTTGTTTCTTGCAAATTCGTGTCAAAACCATAAATTTTAGAAAAGGTGAATAAGTATGGGTGGTTGCGATCCACTGAATTACTGCATTTCCAGTTGTGTTAAATGAGAAAAAGCATCTTGCCTTTGACAATGGAAAAAGAAAAGGTGACTTGGATTGATCATGTTCCTTCAATTTTAGACAATTTTGAAACACATCAACTCTGTCTACAGTACCAGATCAAGCAGTGTCCAGGGACAGCCACTGGAAGACAACTGCCTGTACTGTTAAACTGTTAGAATGGCCCAAGTTACTCTTTGCTAATTCAAAAGCAAATGCAGTTTAAGGCAGCAGAAAGTTCTAGGGACAATTTTGCATGCAAAAACTTAGGAGGCCAACAGGATAGCTGTAGGCCATTCCAACTGATCTCAATGCCCAGGATTATTCCTCTATGTTAATTTACCAGTATTAGTGTAGCTAAAAAGACAGATTATTCTCGTGTGGAAACTTGTAGTATAAATTGTCCAGACAAAGGCCATCACTGGTGTGCATGGGACCTAACAATGTATGATTCCTGGTTCCTCATTTGTGTTTGGTGCTATTGTAAGATGTCTGTAACTAATAATGTTTTGTTTTTTTTTCATACTAGCAATATGGGAGGACAAGCACCGCCACATAGTAGCTGGAAAGGAAATTTGAATGTATCTTACAACGTGGGTCCTGGTTTCACAGCAAATTATTCTACAAGGTCAGTTTTGTTTCATAAAGAAAGCATGCTTGGTATCAGAAAAAAAAACAGGTAGAGCAATAGAATTTGACCAAAGGTATAGTAGTTGGGGTTATTTGCATCATTCCTTTTATTATGACCATTTCCTGGGCTGAAATGCGCTCAGTGCAAAGCTTCAGTAGATTTACGTCTTGATTAGATGGATACGACAAAATTGCTTTAGTTTCCAGCTAGTCTTGAACCAGTTTCATTTGGAAAGCATCTAATCTTTGACAAACTGTTTGATGAGACTGATTATTTTTTTAAGAACTGAATTTGTTTGTTGTCTTTTTAAAATTCACATAGTTCCAGCTTCTGGTCTTACCTATTGCCTTATATAAAACAGTATTAGCCTACAAGTTTTCCTGAAAAGAAAAGCTTTAGCTACAGTGTCATTTCTATTGCTTCAGATTGTTTTTAAACTGATTTAGTAATTACAGTTTAGGACTAAAGTCCAGGTACTTCAGTACTGACTGAGCTATTGTACTGACTTCATGTGAACCGTTTGACCTTTTCCCTATGTCTTAGTCAATCCACATGAAAAATTCTTTCTGAAGAATATACAGACTACCCGTGAGGCTGAGTTGCTGCACGTCCAGCTGTGTTGTAGATAAACAAAGAAAGTCTCTTGGTGCAACTCAGGTTGTCTGATTTTCTGCTGCCTGAGCTGCCACATCAATATTGACTGTGCTGGAGTTAGTTCTAATTAGCACCAACCTCTAGATGATTAGAACTATTTACCTTTTTAACATTAGATGGTTTTCATTTTCCCTTCACTTCTCCAAACATAAAAAATAGCTGCTAGCAAAAAATCTTTGAATTTTGGAGTTCTGAGCCTGTTATCCATATAAATCTTATTGACATCAATAACAATACATAGCTTTCAAGGGCTAAATGCTGTTCTCAGTTGCACAAGTATAAATCCAGAAAAAAATACACTGAAATCTTTTCAGATTTACTTTGATTTAATGGAGGGTAAATGCTTTCCTTGCAATTTATATTGTACACTTTTGAAAGGTTGTGTTTTCTCATCCGGTGGATTTTCTCTTTGGATTTTCTTTCCAATATGCTAGAAAGGTGAAAATGTACATTCATAGCAACAACGAAGTAAGAAGGATTTACAATGTGATTGGTACCATCAGAGGCACAGTGGAACCAGGTAAAGTGATTTGTCTTCAGTGTAATGTGAGCGTCCAGTGACCTCTACATGCACTTCATAGTTACAAGGGGAAAATGATGAATATAGTTATCTCTAAAATATTGCACTACATGATCATTGGTGTTGAAATATTTATTGCACCAGCTTTCATATGGTTCAGGGTATGTCAGCATTTTCACTGTAAATGCTGATTTTCAAGGGGGAGTCATAACCAAGAGAAGTATTTGTCTTCAGGCAAGTAACTTTGAAATTGAAAGAGTATTCTTAAGTGGATATTCTTCCCTGCTAACCTAGGAACGGACTTCGCATTCTGTCTGAAGACATCATACCCATCACTACTGATGTTTTGTCTGTCTTACAGTCTCTTTAACCAGTGTGACTTTACAGTCTAAAAACCCAGAAATATAGACATCCTTAGGATGGTGATAACATCATTTAACTTGTAACTGCAGCACTTGTCTGTTACCTGAAACACAACTGTTAACCATATTATGGTAGCACAGAGATCTCGTCTGACTTTGATCTTATTAATCACATCTTTGTCATGATTTGGACAACCCTTTTTATGATTGACTACATATATATATATTCAGAAAATACTGCATTCAGCACACCTTAATGTTGTGAGTTGGCAAGCTCTACAAATGTAATTAGTGGATCAGCTTTACCATGAAACACACTGCTGTAAAACATGAAAAGATTCTTCTATCTTTAGAGGAAAGCTGCAGTATTTCTAATAATAGAAGTAACATGGAATTTAAGAGGTTTTAAGTTTTATGAGATCAAGTTATTGTGTTTGACAAATTCTTTAGCACTGGCTGAAAATGCGGAAAAGATGTTTTTGGAGATTTAAAATGTCTTTTAACTTTGTATCGTGTATATTATAAACTATTAAGCTTTGTTGCCTGATAGCTGCATGGAAAATTAGAAATTACTTCCAGTTAACATTTCTGTGGCAGGAAAGTTTTTTCTAAGTAAACCTCCGTAATTAATTTCTCTAGACAGATATGTCATCTTGGGAGGCCACCGCGACTCCTGGGTATTTGGTGGCATTGATCCTCAGAGTGGGGCGGCTGTGGTTCATGAGATTGTGAGGAGCTTTGGAAAACTGAAAAGGAAAGGTAATGTAATGAAAGAACAAAGCACACCAAAATCACTGCTCTCCGCGGTGCCCATTGATTTCTCTGGGATTTAAGCATATGCTTAAAATTAAACACCTGTATCTCTGATCTCTTGAATAAACACACTGCTCTGCAGCTTTTAATTAGTTCCAGTTACAACTTTGGTATATGTGAGGTGCTTCTACACAAGAGAAAGTACACTGAAAGGAAAACAAAACACAAAATGGGGGATACTGAAATAAATGCGACATTTAAGTGCAATTGATTACTGTGTGTTTGAGGCTGGTCCGACTGGATGCTTCAGTTGCTACAGTGGGGGACTGACCAAGGCTTCATCAAGGCAACACCGAGAACCTTCTCAGCACTTGACTGCGCTTTGGAGACAGGCCCAAGAATATATAAAGCATGTCTGTGTAATGCAGAGAATGAGCTGTGCAAACACAGTAGGAGGTAATGGTTAAAAATACCTCATGCCTAGTTATATTAGAATAGGAGCAAATGCCAAGTGTACCAAGTTTCTGCTGCTGTGAGAGCAAATGCTGTCTCCCTATCTGACATCCCATGGAAAGAAGCTCTGACATAACTCAAATACTGTGCTAGAGGAGCTTTCTTTGCCTACCCATTACACTTAAAACCTATTGACATTTAGTTTTCTTTCCATTCCTTCCCAGTTATTGGATAATAGGGGTAACTGCCTTTGGAATGCAAGCTGGAAGGAAAAACCAAAAAAAAAACCAACAAAAAAAGAGGGAACTAAACATAAAAAGGCTCCAGTGGCCTCAAAGAAAACTTCAGGCGAAATTACAGGGGCAATAGAGCCTGTTCTGTTTGGCCTGGGTTTAAATCAAATGCACAACTTCAGGTGAAAGAGATCTTTGTTTTGAAGGTGATCTGTCAAAAGTTACAGGGAATTCCTTAGGTTTTGAAATCTGGCATTTGGGAGACAGGTCAAAGAAATTCAGTAATACACAAGAAAAGATGCCAAACCCTTTCTGTCAAAGTACACGCTGGTATACAATGTGTACTAAACTGAATAGAGCAAAAAGAGTCAAAAAGCCTTCTTTCAAGGTGCACAAGCGCATTATTTTTCCTTTTTCAGAGTTTTAAATTTTAGAAAATTTTCTTACAATTAAAGATGAGATTAAAAAGAATACATTATTTGGCGCAATATTGAAGTAGAAGTGTGATTGCTGCAAAATTAGCAAGCCATTGTTGGATTGGATTGGATTGGATTGGAGAAGAGGTTGGTGTTAGAGTTCTAAAACACACCTTTTTCCTGACAGATCAGGATAAAAGATGAGCCCCTGGAAAATTACATTTGTTTTCCTGTTAGTTGCCATGTAACAAGCAGTCTTTATTTTTGTAATACAATTTTCATGGTCTTTTATTGCAGGATGGAGGCCAAGGAGAACAGTGATATTTGCAAGCTGGGATGCAGAGGAATTTGGCCTGTTAGGATCAACAGAGTGGGCTGAGGTAAACCCATTGTGTTCAAAGAGAAACTTTCACAGTGGCAGATCTTTGAGAAATCTGTACCAGAAAGCAATACTTCTTCCCCCCCTTCCTCTCTCTTCCTTACACATGCACTCACACACACACTCTCTTAAGTTTCCTTTTGAACTACAAAGAATATATGGCTCCCTGCAGTATATGGTATCTTTCCCTGAAACACCTGTTACTTCTGTGGATGGGAAAGTAGTTCTCAGGAAAAAAAACATTCATCAGCATTTTCTTTCTCTTTTTCTTCTCATAGGAGAATGCCAAAGTATTGCAAGCACGAGGAGTGGCTTATATCAATGCAGATTCCTCCATTGAAGGTACATAGTGTGTTTTCCAGGAATAGTGATGGTATATCCAGGCGACTGGGAGGCATTTCAGCTTGAAGATCCATAAAGGCTTCAATATGATAATGTTGTCGCATTAGTTCAGGAGTAGATACGAGGAAAAACCATGACCCATATTCATAAAGAGTCCTTCAAATGTTCTGGTTGCTTCAGGGAAGAAGTCTATTACAGTAGCTACGCTATTTGGGAAGTCATGGGGAGGGACAAAAAGTGTTGTGCCCTTGTCAGCAGTTCTACAGCAACTCTGTAGGGTCAGCTTCTCCTCTTATAGTGTCTGTAGTAAACATAGGGACATAAGAAAGGCTCTTAAAGGTAGCTTCAAAAGCCGGGCTGTAATTCATCTTCACCAATACAAATGCACTCACAAGATCCCAGGAGAACTCTTGTACAGGAAGAATCAGCTTGTTCCTTGTAGAAAGTGTAGCTCTCTAGTCCCTTTCTTATTAACAAATAATGGCATGAAGTTTCACCTGAATAGAACTTGCTTCTTCAAATAAATAGTTCTTCCTGTTTTTCAGGAAACTACACGCTACGAGTGGATTGCACACCACTGATGTACAGACTGGTGTACAATCTGACTAAAGAGGTAATATCGCTTGAAATTTCTAGCCAGCATGTTCAGTGCTCACTTACTGGATGGGGCTCTGTGTACAAAATATGATGTCAGATGTTTCTTTCTTTTCTGACTGCAGCACCCCTTGTAGGTCAAGAGCTAAGTAACTGGAGCTTTTTCCCAGGAGTGGCAAAGGGATTTCAAGTTTATACTTTTAAATTATTAGTTATTCAGGATTAGATTTTTCCACTTCTGTTAGAATATTCCTTCTAAGAACAAAAGAATAAAAAAACTTTGTGAGCCAGAGGACAGAAACAACCACAAACCTGCCTGCCCAGTCCAAATACTACCAGTGCCCATGGTAATGGGAGAGTCAGACTCCCTTTAGGCAGGGGAAGAAATTGGGCTTGCTGCAGTGTTGTTTTTAGCATGATGTTTAGGCTTGATCAATGTGTTTCATTGGCTCTCAACCTGATGTTCTCACACATATTTGTGTGGTACACAAAACTGAAAGGTAGGGACCTTTCTCAGGAAATAGCCCCACCGTCTTAGATGTAAAATGTTCGTTCATTTGAGAGTGGGTCTTAGAGCCTGGCAATAAAAGGCTTTTTATTTCTGGGTTTTTTATTTCTCTTCATCTGTTTTAAAGCATGAACATTTAATTAGTCTTCTGTGTTTGTATTTTATATACTTATATAAAATATACATTCAGCTACTGTATGTATTCTATGAATCTACTATATATGTCTTCATCTGCTATACATATTCAGCCATCTGTCTTCCAGGGTTGTTAATTTGTTATCTCTTGGAAGTTGGCATTAGTAAAGGAAATGTAGTAATTCAGTATAATAATCTTCTGGCAATTGAAAGACAACAAATAAAATTTAACTCTGTTAAAATTAGCTGCGCAGATAAAGATATTTCTGTCCTGAACTGCAGAGGAGCTGATCACCTGCAGTTCCCATGGCAACGTGTGCTAAGTGCAGGTATTCAGAACAGTCAGAAAATCAGGTCAGCAGAGTCTCAGTTTGGGCACCGAATGTTGGCCTAAATACCAGTAAACATTATTGTGTAACCCGTCCTGGAACTGGGAAGCAGTGACAAAGGCTGAAGAATGCATGTAACCACAGTTTGTTGGTGGCTGATGTCTGACGAGAATGCTGATCAGGAAGCAGGTCCCATGTGACCCCATCCAGAGTTAATCTGTGGCAACAAACATTAATGCTGTTAACGCTGTTCTGTGAACAATTAGCTTCATGACAAAAACCCCTAAATATATTATTTTTATTTTTATTCTTATTGTGGATTAATAGTAGATATAGATAGTAATAATAGACATAGATACTAATAATAGACCAGATATTAATAATCTTTCATAGATTAAAGGTAATAAAACCTCAGCAGCCCACCAATAAAAAGGAACAATGAAAAAATACCCAGTATTTAACCTTCTCAGTAATCTAGAAAATAGTCAGAGTGATAAGAATGAACTTCAGGATGAGTGTGATGTGCATACCTCCGTAGCAGCTATGGTGATATAAACACCAAGCACTATACACCTTCCCCTTCTGAGGCTACTGCTGCATCCATGAAAATAATTTTTGTGAACTAAAAAAGGTAGAAACAGTTTTGAATTTACCCAAGACAAAATTGTTTGAAATTTCTTCCAATGTAAAACAAAAAGTTTTGGTTTTGTGAGGGGTTGAATATTTAAATTAAATAGCTGAAAATCTCATAAAGAAATATCAGAATGTAAATATTGGCTTGAAATGTTTTGCTTTCCCTGTGTTTTCTTCCATTTTAAATTACCTATTTTAAGCAAATAAACTATTTCTTTTGGAAAATGCTATGCATTTGAAATGTTCAAATGGAAAGGCAGGAAGGTTAAGGGACTTAAGACTGTGACATATTAATTGCCCTAAGCCATAGGCTTTACATGATGACAGATTGTAGATTTGTTGCTTGGTAGCATTTAAAATTGTGTCCTGTGCGTTTTTTCACAATAATTTTTTTCTAGATACCAAGTCCTGATGAGGGTTTTGAGGGAAAATCTCTTTATGAAAGCTGGTATAAAAAAAATCCATCAAGAGAATACAAAGATGTCCCCAGGTCAGTGACAAAAGAAAATAAATGATATATCAAAAGTTATTATAAATTGTAAAGTGTGGGTTTTAAAGAAATATCTACTTGAAAAACTGAGCTCCTAAAGGTAATGGTGTGATTCTCAGCTGGTATAAATTTCAGTTTTATTGATTGCAGCTGATACACTAGCATACTATAGTTTTGTGAACCTGCCTTTGTAGCATGAACAGGAAGCTTTATATATGAAAAGTGTTTAGTAGTTTATAGAGATTTAGACAAATAAGGGTTGTATGCACAAGCCAATGGCAGGCACATGCGATGCTAAACACGGCAGCTTTCCCTCGCACTCACTTCCAGTCTCCTGGAAAGCCTCTGAGTTTGGGTGACCGGGGAACACATCAGACAGGTTTTTGCAACACTGTCCTTCAAAATTACCAGGGTTTCTCTATAGAAGCTCAAAGACTGATTCTGTTCTACGGAGCCAAGCTAGTACTGTTGTGTTTTCTCTGAGTTGAGAGCTTCAGGTAGTGGAAGTTCATAAAAGGAAGATCACTGGATCTTCTCAATGATTAAAGACAGTGAGTTAAATTCTGTTCTTGAGAGTTTGATTTCTCTGTCCTTTTTGAGAATGATGACTCTGCTCCTCCAAGAGTTAAATTGATGTGGTGCGTGTAATGTAGGGGTCACAGGCAATTCATGGTATATTGATAGAAAGAGCATACCAGGGAAAGACTGTAGTGACTGCGACTGCAGAATAAATAATTACCACAGTACTTGCAAGGAAGCTAAAATTATACTTTAAGTATTGTCACTCAAGGCACTTTTCTCTTTCTTGTTAAAAGAATAAATAAACTGGGTTCTGGCAATGACTTTGAAGTCTTTTTTCAACGTCTTGGCATTGCTTCAGGAAGAGCACGATACAGTAAAAATTGGGTAAGTCTGTGTCTTTGTAATTTTGTATCCCCCTGTAACTGCCTGACTAATATCCCCTGTAAATGAGCCATTTCGCCTGCCAGCTTCCTGGAGTAGTTCAGTTTAGTGTGTTAGAGTCCCAGTTCATTACTAGAATTCTGTGTGCTACTAGAAAACAAGTATTTAATAAATAGGAATGGTCAACTTGGTGTCAGTAGAGAAAAGGAACTTTGCACAGGGTAAATGGATGCTCTTAAAAGTACCTATAGTTGATGAAGGCTTTTGATAACTTCTGAATGATTTGTAATACCTTATGAAGCTTTGAACTCAAAATGGTTCATGTTTTATGGAAAGTATGGGTTTGACTCTGGAGCATACTGTGTGATAAGACTAACTGAGAAATGTTCAAGGAGCAATCTATTCAATGTGGTCTTTTCCTCTGAAAAGGCATATCCAAAGACACAAACAGAAATGACTGTTGAAATCCTGGTCAGCAGAGTGAGGCATCTCCAAATGACTGTTCATCTCATCATAGGTTGATGTCTAAGAAAGCCACCACTGAGCACTTCTTCTCATTTGACTGTCTGTAGTGGCTACGTAGGATTAGTGTGACCTGAACACTCAACTTTAAAGTGCCTTGAATCCCAGAGCACAGGTTTTCAAGCAAATCTGAAGTATCCCCAGCTGAATAATGGTTTTATTTGGGTTTGTTTGTTTCAGAATGTAGAAAAATATAGCAGCTATCCAGTTTACCACAGTGTCTATGAAACCTATGAAATTGTGGAGAGGTTTTATGATCCCACTTTCAAGAATCATCTGACAGTAGCTCAGGTACGGGGAGGGCTGGTGTTTGAATTGGCCAACTCCGTTGTGCTTCCTTTTGACTGTAGAGATTATGCATCAGCTGTGAGCAACTATGCTCACGTCATCTATAATTTGTCAAGGAGTCATGAAGAGAAACTGGCAACATACAATGTATCCTTTGGTACGTACAGTCTTTCATCACACTCTTCCTCTGTTAATGCTAGCAGTGCTTTATGTTAATATATGTCTTAGTCTTGCTCTGGTATTTACCTTGTGCTGTATTAACAGTAAATAAAACAAGAGCCACACCCTCTAATAATTTGAAATTTGAATATTTTGTCACTAGTATGTCTGTATAGAGACTGTGCCACTGCCAAGTAGAGCTAACACTTACAGTTGCTTGTTCTTTGACCTGTACATGGTCCATTGATCTTGCCAACTAAATATCCTGGTCTTGGTCCCTGAAAAAAAGTCGCATTGCTTTGCAGGTGGTGTATAATTCTCTGTCAAACACTGATCATAGGATAATATAGGTTAGAAGGAATCTCAGGAGGTCTCTAGGACAACTTGCCCAAAGCAGGGTCAGCTCTGAGGTCAGACCAGGTTGCTCACAGCTTTGTCCCATCTGGTGTTGAAAACATCCAAGGACAGAGACTACAGAAACTCTCTGGACCACAGTGCTTGACTGTCCTCAGGATGAGAAGTATTCTCCTTATCTCCAGTCGAAACTTCTCTTGTTTCAGTTTGTGAGCACACAATGGCAAGTGCAAGCATCATGAGAGGTTTGTCTCAGGGCTTGGTCAGGCAGGAATCGTTCATCCCCGTGCCGCAGCAGGGATCTTGTGCTGGCATGTGAAATATCATGTCATGGTATAGGGATTCACAGTATGCCTCCAGCCTGAGAAGCCTTTATTTTATTGGCAACATTATGTACTATTCAGTTTAGGATTTGGCTGCTGTTCCATCTAAACATGGGGAGGAACTTCTTTACTTTGAGGATGGCAGAGCAGTGGAACAGACTGCCCGGAGAGGTGGTGGAGTCTCCTTCTCTGGAGACATTCAAGACCCACCTGGACATGTTCCTGTGCAATCTGCTCTGGGTGGACCTGCTTTGGCAGGGGCGTTGGACTAGATGATTTCCAGAGGTCCCTTCCAATCCCAACCCCATGTGATTCTGTGATTCTGCTAATGACCAATATTGGGTATGTGTGAGCACGCACACACAAATATAGACATACTCCCTGTGTTTCTCAAAACTCTGCATGTGTGGAGGGACATACCAATGAAACATAGGGTTTGGGGATTTAAAAAAACCCTGACCTACCCAAACAGTCTTGTTCTGGCAATACGTGCTCTAGTTTTTGGTATTTCTGTACATTCTTTAAGTAGCAAACAGTAAGCAATATTCACACACACACACACACCCCCCGATTTCTGTTGTCTCCAAGGCAAGTTTTCACACAGAATTACATAGTTTTTAATGTAGGAATATGGGGTCATCTGATTTTTGTTCAGTGAGAATTGACAGATCATGATCACAGTGAAAGATAAAGCTTTAATTTGAAGAATTTGCTTTGTTAAATGAATTCTTCAGAATTTGAAGTTAAATGCTTCCTTCCTGCTCCCTCCAGGTGCTCTCTTCTCAGCTGTGAAGAATTTCACAGAAATTGCTGCTAGCTTTCATGAGAGACTTCAACAAATAGATATCAATAAGTAAGTTTAACTCTTTTTCTCTTTTAGTCAAATATGCCTCTGGGCTCAGAGGGCATAGTCTCCACTTGCATTTAATCCCCTGAATAACCTTGGTGACAAACGACTGTTAGTCATTTGTTTCATTATAAGTCTTACGGGTTCTTGTCTTCAAGGTTCTGGTTATTCTAGGAAACAAAGTATGGAAATGTTGAGTTAGTGGACATCAGAGACACTGCATAGCCTGAGAATCTAGGCTTGTGAGCTTCAGAAAGTGCTCAAGGTAATTAGTGTCAGTTCTTGACAGGTTTTAGTTGAGGAGCAGTGCCAGGTGATACGTGGATGTGACTAGAATGCAGGTTAGCATGAGCAGAGCCAGCTCGGGTGTGTAACTACCTCCACGTAGAGACACATCCTAGGATTTTGTCACAGAATTATCATTAAAGAACAAAGACTTGTCATCTTTGTTTGCCAGTACTCTAGTTTTCAAGATACTGGTACCACTTAGTGAAAAAAAAAATATCTATGTACTATGATTGTAGTTGTGGCAGGTTTTTTGGTGAGACTTCCCAAAATTCTTTACACCACCTATGCCAAAAGGTCTACTTTGCACTTGACTTAATCCTTAATTTATTCTTTGCAAGCCAAGCCCAGAACGAGAAATTAAATTTCCTTTTATATATACATATGTATACGTTACATCTCTTGTGAAGATTCTAATTTAGCCATATGCTTACCCTTATGGAAGACTAAGTGAGAATAAAAGCCATCTTTTTAATGGCAGCAACTTTCAAGATAAATGAGTTAACAACAATTTCTTCTATACAATACAACACATATGACACGTATGTGACATTTTCAAAATGGTTTCATTGATGAATGGCCTAAATCTATGCTTTAATTCAACCAACCATTGTCAGTTTCCATTTACACTCATGTAAACTTGAAACAGTTTCATTGAGGGTGGTAGAGTTACTCTAGGCTTACAGTGATACAAATTTTACCATTTTTTCTTGGTGAGTGCTTTTGAAGTGCTACAGTAAGTTACTTTGGATGTAAACTACCAAACCCACATATTCAGTAGAACATTCAGTATAATCTTCTTCACAGTTCTTTTATTTGTTAAGCATCAGTAGTATGCTCAGAGCTATTCAAAGCACACAGACACAGATGGTCTCTGCTCTAGGGAATTTACAGTCTGCCATCAGGAAAACACAATTCTTGGATGATTCAAAAGATGATTCTAACATCACAGGGTTCCTGTTTCTCAGATGTTGTGGTTTTACATAAAAATAGATGATTTTATTGAAGTAATTTGCAGCTGGTTGGCTTTGTGGATAATAGGATCTTTAGAAAACTGTGGTACAAAAGAAGAGAATGGTCTGCCTGAGTGACCTAGTGAAAACAAGGTAAAGGAATAAGATGAACACGGGAGAAAATGACTGAAAGTCTCCGACCACTTTAACACTATTCCTTGGCCTTTAAAAACAGCTTTAAGAGACTTTCAGATTATGAGCCAGACTGTCTCACAGTACAGATCAGCATAATTCTGCCGTGCAAGTTACCTGACTTGGGCTGTCTTGTGGCCTATAAGTTAAACATCTTGAATCCACTGTCCATCAGAAATCCTGAGCTGTGTACACTGGGGCATGGGGTGACAGTGGGCCAAACACTTTGTAGCTAACATATTCCTCTGTTTTCTTTTTAGCCTACTTGCTGTCAGATCACTAAACGATCAGCTCATGTTTCTAGAAAGGGCTTTCATCGACCCTCTGGGATTACCTGGCAGGCCATTCTATAGGTAAGAAAGGCTTATTTTTCACTTTCTGCCTTGAGTACCCTATGACAATTCCTCCAGGTTTCTAAATGGAATTGTAATGATTTTATTCAACATGGTAAAAGTAGATTAAACAGGAAAAATAAGATTGGAAACGGAAGAAAACATTAGGGAAAACTTCCGGGAGATACACTATGCAGAATGAGGAAAAGTCTTGTTGGAAACCTATTCAGATCAGTAAACCCATTTCCATAGATTTCTGTGGGGTTCTAAACAGATCTTAAAGAGTTTGTTCCTGGACTCAGTTCAAGTCGTTTCAGTGTAAAGGATCTTTAGGAAGTTATTATGATTTGAAAGTGAAATATGATATAATTGAAGTATCTACAATTTGATCGATTATAGGAGAACAGTCATGCCAGCAAATACAGTGTAGAGGACAGTACTTCAACAGCAGTGAAGTGAATTCAGTAGTTCTCTCATCCAGTTCAAGAAGTAAGTCTTGTTTTGAGAGGCAGAATAACCAAGCCAAGTCTAGCTTTTTGGTCCTTCTACCAATCTGCATAATTCAGAACAGTACTCTTTCCTAAAAAGTTCCACTAAAAAATAACTGTAGAAAGAGAACTCAAGATCTACAGTCCTTGTATCCCTCTTAGCTTCTGATTAAAAATCTGTTGAAAAGTCTCTTGTTAAAACATCAACTTTCCTACCACAGAGCAGGCCTGTATCTGTTGGAGATTGTGTATATCTGCGAGAAAAGAAGCTGGCTTTTTTTTATCTTTCCATTTCATCTAAAATGAGGGAAATGAAAGTACCTTAGTCAACTTCATCTCAAGTCTTCTTTCCTGTAAAGTTCTGGAATTCACATGGAATAGCTTAGCTTATGTTATTTTCTTGCTTCATAGATTATAGGTGCTACTGCTGCAATAATCTTATTTATTTACATCTTCAGTGTTAGGAATTTAACATGATATAGAAACAAATCAGTTTTACTCAGAAAAAATGATATGTTTTATTTTCCTAATGCAGAATATTTTTATTTTTTTCCTTTCAACTTCCCTACAGGCATGTTATCTTTGCTCCAAGCAGCCATAACAAGTATGCAGGAGAATCATTCCCAGGGATCTATGATGCCATGTTTGACATTAAAAACAAAGCTGAACAACATGAAGCCTGGGAAGAAGTAAAGAGGCAGATTTCCATTGCAGCCTTCACTGTACAGGCAGCAGCAGAAACACTGAAAGAAGTAGCATAACTATCAACAACTTAATCATCAACAAAGACTACATATGACAGTTCACAGAAGCCTTAAAAATTAAGCATTTAAAAACACTATGCAGGTTATTGCAAAGAACACAAAATCTAAAAAATCTTTTTCTTTGCAAATAATATGCCCAAGTGGAATGCATTTAGCAATGTTAATGAGATAATGTACTCCATTTGGAGAGACCAGGCTTTAGATAACTTCTGAAGTGAGACTGCACAAGTTTCATGTTTTCTCTCAGCTTCATATTTTAAGAATTCCTGACCACTGGATTTATTTTCAGAATTTTGCTAGCTTGATTATTATAGCACTACTCAGTGCATTAGGAAACCAGAAGTCATTTCATGTTTCTATCAGTTTCTAATTTTGTTGTTGACTTTTTATTATTTACCTTGGAGTTGTATAATTATAGATAACCCTTTCAGCTCTCCTTTTACACAAAGAATCATGTATGAAGATGAGAAAACTGTCAGATACCGTGTGAGAGATGTATAATGATCATAACAAGTTTTGGGCAGCCAGCCCAGAATACTCACCCGTGGCATTCCTCTCTTCACATGCTGAGTCTTGCAGCTGTTTGCAAATAAAATTAAGCAAGAAGCCTTCTAGTCACTAGGGTAAAAACAAGGCAATACATCTTGTCAGACATATAATCATCTCACAAATCATGTATTTCAAAGTGAAAACCTACTTTTACTCTTTTATCTGAAATCTACCCCTGCTATGCCTTGTCCATATCAAGCTATTTTTAATACGAAGACAACGAGAAGGAAAGAAAATTCATCATGTCCTTAGTTTGAAAAGATACCAAATTATTATACCATCTTAGTAGGGTCTTTATTTCTGATTTGGGTGGGCAGCTTACTCTCAGGACAGTCTACTCAAAAGACTACAATGAAACAGGCGAGATCAGACAGAGAAGACTCAACAAATCAGATCCCTTCATCTGACACTCTGCCACTAGAGGATTGCTAACCTCTTGCACAGCAAATATCTTGTGTCATTTGAATCTGCCAATTCAACTGAGGCCTCCACCATGTCTCAGAACAATCTGATGGGTTTCAGTGTCATGGCAGATTTTTTTCTTTTCCATAAGACCTCATTTATTCATAAATATTTCTACTCTTCACATTAAAACCTTTTAGGCAAGTTACTATAATTAAGTCATTATTTTACTGAACTGTTGATCTTACTCATAAAATAATCCAGTTTTCTAGATAATGGGAAATGCCCTTACACCCACAGTTATTGATCAGTTATTTTCACATTTTTATGAAAGTGATTGTAGTAAAATTGTGGAGACACATCTTCCCCTAAATCTAGTTGTGCTGATGGGACACATTGCTGTCTCTATTTTACCAGTGCTGGCTGCTCCACTCCTCTTGCCAATGGAGAATCCACCTCTGAAAAAATTGGTCAGGGTGGTTTAGATCATCATTTAGGCTAATCTAGAGGATTTTGTCTGCAGCAATCAGGGGAATGATAACACAAATCCACTATGCAGAGGTGGGCAGCAATAAACAGCTTCTGTTGACCAGGATTTTTCTGTTTCTAAGGAGGATGTGTCCAGGACCGAAGCACTAAACTCCAAAATTGCTGAGATCTTTCCCTAAATGACCTGTAAGCTTCCTCAGCAATTTTTTCTCTCAGCCCAGAAGACATATTTTTTCAATCTCTGGCCTACCGTAGCATTGTTTCATTTAAGTTTAATTAGAGTCCTTTTTTGGTGATAGCTGACAGATAATATACAATGTCAGGGCCCAGGATCTCAAAAAATATGGAGATAGTTACACTCTTAAACTACAGCAACGTCCATTAAAAAAAAATAATCTGGGGGCTGTCCCCTAACCACTGCAGGCAATAGGATATAGGGACAGAAGTTCTCTCTCTCCTATTTACTCTGTTCTCCTGTACACAAAAAAAAATCAAGGCTAACTGGTCCAGAGAGAGGAAGGACCCATAATGTGCTTGTAACACGATGGTTTCCGTTATGTTTTGGTAAGGTGGGATTCAAACTGGCCAGTGCCTTCTCCCAGATTTGGGTCTGCTTTTTGACCCATCTTTGTTCAGTGCATGCCACAACTTAAAGCAGTTGAACTTTAAAAGCAAATGGAGATCCTCACATGGTCTCAGCCCAGCTCTTTCCCCAAGCCCTAACTCAGTCATTTATCAAAAGGATTTGGGTCAAAGACTTTATGCTCCATGCTGAGAGTGGGGTTGGTTCCCCACTCACTTGTCAGCATGAAGCTTTTCTGATCTCCATCCTGAGAAGCCTAATATTTGGTGCTGACTTCTCAGCCACTGTGATGCTTATCCATAGCTTGTCCAGCATCATCGTGGATGTTACTGGTCCCACTACAGAAAACCACCACGATTTACAAAATTGTTGTAAGCCAACACTCATTTTGTTTTTCCTCAATATAGTGGGCTGCAACTTGTGCCTGTTAACAGCTTCTTTAAGAGCTGCTAAGACCTCTTTGCATCTTTATCTGGGACTCGCTGGGAGGGGGAAACACAGACAGCAGGTGGCAATAACGACAGTGTGACAGGTACTTCCCAGTAAGCTGTCTGCACATTTAACTGCATACCTCAGCCTCCTTTGTTTCTGTGAGGAAAGGAAGCATAGGTCTCTAGTTCTGCAAGCCTTAAGTTAGACATGGCAGCATCTAGCATTTAGCCACATTATGGCTCATACTGAAGTTCCTGACTAGTTTTTTTAAATTTGAAATGAAGATTCTTTTTAGTCTTCAAGAACATTCTTCTCCCTAAATCATGTCTTAGAGTCAATCTTCTATGGATTCTAGATACAGCCACTGCAGCTTTCAGTTCCTCAAAGACTATTCCAGAAGTAGCTGGTGTCATTACTGGACAGCAAAGGGCGAAGTCTATGTAGCTAATTTCTGAAGCAACATGATTTGTAGTCAGCTGCCCAAGCCATATGTCAAAATATATGCATGGATGTGTATACAGCTGTCAATTTCCTGTATGTGTCACAGGGATTATGAGTTCCAAACAAAAAGCAAAAATTGAAAGGATAGTTGTGTATCCACTGCGAAATGTCATTTCACATGACTCATTTGTTAGGATGATACAAAGAAGCAGAGGTCACATTTCACATTTATGAACAAAATCAGGCCAACTGATATGTGCTAGCAAATGAAAATGTCTAGTTCCTACCAGACAAGCGGGGAACAATGGTTAAATAAATAAGTAATATGTGTTAAAAGAACTGTCTGTTAACATGTTCTTGCAAACTTTGTAGCTGCACTGAGAAACATTTCCAGTCCGTTGATAAGAGATCAAAAATCTGCCCTAACCAGCCACATGGGCAAGGAAGTGTACGCTGTGAAGCAGCCTACAAAGGAAAGGCAGACAGTGAGACGTAAATGGAGTGGAGTCAGAGTAAATTATATTCTTTCACTTTATGGACAGCAGCTCCCCAGGGCAGGGGATTGTAGTGAACGGAAGAATATCACACAATCATAGGATCATAGGGTTGGAAGAGAAGGCAGGAGGTTTCTAGTCCAAACTCCTGCTCAAAGCAGAGCTCCAAGGTCAGACCAAGCTGCACCAAGTTTTGTCGGGTCCAGTCTTGAAAATATCCAAGGATGGAGACCGTGTAACCTCAGCGCAATGTATTCCAGTGTTTCACCACCCTCATGATGGAAAAGCTTTTCCTTATACCCAAGCAGAACCTCTTGTTGTTTCAGTTTATGACTGTTGTTTCTCATCCTCCTGTCATGCACCACTGAAGAGGCTGCTCTGTCTTCTTGAGGAACTGGTACTTGCTGGAAGATGTCATTTGCTTTATGTTCAATCCACCGTCTTTTGCTCTCTCTGCTTCACTGGGTACATTCCTCTTGTAGAAGAAAGGGTCAGAGTTTGCAAGCTGAACTTGTCAGCTGCCAACAACGTAAACTGTATTTTAGCTGGAATCTGAAGTTCAAGATAACAGAGACTCCGACTCAAAGCATCAGAAGCTACTACCCTTTTCATCTGGTAGTCAGATAGACTGCAGAGGCCGTGAGAGAGTTCTGGAGGACTGTGCAACTGGCAGCGTCAGAAGGAATCTGCTGGTTTGAAATTGCGGTTGAGCATTCCCCGGTTGCCATTTTTCCTGCGAGAGCTGCCTTTCCCACAAACCAGGGCCCTTTGATCTCTCAAGGCACAAGTTCAACCTTTAGTCAAACAATAGGTCAAGCAGCACAACAGCAGCATATCTCCTGCTGCAGATAATAACCTTTGGGGCCCAGTGGCCGAGCAGCTACAACCTATAATTTACAAGCATTCGTGGCATTACTGGCATTCGTTCTGTGTTATGTGCTGGAGCAAGTGCAGGGAGGGCAACGAAGCTGGTGAAGGGCCTGGAAAACAAATCATATGAGGAGCGGTTGAAGGAGCTGGGACTGTTTAGTTTGAGGAAGAGGAGGCTGAGGGGATACTTGAAAGGACACTGTAGAAAGGTTGGTGCTGGTCTCTTCTCACAGGTAATTAATGACAGAACGAGAGGGAATGGCTTCAAGCTCCAACAGGGTAGGTTTAGACTGAACATTAGGAAAGAATTTTTCACAGAGAGAGTGGTCGGGCATTGGAACAGGCTGCCCAGGGAGGTGGCTGAGTCACCATCCCTGGATGTGTTTAAGAGCCGTTTAGATGTGGTGTTGGGGGTTATGGTGTAGGGGAGAACTTTGTAGGGTAGATGGTTGGACTCGATGATCCCAAGGGTCTCTTCCAACCTAGACGATTCTATGATTCTATGTATTTTCATGTACTGCTGCTGGTTTTGCTAATTGGCTGCATAGCATAATTATGCATGCAACAAAGATGCATGCCAGTTTTGCATTTGGCATGTGTATCTTTGCCATTCTTGGAGCTTTTTGAGTTTACCAGGGATATTTTTTTCATTTTTCTTTTTAACTACGTAGAATCTATCTACCTACCTTCAAGTTCTGCCAGCCTCAGCTGAACCTCACTCTTGTTTTCACTCTCCACATGTGCAGTTCTCACCACTCCTGAGCTCAATATAATGCCCATGCAGTAAATGATTGTTTTCTTGCTAGCTGTGAGCTCTCTCCTTGGCTGTGGAGTGAGATGCTTAGTAACAGCTAAGAGTGAGGTGGGGTTTGGTTTGGAGCAGCCCTTTCCACCTTCCTACGGATGTAACTTTGCATTCCAGGCCTGCTCTACTTCAGATCTCGCCATGTCAGGCTCATTTTTCTCTGACTCCAGTTATTCTGAGGAGCATTTGTAAGACGTGATGCTACAGCGTTGGCTTTGTGATTTGGTAATGTGTATAGTGGGTTATTTGGGCCATGTCTCCAGACTCAGGAAACAAGAAACATGCAGGATAGATATTGCATTCCTTATGCTGTGTATCTTGGAACAGGTAGCACCAGCAAAGGGGAGAAAGTAAAGGAGATACAGAAACAGAAAGAGGGGGACAGGAAAGGAGCAGCAAAACAATGCTAAAGAGAACCCCCCACACACCCCTTCCAGGCCAGGCACTGGGGAAAACAGAAGCTGATACAGGAGGAAGTAGCTTTATTCCCCCTCCCTTCTTTTGGAAAACTTAGTTCTAGCTGCTCTCTCCCCATATTCTTTAGGAAGCATCTGGATTGCTGCACCCTGTTCCCCCTTCCGAAAGGGAAGCCAGCAGCATTTATAAACTCTGTTATCAAGCCAAAACTTCTTTTCACCTGGGTGAATGGTATTTACTTAGCCTTTGTAGGCCGTTTATCTCATCTTCCTAGGAAGTGTGTAGATGATATAGCTCAGGGATACTTTTGCAAGGTATCAGCAAACAATTTCAAATATCTATGTATAAAATAGATATGATTCAAGAGGGACAACAAAAATTCTTGCATAGTAATGTTACTCCTGTAATTCTTGCATAGTAATGTTACACTGCCCTCCACAGTAGACCAAGCTGATTCATAGAAAATAGAATAGATTAGAATAGATTAGAATAGAATAGAATAGAATAGAATAGAATAGAATAGAATAGAATAGAATAGAATAGAATAGAATAGAATAGAATAGTTTGGGTTGGAAGGGACCTCTAAATATCATCTAGTCCAACCCCCCTGCAATGAGCAGGGACATCTTCAACTAGATCATGTTTCTCAGAGCCCTGTCCACCTGACCGTTTCAGGGATGGGAAATCTACCACCTCTCTGGGCAACCTGTGACAGTGTTTCACCACCCTAATTGTAAAAAATGTCTTCCTTGTATCTAGTCTAAATCTACCATTTTTTATTTTAAAGCCATTACTCCTTGTCCTATTGCAATACGCCCTACTGAAAAGTTCATCCCCATCTTTCTTATAAGCCCCTTTAGGTACTGAAAGGCCACTATAAGGTCTCCCCAGAGCCTTCTCTTCTCCGGGTTGAACAACCCCAACTCTCTCAGCCTGTCTTCATAGGAGAGGTGCTCCAAACCTCTGATCATCTTTGTGGCCTTTCTCTGGACCTGCTCCAGCAGGTCCATGGAAGAAGCAGTAAATAACCCCTTATTCAGCTGTGAAAGAAGAATAAATGTTTCAAGAATTTAGGGCTGGAAAGAACCCAAAATTTCCAATTCATGAAAATAGGAGTTTTCAGAATGTGGCTTTATTCAACACTGGAGTAGGACTACAACAACTTGTGAGAAAGAATCCAACTTTCTTTAAAACAATTGGTTGCACAGTTGTTTAGGAATCTGTTCAAGCAATACATATGTAAAGTTTATTAGTTTTCTATGCCTGATGGAGAGTATGATGGTAATTGGCAATTGATGTCCCTGTCTTTATCTCAGCCTGAGCTTTTTCATCTTATTTCCTGCCCCTGTCCTGTTGTGGAGGGCATGTGATTCAAGGCATCGATGTGTACTGTGTGTTATACTTGCACTTAAATGAACATGATATATTCCACCTGTGGCCAATCCATGCGGTGTAAGAACATGCCACAACCAATAACTAATAGTAATAGGACTGTATTTTAAGTGGTAGAAGCCACTTGGTTGCTGCTATTGTTCAACCTGAGCATAGCTGATGCTCTTACCACTTTAAAAAGATGTAGGCATAGAAATAAAGATATTTTATACTTTCTCATTGTTGCTATTCTTACCTTCTTCCTCCACTGATGTTATTGTCATGTGAGATCTAATTTAGATAGTAATCTCCAAAAGCCCTTGTCACTTTACTCTATTATGAGCCAGTCCTACACCTGTGGTGCTATATAAATGCTAATAATACATCAATATGCTCATTCTTTTATAAGTTCTGTAGGTGGAATTCCATCTGGTTTGTACATGTCAAGTGAGATGTTGGTGTGAAAAGTCCTTGCTGTTCAGAATTTGTGTTGGCTTATAAGCAGTTGGGAAATAACAGAAAAAAAGATCACAAAACTGGACATGTTTATTGTTTGGACAAAACCACCCAGATGTGTGCTTAAGAGGGTGGCTGTGACTGGTGCAGAATCCCCAAGTGGTGTAATTCTTCTCTAATCTCTGAAAAGCCTTAGTGAAGTAATTAGGACATTAACTAGTGTTTTCAGCTGTTTCTGAATATTTTCAGCTCGACCTATGTCTGTTTAACAAAGTTTTGATACTTGGAGCACTGTCATTTCTTTGACAAGATGTATCTACTTTGGACTCTTGGGAGTGGGTATTAAGAAGTCAGAGCATGTCCAGGCTCCCAGAAAAGCTTTCCTTCCTTCCGAACTGGTCTCAGATGGGCAGGTCTCCACTTCCAGAAAAATCAGCCTTGGCTTCCACGTAGCTGTGCAGGACCTCACCAGCAGGGAGTGACGTGCAGGGCCAGGGTAAGTTTGTGCAAAATATGTTGATTCTATGGTTCTATGAAAGCATCTTGACTATTCCCTGAGCTGAGTTTGTATCCTTTCCCATGAGATACTGGTGGATTTGGCTGAATTAGACTAGGAAAACTTGATCCTAAGAACCTTGTAATCCAAAATGTAAAAAGCTAAAGAATATAGGAAATAATTTTGCAAATTTTTCCCAGTTGCAAATTGGATGACGTCTGGAAGTGTCTCCATTGGTTAATGTAAATTGTATTCTGAGCTGCTCTAAGTGTTCGTCATTTTCCAAGGATTAATGTAACCGCAGATTACAAAGAGGAGCAATTTAGTGTTCCCTCGGTAAGAGAAAAAAACTTTCCCCTTCCTCCATTTCATCTCTTGGCCACTTTCACTGGAACAGATACTGATCATGATTAAGCCCGAAACAGGAACTTTCAAAACAAGAAAGTCCTGATTATTAATAGAAATTAGCCCTTGTGCATTGCCTGGTGCACAGACTAAATACATATTTGTGGCAGAGATACACATACAGCTACACACAAGCTGTTGTTGTGTGGGGTGAGACTGAGAAATGGAAGTGGTTTATTGCACTCGGAAAATCAAAGCATCGTCATGCAGGGATTCAGGCTGGTGAGGCAGGAGGAGAGCTGAGAATCACAGAAGCTGGGCAGCCCCGGGGCTGAGGGCGGGAGGAGGAGGAAAAGGAGGAGGAGGAGGAAGGCAGCTGCTTGCCTGCCCTCCTCGCAGCCTGCAGAGCTGCTGGCCACCGGTGTCCGAATGGCCAGGAGCAAGGCCACCCTCTGGACATGGCTGGGCTGCCCTGGGCTGCTGGGCTGCTTCTTGCTGGGCTTTCTTGCAGGTGAGTACAGAGACCCCAGGGCTCAGCCCGCAGCCTTTGCCCTCCACAGGTATTTACATGCGACTCCTTGTTGTGATTAACTCCCCATCAGGGAGCTTTTTCTGCTTTTTATGGACATTATAAAATACTCATTCCACTCGTTGTCTAAAGGGTTGTTCTCTCTACCAGTTTTGGTCTTTAGGGAGTGAGGAATAGAACGCTGTGTTCTCGCTTCAGCCCAAGAGGAACCCTGGTGAACTGACAGCTTCCCGTAATGAGTAGACAGACATTCAAAGAGGAGAGATTAATAGAAAAGTTTGAGACTTCTGTGATTGCAAACCCTCCAGGATTATTTTTTTGTTGTTTTTATTTCCTGATTTTTGCTGAAGATGTGTTTAAATGCTCCTATTCAGTTGCTATTTTAGAAATTAAAGGGCAGAATGTAGAGGAGGAGGAGTTTTGACTGACAGCCAAGAGTGGAGTTGCTGAATTTTCCATCATGTTCAATGAACTTCACTAGAACATTAAATTCTTTTCTGCAGTCATTTGCGGCATTTGATTTTAAGTCTAAAATTGCACATCTGCATCTGTGCTTTTTCAACTTGTGTTGTAGCACACACCTAAGGCTGAACCATGAAAGAAAATCCATGAGGTCTATTAAATATAAAAACTATTACTTTGATTTTGGCGATCCCTGAGCTGCAAATTTCTGATGCTTGTGCTATTCTTATACATTTCCCTGAACATCATATTTGGCCATGCTCCAAAACAGAATAGTGGGAGAGATGGACCTCTGCTCTGATCCGGTGCCACTGTTATGTTCAGAGTGTTACTAGAATTGCATTTAAGTCTAAAAGATCATATGTTTTGTGCATGTGACAGCACATATACTTGTCTTTATTATTACAGTTTTCCCAGTTTGGTATTTTTGTAGCTAGAATAGTAAAAGGATTTGGTTTTGTTTTGTTTGGCTTGGTTTCCTAAGATAAATTCATGCAGTTGATATACTCTCTGCTTTCAGATTTATGGCAACTGAAAAATCTTTAACTTTTTTAAAACTGATTAGGGTCACAGTTTACTTTTTTTCTTTAATTATTAAATAGACTGACCCCACCTTTCTCCAAATCTGTAACTATTATAATGCTGGCAGGGTGGCTGCTGAACCTTAGATCTTCACTTTAAATATGCTTTTGCACATATTTTAAAGTATATGTATAAATTGAGTAAGGGAATTTCATCACAAGTATCAGGAGTTCAGTCCTCCCACTGCACATAGTCAATTGTGAATTTGAACGATAGTTTAAAATTAATGAGAGATTAATCTGCCTTAAAAAGGGGACTGTATTTACCAGGTATTTGTGGTGTGTTCTTTTAAATGTCCCTTTTTTGGCAATTCAGTCAATGAACTATATTTAACTTCTCTGTTTCGCTTCTAGGAGCCAGCAAACACTGACAGAGGGTGCTCTAAGCCCTGTTCATCCTCGTAGTTTTAGTGAGACTGTTCAGTACTTTAGGTTGCACATGGGCTCAAGTATGAGAGGGCTGGGGTTCTTGCTAAGCAGGAAGCTTTTCAAATGTGTTTCAGGGTGGTTTACAAAACCGACTGTGAAAATGCCCAACTCTTCAGATGTCTATGAAAATGTGAGACAGAAACTTGTGGCTGAAATGAAAGCAGAAAACATCAAGCAATTCCTTCGGTAAGCCCTACACATCTCAGTTTTTGAATCATTTTGTCAGTCACAAAAACTGGAAAGTGATAGCATCAGCCTCAAGGAACAGCCTCTGAAAGCAGAGCTGTTCAGATACTTTGGAAGTATTTGATTTGTACTGAATGTGTGGGGGAAGCAGAAGGGAGAGACTCACAATCCTTCTGTCCCCCCCTCCCTATTTTTGAAGTTACCTTTTGGAGTGGTTATGCCATTAAGTGTACTTCCTTCAAGGTATATTACTGCCAGTGCTTATCATGTTTTTTATTATGATTTTTCATAGTCTTGATTTAATGCAGTATAAATGTCCTCACAGATGTCTGAAACTCTAACGTGAAATAACTTTGCTTTATCTCAGTCTGAGACTATTTAACTGTGTTTGGGATACACCGATTGCTATTAACTGAGTGTCCGGTGTCCCCTTAGACTTTCAGGATGAGTGGCTAATAACCCAATTAGTCTAAGTAGAAAATTAATATATTCAAAATGCTACAAAGTTTGCATGGCAATGAGTTGCAGGTA
>VXAK01007171.1:40575-52508 GCA_013399435.1 Arenaria interpres | reverse complement strand
TAGTTCCAACTGGTAATTCCTTTAGTGTGGCCAGATTGGATAATGTCCTGTCACTTGGGTGCTTGAGATCCCATTATTCTGTCTTCTGTTTCAGAAGGTGAAGGTCCCTGTCCAAGTGCAACACGTGTGTATGGTTGGTTAAGTCTTGCATGGCACAATTGTTATCAAATAAACTTTTTTGTATCCTAGTGCATCCATATCTAAAATGCTAGAGATATAGAAATACCCTCTTGTTTTGCTGTGTAATTCACTGGAAATGAAAAAAAAATCATTCTTGTGCATATTTATATCTTCTACAGAGGAACAAATATATTCACACAAAAAGTAAACAAATATAACCTCTGGTTAGTAACATGCTGATATTCAGCATGTAAGTCAGCAACTGCATCATAAACATCAAAGGATTGCTAACAAATTTGATTTCTGTACATTTATTCTTAAACTAAAAGGTTTCATTTATAGTATCAATTAGCTTTTTAAGTCTATAGGCCTTATCTTATTTTGTATTTGTGCCTCTCAGTAGACTGAGAGTTTCTGAAGATTATGTTTGAGAGTCCAGGCAGCATAGAGATTGATGACAGCATGATGTAACTCTGCAATTATGCTGAAGTTTCTTGGCCATAGGGTGTTAATGGTGTCTGGTTTGTCTGCTCACTTTGATGATGGGCCAAATGCTTCATACTTTTTTTCCCCCCTAAATTCAAATTAAAAGCAGGAACTGCAGAAAAATGATACCAATACACTATCCGAAGAGGTTGTTAAAGGCATAAAAAATGTAATACTTGAGAATTTTTAATTCAGTTATTCAGACTACTAAATCTGTTTTTATCAAGCAGGGAAAACAAACTTTGAGTCTTAGAAAATGCAGGCACCTTGACACTGAATCATGGCTCTGGGAAGGATGAAACTGTTTGGAAGTGAAAAATTGAAAAAAAGCATTGTGTTGTGTTCAGTCTATTTTTCCTGATGGCATACGTAGTATTTAAACTAGAGTACTTAAGGAATTAAAAGTGCTTAAAATACTCTAAATAATTAAAGCACAAGATGACAGGCAGCAAGCTTTGGCAAAGGTTGCTGCCACACCTCGGTGCATACACGCAGAGTTTAAAGAGAGGAAAAGACAACAGCAGAGGGCAGAAGGTTGTGATCTACACAGAGAACCTAGGTGCATTCAGATCCGGGGGGGCAGGTGGGATTCACCTGAAAGATCTGGATGTTCTGACTGCAAGGCTGCAGTCTATGAGAAGTTCTGGTGATTGAAGGAGGTCCCGAGTGGCTGAAAAGGGCTGATGTTGTGCCCATCTTTAAGGTAAGAAGGACAATCTGGGGGCCCAGTGGGCAGGTCAACTTTACTTCAGTCCCTGGAAGGGTGACCAAACATCCTTCTGGAATCTGTTTTCAAACACATGAAGAACACAAAGAATATGTGTTTATATGATCACTCTGATCAAGGTGATTGTCTTCTGTAAGGAAATGACTGTCTATGTGTATCAGTGGAGACGTTAACAGTGCCTGAAACATCCTTGACTGTAACAACGCTTTGGACGTTGTCTCCTGAAGCATTCTCATTGGGAAGCTGAAGAAGTGCATTCTGAAGAACAAGTTGTTACATGGGTTGAAACTGAACTGACAAGTTGAAGTGGTACTAATCATGGTACTTGGAACCTGTCTAATTAATGGTAATTAATGGTATTTGAAATCGATGGGGCAGCCATTAACAAGCATCCTGTTGCGAATTTGAAGCTGGTGCTTAGTACCCAGCTGATTGATCAGTGTTCACCATCACTCATTTGTTCAGTTGGCCAGACAAATTGTAGGCAGATTTCTGTAGGGGGCTGAATATTGTTTCTGACTATTTATCACCATTATGGGTTATATCTGATCTGGATGTAAATGTTATTAAGAAGGCTTTTATTATTCAGGCTTTTATTAAGGAAAAAAAGAACAAATCTGTGCAGATAATTTGACATAATGATTTTCAAGTTAAACTTATTGGTACGTGTTATGCCAACAATGTACAAACCCATTATCCGATACCAGAATTATTTGGAGGGCTCCTTTCTGAATGTGTAGCTTTTCTCTATCTATTTCTGCTCCTTGCACACTGTTCATATTCTTTTGCTGAATGTCTTTGACACCGATTTTCATTGTTTGTGTGTAGATGTGGCTATTTCTGTTATGCACTGTGAAAGGTTCAGCTGACTTATCTTAAGGCCTCAGGAAAGATCCTCTGCTCTGACTAGATTTTGAGCTTATGCTGATGCAGACTGATAAACAATCACGTTACACAGCTCAGAATTTAACTATAAGACCTGACTTCCCATGCATGGGGCTTGAAGATAAGTTTTATACGCACTTATCTGAGTTTACTATCATGCTTCTCTGCATTTGCTGCTTACTAGCGTTTTTCTATTCTATTTTAGCTCGTTTACCAAGTTGCCTCACCTCGCAGGAACTGAACAGAATCTTCTTCTTGCCAAACAAATTCAAGGCCAGTGGAAGGAATTTGGACTGGATTCAGCAGAACTCGTTCATTATGATGTGCTTCTTTCGTACCCAAATGAAAAGCAGCCAAACTACATCTCAGTAATTGATGATCAGGGGAATGAGGTGACCCTTTTAATGACTAAACTATATTTATGTAAGACTTCTTTAAAGAAACAGTGTCTTTCTCTGTTTTCCCACCCACTAATGCCAGCATGTGCTTTATAACATGATAAAAAAAAAAAAACAGTGCAAAGGGAACCCGTATTTAAAAATGGTTTTCCAGACTCTGCAGCAGAACAGCAGAGTGGCTGAAATCTCAGTGCCTCATACGGCAGAGAGTGGATGTATGGAGAGGCTGTGATTAACACCAATAGACCATAAGGTGTGAGAATGGCCATCTTGGTTCCGCTTAAGCGTGCATCTAGGTCAATGTCCTGTTTCCATAAGTGGGAGTGCCTTACGTGGATGCACAGAGAAGTTTAAGGACAAATAAATTTATGTAAGGCATGCAATTCTTCCAGTGTCTAGCTGTTTTCAGCTTAGGTGTTTGCTGAATATGGTGCAATTAGTCTCTTTAAGAATCCTTAATAGACCTTTTTTCCAAGTATTTATCCAATTAGTAACCCTCCTTAGATCTCTCTTCTGAGTAGCTTTCCAAACTCTGCTTGAACATCTGTACACTTGTTGCTTCCACAACATGCTGAGAGGTAAGGAATGCCACACAGATACTATCTCTTCTATGAAGTGCTGCCTTGTTTCATTGGCTCTGAACATGATCCTACTGTCTTCCTACAGTGTCTCCTAAGTGAATGTTGGAAGCAATAATGAACAGTTGGTCTAGAGTCACCTGCTCCATTTTGAACACCCAGGGGAATAAAGTAGATGTAAAATCTGACACGGAGCCTTAGGGAGGAGAGGAGATGGGACTGCTAGAGAAGCATTAGAGCATCTAGGCAGGGATGAAGAGCCCTGGTAGAAGTGAAGGAATATGTGCTTGGGGATGACATGAGCTTAGAGGTGAAAGAATGGAGGAATTCTTCCAGAAACTCCCTAACAGTCTCTCAGCTATAATCTCACATGGTGAGAAAGCGCGGACGTGAACCTTGAGGCAACATGAGTGTTACGATGGATAGTGATGGAAGGCAGCACGTGTAACTGGAGCGTAACTAGCAAAGAGGTGAAGAGAGGAGTAACGATGCATGTGAGAGTGATCACAAAAATATCTGTGATGGCATGGATGAACTCAGTGTCTTTTTATTGTCACCACCTCTTGGCAATTTTCAGCTACTTCTTTGCTTAGGTTCAGGCAGTGACTGATGAGCGCCTTCTGACAAGTGATCTATCTCTGTATTCATACCTGCATTCTCTTATAAAAATTCAGCTACGTATCCCTGTAGTGTGTAGTTACACGGTTGTGTAACTATATAGTTGCACAGTTGTGTATAGCTGGTTTTCTGTTTCAACTTATGCGTGCTAGTTAGAATTGTGTTTTTTGCTAACAATTTATGGAAATTAGCATATCATTTGCAATAGCCAAGCTTAGTGTATAAACTTCTTCCTTAGAGGTAGAGTGTTTGACCAAAGGCTTCTGTTATTTATTGATAGATTTTCAATACATCATTGTTTGAACCACCTCCACCAGGGTATGAAAATGTCACTGATATACTGCCACCATATAGTGCTTTTTCAGCACAAGGAGTGCCAGAGGTAAGAAAAAAAATTATGTAAGAGTATTATTAACTGAAGTCATATATTGCAAAGCACTTGCTGGGATAGGTTGCTCCAGCTTCTCAAAATATTTCTTGTAGTAGTTTCAATTAACCATTAGTATAAGAGAACACCTAAGGACAGCTAGGCCACATATTGTGTGAAGGTCAAAAGTCTCCTATTAGAAAAGAAGCTTTCTCAAATTGCTAGAAATCTGAATCACATAACAAGTGAAAAGCTTTTTAGATACATCAGGTTACTCCACATTACTCAATCATATGGAGAGGAGTTGCTGAAGTCATAAGTCCAAATAGCAATATATAAATCAATTTGGAAGACATTTTGGATTAAGTGAATGTCTTCAAAGGCTACAAAAGTCCCTCACTTAATCTGATAATTCATCACAGAGGAACAAGTCAGGGGCAATTTTGCCTTTGTAGAAATTGTGAATGAAATTATATAATAGTGAGTGTTTGTGTATGCAATGAATAACACTATTTGTGCATGGCCACAGAAGTTTGTCAGTTCAGCAAAGTACATTGGTTTCATTTCCAATCTCAGTTTATAAGGGTGCTGTTAAGTGAGGCATAATATAGAAAGCTAAGCAGCTTGAGCCAAGGCATCCTATAGAATATTGTGGAAATCTTTTGCTATTGTTTTTGTGGGCACTGCTTTTCATTGGTAGAAATGCAAAAAAAAAAGAAAAAAAAGAACTATATTTTACATAGTGAATAAAACTGTATTTCTGACAACAGATATTTTGTTTGTTGAATGACCAGTTGCCGTGAAAATGCCTTTGTTTTCTTTTCTGTGCAGGCAGATCTGGTATATGTGAATTATGGCCGTACTGAAGATTTTTTTAAACTAGAGCGTGAAATGGGAATTAACTGTACAGGAAAGATTGTCATTGCCAGATATGGGAAGATCTTCAGAGGAAACAAAGTAAGGGTTGTGTTTTACTTTTTCCTCTGTGGGTCAGACACTGCTCATGGTAGAGCCAGGAGGAGTTAATGGGGGCTGTAAGTTGGAACATATGAGCAGAATGAAGCCTGCAATGTGTCCACTGTGACTGCATTCTAAGAGTAGCTTCCACAACAATAAAACCAGATGAATGTATTAATCTCCTGAGACTGAGATGACTGCAAACTCCTTAGGCAGTTCTCACAAGAGATTAATTTAAGGAACTGAGTAGTTTGTAGAGCCAAGCCTTTTAAGACTTTTCATCCATGGAACTGCATTATTTTGAAGAAGTAATTATTTGACAAGGAGTCTGATGCACAGAGATTGAATAACTAATGCTTCTGACTTTAGACAGCAACTCTGACAAAACTGGTGATAGTGAGACAGTGGGGATAATGGTCAGATTGTATGCCTGTGCTTTATTTCATAGCCTTGAACTATGATTAAAAGTGTGACACAAATAATGAACTGTGTTTCACTGTGTCTGTGGTGATTTTCACTCTTACACATATACAGCTTCTAAAGCTGTGTCCCCATGGAAGTAAGTTGCAACATTCAGATTTATTGTTGAATTAGGAAAAAAAAAAAGGGCATTTCTTAAAAGCAAATATTTTGACAGGTTAAAAATGCCATATTAGCAGGAGCCCAAGGGATCATACTTTATTCAGATCCTGCTGACTACTGCGCCCCAGGAGTAGACGCTTATCCAGATGGCTGGAACCTTCCAGGTGGAGGAGCCCAGCGTGGGAATGTGTTAAACCTCAATGGAGCTGGGGATCCTCTAACACCAGGTTATCCTGCAAAAGGTGAGTGAAAGATCTGTACCCTGGATCATTGAACACTTTATAAACTGATGCTGAAAGTTATTGTGGTACTAGAAATTAATCTATTTTCAGCATGGATGTAAAGAAAAAAGCTGCTTAAAATTATTTTAGTTTTCCTGTTGCAGGCTAAGTTCTACCTATATGTCATAAAATCATAGAATCATAGAATGATTTGGGCTGGAAGGGACCTTAAAGATCACTGAGTTCCAACCCCCCTGCCATGGGCAGGGACACCTCCCACCAGACCAGGTTGCTCAAAGCCCCATCCAGCCTGGCCTTGAACACTTCCAGGGATGGGGCATCCACAGCTTCCCTGGGCAACCTGTTCCAGTGTCTCACCACCCTCACAGGGAAGAATTTCTTCCTAATATCTCATCGAAATCTTCCCTCTTTCAATTTAAAACCATTGTCCCTCATCCTACTGCTACACTCCCTCCCAAAGAGCCCCTCCCCATCTCTCCCGCAGGCCCCCTTCAGGTACTAGATAGTGACGATAAGGTTTCCCTGGAGCCTTCTCTTCTCCAGGCTGAACAACCCCAGTTATGTTATACTTCTTTTCCTTTTCCAGTCAGCGGGAACTTCACTGGGCTGCCACAACTTCTCAAATATGATGTATAGTGGCTTAGCAACTTCACCAGTTTCCTCAGGACCTGTGGATGTATCTCATAAGGTCCCATGGACTTGTGCACCTGGCCAGATGTAATTCTATCAGGGCTGTAGCTTTCCTAACCTGATCCCTGCCTGCTCAGACACTTGCTCTGTACGCCTCCCAGGCTCCCTGCCCTCACTTTCACCCTACGTAGGCTTTCTTTTTGTATTTGAGTTTTCATTTCAACCGCTTATTTCAACTGGTTGCTTTTGAGTTAGGCAGAGAAAGTAAGTTTTTAGGAAAATCTTATTGTAAGCCTTGTAAGTCTTAGAAAAGCAAGATGTGTAGGTTTACAGACCTTGAAGCAGTAGAAGATGGCTGAGAATTTATAGCCACTTTTAAATACCTGTGTTTCTCAAGAGGACCAGTTTAAACTAGATTATAGTCTACCATCAAAGAGGAGTATTATCTTTGCTTGTAGATGTGTTTCCTTGCTGATCCTAAATTCCAAGCAGAAAAACAAATTAAAATCCTCTTTACAGGGACTCAAATTTCTGTTGTGAAACTTGGCACCATATGCTTGTCTTGTAGACATCCTGAACTCAGTCTGAACTAAAGTGGCCACCAGTCCTGTCTGCCAATAGGATGGGAGCACAGGGGTGCTTCTGGAAAGCTCACTGGCTTGTGTGACCATTGTTGGGGGCATAGGACACCAGCATACCTAAAAACTGATAGATTGTGTGTGCCAGGCCCACCAGATTCAGACAGACATTGACTGTCTTCAACATAGGTAAACGCATC
This sequence comes from Arenaria interpres, assembly GCA_013399435.1. Lineage (NCBI taxonomy): Eukaryota > Metazoa > Chordata > Aves > Charadriiformes > Scolopacidae > Arenaria > Arenaria interpres. The sequence goes on along the minus strand of VXAK01007171.1, from coordinate 45,140 downwards.
TGTGGATGCCCTCTGCAGCTTGTAAACAGGCTGCACAGGGGCTGTCTTCACTTCACACACCAACTTGGTTGTCCCACTCTCAGCCTGGAGGAGATGTAATGATAGGGATGGACAGCAAATCTAACCTCCAATCAAATGTGGGGACTTCTCCTACGCAGCTGTGCAGATGCGCTGTTGGGTTTGTGGCTCCCTCATTACATTTTTGTTTCCTAGAAGCAATATCTAAGAAATGGTGTAAGAATTAAAAAACTGATGCATGCTTGTGGCTACTGTGTGGCTGCACTGTTCAAAAGTATTTCCAGTTTGGTGGAAGTTGCTAAGAACACTATAAACTTGACATTTTGTTCTGGTTTCTCAGAGTACACTTTCAGGTATAAAGTTAATGAAGGTGTAGGGATTCCCAAAATCCCAGTTCATCCCATTGGATATCATGATGCAGAAGTACTATTACGGTGAGTATACATCAGTCCTCCTCACCAAAAGTCAGTATTTACAAACGTGCAGCAAAATTTTTTATACTAAGGTGGTAAAATCTATGCTGTTACTTGTATTTATAGTTCATTTGAAGTAATGTATACTTCAGAAAGTGTGGAAAATTCAAAGCAGTCTATTTCTGGTGTAACGCTTTTAAGAATTTTGTAAACCCACCTTGTGTTAGGTGCAGGAACCTTTAAGGGAATTTAAGGTTTTCGCCTACTGGTTAACTACCTTTGTCTTGGTTTTCACTTAGTGCAATGGGAGGATCCGCAGCTCCAGACAGCAGCTGGAAGGGAAGTCTCAATGTGTCTTATAACATAGGGCCAGGATTTGCAGACAGCTCTTCTACAAGGTCTGTTTTAACACTTGCCTATTTATAAAATATTGAAAAAAAAAATCTCCACAAGAAAAATATTGTGAAACAATGCATCTAGAAATATTCTCAAGAAATTTACTTCTGAGAGGGAAACACTTGGTCATAACTATTAGGACTACAAAGATGATTAGGGGCCTGGAGCACCTCTCTTGAGGAGAGGCTGAGGGACTTGAGTCTTTTTAGTCTGGAGAAGAGAAGACCAAGGGGGAAACTGATCAGCACCTATAAATACTTAAAGGGTTGATGTCAATAGGATGGGACCAGCCTTTTTTCAGTGGTGCCCAGGACAAGAAGAAATGGACACAAACTTGAACGTAAGAAGTTCCACCTAAACACAAGGAAGAACTTCTTCATTTTGAGTGTAGCAGAGCACTGGAACAGACTGCCCAGAGAGGTGGTGGAGTCTCCTTCTCTGGAGAGATTTTAAACCTGCCTGGACTCGTTCCTGTGCAACCTGCTCTAGGTGGACCTGCTTTGGCAGGGGGGTTGGACTAGATGATCTCCAGAGATTCCTTCCAACCCCATTTCATTCTGTGATTCTGTGATTTGAAAATAAATTATCAAAAGTATTGCCCAGTGTCCCCAGTGACAATGGACAGACAGATTCAGAGGGTGTAGTCCAGCCCCGCCGTTCCAACTTTAATCCTTAATTTAAGGTTTAGACATTGTTTCACTAGTCCTTTTAAAAATGGCTATACAGCAATAAGTAGACATTTTATTAATACTGTTGAATTAACCCTGAACTTCCTCCTTACTTCAAGCTTTGTTCTTTTCTTTCCTGTTTCTGATGACCAAGGGGACAATGGGACAGCCAGCCTGTAGCAGTCAAACGGAAAAGGACTGATAATTCAGTAGTTCTCTTCTACGAATGTTTTCCTTGTCCACTGGAAGCCTCCCAGGGTTTCTGTGAACTTAGAGCTGTCAAGTGTGGCAATGATTTGGGAGTCCATCAGCTGTTCCCTGAAGCTGGTAGGCCCTATGGTTGAAAGCCCTGAACAATAACAGGACAGAAGAGTCCAAAGCACATATATCTTATTAATTTGCTTGGGAGGAACTGGTCTCTGACCAGATGGATTAACAACTCTGTGTTGGCAATTTACATTTTTCAGCTCTAACAGAGAAATACAACTGTCCAGGTCTCCAGCACTAACAGAGTCACCCTTTAGCAGACCAAGACACATAACAATTGCACTTGGCAATTGGGAATTTGACTGCTGTCAGGGACCATTGTAGTGTTCTTCCTTGTTTATAACTTATAAGCTGCAATAGGTAAAGCTAAAGATCACTTTTCTATCACTTTTTCACATAAAAATACTTTCAGATAACATGAGGTATCATTCTATGGGGACTGGTTGCAGACCACAGTGAACAGTGTGTAAAAATGGTGTGTCATTACCACTTACCCACCTCCTGCAAAACAAGAGTATAGAATTTCCTAGGCTGGAAAGCACCTTTCAGACCATCTAGTCCAACCTTCAACCTAACACTGACAAAACCCACCACTAAACCGTGTCCCTCAGCACTACATCTACATGTCTTTTAAATATCTCCAGGAATGGTGACTTCCGTGGGCAGCCTGTTCCAGTGCTTGATAACACTTTCAGTGTAAAAATTTTTCTAAACCTCCACTGGTGCAGCTTGAGGCCGTTTCCTCTTGTCCTATCACCCATTACTTGGGAGAAGAGACCGACCACAACCTCTCTACAACCTCCTTTAAGACAGTTCTAGAGAGCAGTAAGGTCTCCCTAAAGACTTAATTGATCATTATTATTTTCAGCTCTGCTTTAACACTAACTGAAAATGAATAAAAAAGGAATAAATAAATAAGAAAGATTATTTGACATAATTAAGGTGCTGTTTAGAATGTCACTGAATTTCACTGAATTTTCACTGAATTTTTAGAGTTGGAAGGGACCATAGAGATCATCTAGTCCAACTCCCCTGCTGAAAGCAGGATTGCCTAGAGCTAGAGCATGTTACTCAGGACTGCATCCAGACGGGTCTTGAACATCTCCAAAGAAGGGGACTCCACGACCTCCCTGGGCAGCCTGTTCCAGGGCTCTGGCACCCTCACTGTGAAGTTTTTTCTCATATTTGAGTGGAACCTCTTATGTTCCAACTTATGCCCATTACCCCTTGTCCTCTCACTGGCAACCGCTGAAAACAGTCTGGCTCCCTCCTCCTTCAACCCACCCTTTAGGTACTTATAGGCATTGATAAGGTTTCCCCTCAGCCTTCTCTTCTCCAGACTAAAGAGTCCCAGCTCTCTCAGCCTTTCTTCATAAGGGAGATGCTCCAATCCTTGAATCATCTTTGTTGCCCTAAATGTCTTGAAGAGCAACAGTGAGAAAAGAAACAATATGATTCATTCAGAAAACATATACATGGGAAAGATTTTTGAATGCACTTTTTAACATCTTCCTACTTAATAGGGTAACAGTTTTGTAAATATGGGGTAATCCTTCATATAATTCTTTCTCAGAGTAGTTCCATATAAAAATGAACCTTTTGAATCTAGGTAGAAAGTCACTCACACATGGAAAGCGTGCAAGTATATGCACGCTCAAGGCACTGGTGTCAGTTTTTTTCTGGGCAAAGATCCAGTAGCTGTCCTGAAGTAGGTTTTAATTTTGACAGCTATGCAGATTTGCTGCTGAAAAGATAACTTCAAATGTGAAACTCCTGGTGCCTTGCCAGACACAAAAAACAGACTTGATGCTTTGTTTCTTCTACAGGATGAGAGGGGCTGAATACTACTTCATTTTTAGCTCTCCTAATATCTGAATTGCCTTCCTTTTTATAAAATTTCACAGGTAGATTTTCCCAGGGAGAGGGATGGAGAATTGACAAATCTTGATCACTGCGGTCTGCTGTCCGAAACTGGGATTTCAGTTTATTCCTGGATGAATATTTCTAGTGACCTTCTCTCCAAGTTCTATCTTATTACACAGAATTACGCTATGAAACCAAAGTGTATGCTTTATAAAAATATGTATATCCACAGTTATCAAAATTCATTACTGTATATGCTTTTCAGTTTAATTCTCTAATACACGATTATCCAATTGACTCCCATAAATAACAGGTCAATGAATTCAGTAAAAGTTTGAAAGTTTATAGATTGGCCCACTTCATAAGGTTGTTGTTTCTAAGGCATCTTTCTGTCAGAGGGTTAACCTGAAATAAAAAATGGGACACTGGTACAGCATGATCAGTGCTGAACACGCAAAACAGAAGAGAAGCACCAACTTTCTGGCTCACAAGGTATTACATTGACTTTTTGTTGCCTTCTCAGTCAGAAATGGTTACTCTCTACTGCTTTTCATTTCAGAAAAGTCAGAATGCATGTTCATACAAACAATAAAATAACACGAATTTACAACGTCATTGGCATCCTCAGAGGAGCTGTGGAACCAGGTGAGCATCGAGTGCTTGAGGATTTTAATTACTTTTTTATTTTGTGTTTGGTGATGTTGTTCTCATGTTGTGAGATATTTCAAGTTTTTTAGATAGCCAGATGTTGGGTCCTGGTCTGATTTTTGGTCCAGGAGGGGATTTGTAATGATTCCAGGGGTGTGATGTACACTGGCAACAGAAATCTTGTGGCAAGTGAGCTGTGAGATATCTTGTCTTTCTGTTGGGTTCTTACACCAGATAATATGGAATCTGAGAAACCTTTAATATTTGTCCTGTCCCTACTAGCACACTGGTT
>VXAK01007171.1:340-40551 GCA_013399435.1 Arenaria interpres | reverse complement strand
GTTTTCATTGGCACTCCCAAGAATATATTTGAATGGGAACACTGGAATGATAGATGTCAGGGAATTTTTTTATAACACCTGCCATTTTATAGTAGGTCTCCTCTTACATCATTCATACATTTTACACAATTATACAAATTAACACAATACAAAGTACAGAAAACTAGTGATGATTTGGGACCTCAACATACTATTATTGTTACTTAGCGGCGGGCCATATACATGAAAAACTTTTAAGTGGAAAAATATGTATAAAATATTTATTGTTTTTATTTATATACTTCAATAGAGTAAGCGAATGATTGCAGATTACCTTAAAAAGTAAATTTGTAGCGCTGGTATTAAACCTTTTTGTATTTCATTTGACACAAGTAGGGATGCAATCATAGGAAATACAGGTAACCTAAATGCATTTTTAATTAAGGCTTGACATTGTGTATTTGTTTACAGACAGATACATTATTTTAGGAGGGCATAGAGACTCCTGGGTATTTGGTGGTATCGATCCAACTACAGGTGCAGCTGTTCTGCAAGAGGTTGTACGGAGTTTTGGTAAAATGAAGATGGAAGGTAATTTATTACAGACATAAAATGATGGATATGGAAAGCAGCAACTTTGAAGAACTGGGTTGAATGTTCCAATAAGCAGTTGTGTTGATTTAACTTATCACCTCAACAGAAAGATGCATTTCTCATTATGAAAGATGCAAATTCTTTGAAGAGATGCATATGTAGTATTGCATCTTAGTTGGCTCAATTTATTCCATCATGTCTCTCATCAGTATAATAGTACCCTTTTAGTTGTGTGAAATGAAAATACTGCATTAAGAAGAAATGCCTCTGCAGTAATATGTTCCTCTAAGGAGTTTAGAGAGGACTTTTTTTACTTCTATATCAATTAGGTGCAATTTTTTTGAAGTTATTTCAATTAACTGTGTTGATCTTTCACTTAAGTTTCTAACTTTAAGTTGAATTTTCAAGTTTAACTGTGTGATTGCAGGTTGGAGACCTAAGCGAACTATTATTTTTGCTAGCTGGGATGCAGAAGAATTTGGATTGTTGGGTTCCACAGAATGGGCTGAGGTAAGTAAAAAATAGAGTAAAAAAACCAAAACCTGGAAGTCTGCTGCAGGCAGCTGCAGCACCCGGTGGCATCTATTCCTGACTATATTTCTGCCTGATAGAAGGATGTTGAGACATTCAGAAGTGAGGTTCTGAATGTTTTTCTCTTCCTTTCCCACTTGGGCATGGTCAGTTCTTAACCCTGTAAGTGGTTTTATTCAGCTCCGCTAAGAAATACATGTCTAACCAGAGTTTTCATTGCTTTGTCTGTAAAATCCAAATTAGAAATAGAGCAGGCAGAAAATTGTTTGATGAAACACATTTCTGCTGAACTATGTCAACTTATTAGTACTGAATGGCTTAACAGAAATGTGTTGTCTTGCTCTTCTGCTAGAATTTTATTTAGAAGTGTATATTTAGATACGTGGATAGAGCTTTCAAAATCTATAAAATAAAATATTTTAAACTTTTAATTTTTTTTTAGTTTATTGTTATGTATTACAGTAAACAAAATAATTACATAAAAAACAACACATTTCAGAGGAGGGAACAAAACCAGAAATGTGCTCCCAAACACCAAAGGGATTCCATCATTCTTCTGCTAACAAAGCTGAGATTTCTGTTCCTTTGGATTTGCACTAATTCTTTCTCTCACAGACTGTTCGGCTTCCAGTTGCAGTAAACTCTCTGCATCTTATTTCTGGTTTATGGGACATTAGATGAAGAAAGCATAATTTAAATTATCTTTTAAATCATTTAGTGAGAGATTTTTAAGAGTTAGGTAATAAATTTCATCCCACTTGAACTCCACTGGTAACAAAGGTATACTGTACATAAAAATTGATTTATCTGTGCACGTATTTAGTTGCTGTCAAGAAAAAACACACAATTGTTTTATCTCTGAGGAACACAAAACAATGATACTTAAAAGATGAATTTTTCTTGAGCAAGTCATGAATAAATTAAGAGTTCTCTTTATGTTTGCGTTGTTCACATATTGCTACAGCTGTTCTGTAATGTTTTTTGTTTAATAATTTAATATCTAGTAATCTATCATTCCTTATTTCATGAAACAGCAGCTGTACTAGATGAGAAATCCATGAGCACAATTTATATTAGAAGCTCAATGTTTTTATATTATTGTTTTCTCGCTTTATCTTGGTGGTGTGCATTCCTCCCATTTGACACCTAAATTAGATCCAGTTTCTCTAGGGACATTCCTCACGGCTTACATTCGTGTTTTCTGTAGCTGCCAGATCTGTCATCTAGTAAATCTTGAGGAAAATTAACCCATGATATTCACCGTCTTCTGTGCAACAAAAAGGATCTGCAACTGTGGCAACATCCTTTGGTTACATCGACAATCTCCATTCTTCATAAATGAAGGAATTTCTTTATGTTGCAAATACGCTTTTGCATATATGCAAGGCCTCATGTATGCATATACAGGCCTGCCCCCTTCCTTCATACTCTTTTTTAGAATCTCCTCTACTATTTGTTTTGAAGATATCAATTTATTCCTGAAGTTATCGATTACCAATCCGATTTTTAGTTCTCATGACTTACAGATGATTAGTTGGGTTATAAATTGAATGAATCAAATAACAATTACTAACCTAATTAGAATATCTATCACAAAGCCAAGACTCAGTAAAATACCACTTACTAATTAGAATATCAATTTCAAACATAATTACCACTTTCCAAAAAATTACACATGTGTGTGTATATATTTAACGTGAAAGCAATGCTTGGTTGACTCAAAACAGTCAAATTTATCTGACTAGGAAATGTCAGCGCTTTGACTCATCCCTTTTTGAAACGGAAGAGTGTAGAAATGACAGCAATGCTCGGTTTATTAGTGTTAAAATTGAGTTCAGTGCTGGGAGCTCACGTTAATACCCGCGGAGGAATTCTGACTGACCCCACAGTCACATGTTGCATGTGCAAAAAGTGCTGCAAGTGCCGAGTTAAAATACATATATAACCTTAATTTACCCTGTTGCAATGCTGGTCAGTACTTTTCCTGTTCCGTCTTGCTCCCGTGCGATGCAGCAGCCAGCGCCTACACTTTGAGGATGCTTTCAGCAAGAAACTCAGTCCCAGAAAGCAGGAGAGAACTTCATATGCCCAGATCATTGACCCATCCTCAAACATTAATATAATTAGTAAGGTACACAGTGCTAGTTATCCTAACTGAGTTCTTAAAGGTAACGCTGTGAAAAACAGTGCACTTAACATACTCTTGACAAAATGCCACTAATTTGAAATAATAATTACACTCTTACAACCCCAGGAAAATGCCAGAATCCTGCAGGAACGGGCAGTTGCTTACATCAATACAGACTCTTCCATAGAAGGTGTGTCTTTTATTTTCAAATTCACTTTACTTCACAGGTGTCATTTTTAATAGTTCACTGTTTATTATTTATTGCAGCCAGAGCTGGCAAACATAAGACAGATGATGTGTTGTTCAGAATAAGTGTAGCAAATACAGAATTAAGTGGAGGGAGAGAACAATTTAAATTCTCATGTTGGATTTTTGTTGCAAATAGCAGCATCCATGAGCTGCAGCCCACGTGCGTGGGGTCCAGAATGTCTCCTCTGGAGGAGTTTAGTATTCTGTGCTAATAAGCTGAGTGGTCTGATTGTTAAACTCTCTCTTAACTACATTTACAATTTAATTTATGATTACAGTTTCAACATATGACAGACTGCTGCTTATTCTGTTTGCAGCTCCAGCTCCTTTCCCTGTGGAATTATCTTTTTGGGACACTAATTTATTATGATCTTAAGACAATTTGTGTCGAGACCTCAGAGTTACATTTTGTGGGGGTGGAACCCATTTTGGTGCTTGGGCCAGTGTGGTCACCTTTGTTCCTTGCTATGAGCAGGGAGAATATGCAGGGAGTTACATGTGTATTATGGCAGGGCTCTTCTAGAAAAATAAGCTCTGAAAAATGTTTCACAAAAAGCCTCATCAGCCATTATCCAATTTACTATGCCCCTCAGATTGTGAGAAGAATCTGTCATACAGGAAAGCTACTCAGAAACTGGACTTTGAATTTTGGGTCCAAAATTATGACCTAAATCACAAAATCCTTAAAATATACTGAGCTTTATTACAGAAGGACTTCATTTACTGTTGTCTGTGCTGAAATAATAGTCAGTAGAGTCCTGTGAAGCTGGAGTCCTGCATCATAAGCTCAGTTATTTAGGGCATTGCTCTTCCCATGTTAAACCCAACTTATTTGGGCTTACTGTGTGTGAATAAAATGGATATCAACAGGCATATCAAAGGACTCTTTTTATTCCTGTCAGCAGAAAATTTTGTCTGTCACAAAAGGACTGGAAGGAAAGAAAAGCCAAACCCAGTTTCTAAATGCTCAGTTGGAGTTGAGCTACAGGGAGGGTTAGAGCTGTTCCTTCAATTATGGAGCCTACGTGCTGTGTAAAAAGTAGAGCCGAATTTCACGCCTAGAAGATCTCACGAATGAAATAATAGCTTTACAACCGCTTCATATTCTCAGCATGGATTGTAACATATTTTTAGTTGGTTTGCAGCCAACATGCTGCTGCCTTAACAATTTTCTTCCAAATCTTGATTATTCAAACATGTCTCGTGCTTTACGCATTAAAGAAAATGTGAAAGTAAAAGCACTGGAAAAGAAATATGTGATAAGGGTAAGAGCACCATATTCAGTGTACTGTTATAAGTATCTTGGACATCTTTCACCTGACTGAGCATTAAAATCCTCTGTGTAGCCATAGCATCCATGCACTGTGCTGATTATTTTGTTTATCATCATACATTCTCCACAGCACTTCTTGTGCTACATTTTGGACAGCAAATTATTTCTATTCATTGTCCTTTAGCAATTAAAGGAAGAATAGAGGGTCCTCTTTTTCAGCATTTTTGTGACTGTAATTTCCAGTTCTCAGATATAGACTCTCCTTGGAAACATCATTAACATTATCTGGTACTTTTTCCACCATCATGGGGTTTTCTGTAATTGTCAGTCTAGTCCTCTTCTAAGTACACACTGTGCAAAGGATGACCCAAAGCCATATTAAAACCTAATAATGGTGTTATCTGAGAGGTTATATTTTATTATGTCCAAGCCTTCTTGCCCCTCTTCCCCTCTTTGTTGCTGCCTGTATTTGAGGGCAGAGGGGTTTGCCCAGCTGCTGTGCGGTGGCTGGAGCCTACAGAGAAGACTGTTTTACACTCCTGCCTGCCTCAAAAGTGGCGACAGTTTCTTTGCGATGGCGCCCTTGCTGCTGTAACAGACAGCTTTGATATGAGGTAGGTACCTAACTCAACATAGCCTGCAGGTGATGTGGAAACCTCATGGGTGTAAAGCGTAGCAGCCACAGCCTGGTGGTAAACGGGGAGGTTTAGGAGACAGTAGATGGAAACATTACCCTGCATCTTTTTTTTGCCTCCTATTTGGGTGAGAGACTTAACTTAGTTCTGAAATGTGAAATGCCAAACGTCTTGCAGGTCTCTTACTCAGAAGGTGACCTGTCGCTCAGATACAGTCTGCAAAAGCATTGAAAAAGTACTCTTTATGATAAGAGCAGAAGCAGCTGCATTGAAAGACTTCTTAAAACATCTTGCAGGGAATACGTCTTTCCTCCTGCAGCTCCTGAATGCACTAATTTTATTTTTAACATCCCACAAAAAGCAGGATGTTACCATTGCCTTCTGTTTAACACAAGCTTCAGGGAGTGTATGAGTGACAAAGGCTTGTAGCTAATGAGGGATGGTTGAGTGAATTTTAGAACTATGGGAAGGCTTAATTACATTACTGTGTATGTGCTATAACCAATGCATCATTGTAGTGCAGTAGCAGTAGCTTATACAATGTGACCAAGTAGTTATTTTTCTGTATATCTTCTGAGGTGTAGGTATAAATTCTTACCTTGGAGCCAAGAACTTTGTCTAAGATAGGATTGCACAGTTTAATCCTTTAAGAAGATATTGCCACTGGTATGTGAAAGGAAAATTTCCATGTCTTTATTTCATTTTTAGGTAACTACACATTAAGAGTTGACTGCACCCCTCTTCTCTACAAACTGGTGTATAATCTGACAAAAGAGGTACAGAATCAGTGTGTCTATTTTTTGTGACTTTTTAGGAATCTAAAACTGCAAGTTTATTGGGTAAAATTGAATTATTGAATTTATCTTATGAATTATTGGATTTATCTTATCGCTGTGCTGAAAGAATCTTGATCACACCAAAATCAATAGCAAAACGTTCCGTCAGTGGTCCACAGTCCAGGCTCACAGTTCCTCAGTATTCTTGGAAAGGTTGAAGCGTGTTGCTGGCATAAGTGAAATATTATTTGTAATACAAAGTAAAAAAATAATAAAAGAAGATAATAAAACACTGGAGCAAGATCAATTTTCTAAAGTGATAAACATTCAAGGAAATAAATTGCATTTTAAATTTCCGTTTCATATGCAAAAGAGAATCTATTAATTTTCACATTGGCTAGTTACCATTTTTTCTCTGTCTGTTCCCCCTGAATCTCTTTCATATCTCATTGAGCCCCTGAAATACCGTGATAAATACTGAAAGGCTGAGTGGGGTTTTTTTAACAGGCAGATGTATGGATTTGCATGACTACAAGTGGTCTAATCACGCCTCCTTTGCTTCCACATCTCAGGATGAATTATCATAAGGCTGAAAGATTTATTAAAGCATAAAATTTCATTGGCTGTATGAGGAGTTAACCAGGTTTGGCACCTTGCATGAGCCATTGTCATTATCCTCAGATCTGGATCCATCTCAATTAACAGAAGACATCTCTGTCTAACTTAAGCAACATGGGCTCCCTTTAAAGGCAATGCATAGGAATAAGTACCTTTAAGATGAGATTCATTTGGCCAAATGTGGTTGTCTACTCTTGTACATACAGAAATCTCAAACTATTTTCCCCCCCCGATATTAAGTGAACCCAGGTGACTTGGTCCAGTGTAAAAATCTACACTGTAATGGCACTTGGTAGGTTGAGTCCAGCTATTAGTCTCCCACCCCATTCCCTGCATTCATCCTGAGTTATTTTCAAATGCAGTGCACTTTCTTTTAACCCTGAAAATGCCATGGTTTGAATCTGGGGCGGTTTATCTATGCTATGCCCATGTTTTTCTTTTCTACATTTTATTTTCTTACCAACTCTTTCTATCTTACTCTTTCTTCCTTGCTGGGGAAGAAGATGTTCTTGATCAAAGGTTAACTGTGTTGTGTTGCACATTGAAGGGCATTTTGTTCCAGCTATAAAAATGTCTATGTCCCTAGTGCTGCAGGGCCCTGGATAAAATTATTTACTTTCTGTCTGCAGCAAGCCACTTACTCAGGGATCTGTTTTTCTGCAAAAGATAAACATAGTAAAAAAAAGGAAAAAAAAGCTCTGGGCTAAAAATAGTACCTCACTGTTGATCTTAAGTCAACTATTTAACTGATGCTGGGTCTGAGTAGAAAAATTCCATTGAAGTTCCAAGTACCATACAAAGTACTTGAGACTGGCTTTTTTGAAAGTTTTCCTGTTCAGTGTTATTTAAGCTTTTAACAGTAGAAGCATAATACAAACAACAGAAATTGTGACAACTATTCCATAATTCCATGCTGTTTCCTTGCTAAAAAGCTCCCAGAAGTACATTATATTCATCCATATTCTTCATAGCTTCGTTTGCAAAGGGGATTATTTCATGGTAGAGAGTTGTCCTTGAAAAGTCTCATTATTTCTTGAGCTCCTTAAAGACGCTGTTGAAATATCTTGGATTTTTTTTCTTGTTAGCTCCACAGAGCAGGATTCTGCAACAACGTCCTCATTCTCTGCTGTTCCCTGCTTTCTGTGCAAATTCAAAGAGCACTTTCCCCAGTTTTACCTTATTGTCTCTGTCCAAAGAATTTCATCTGGAATCCTTTTTTACTTTTTACTCACTTTTTTTCGCTGTCTCACTAAGTAAATTTCAGACACTCCTTGTCACCCTTTTATAGACGAGTGTTTTCCTCTTTTTTTAACTGCTAAAACTTGGAACTGGGAACACCTCTCATCTTTCTGAAAAATACAATGATGGTTCATTTTTTACAATGATTCAGCATTGTAGTTTTCATTTCCAAACCATCTTTCATTTACCAGTGTGCCACCAGTGACCTCCAGTGATCCATAAATCACAGCCTGTGAAACCTTTCTCTAGAACACTTACACTCTTTTGATCTTTCCTGTAAGATCATTTATAGAGATTGTTGGAATTTTCCCAAGGAAAAAGATGTTTTGATGAACTCTTGGAGACAAGTCAGGGCCTTTTCTAACCAGGACCACTTCTAACTAGGATACCATTTTTGTTGGCATAGAAACACGTACACAGAAGACTGATAGACCCTGTAGAAATGTGGCACATCTCTAACTTGGCTCACTGCTTCTAGGATCTCAGAATAAAATCCATTTAAGGGTTCAAACATCTTTATTCTCCAGGTCTCTAAAAATTCCAGTGAATAGGAATTCACTCCAAAAGAAGAAGAAAAACTAAAACAACTGCTAGAACAGGGAAGGTCTGTTTTGCAGGGGGATCTGCTTAATTTTCTTTACTCTTTTTTTTTCCCTTCACTTGCTTTCAGGTAGCCTCTTGTAAAGATAACCAAAGACTGCAATCTGTGCCTTTGCTAATCAGTTGTGTCTTTTCCACTAATATGAAAAAAAACCCTAATTTCTGTAAGTGCTAGAAGGACTAAGGGCAGACTGATTATATTCTTAGTTTTGCTATTTTAATGGCAATGCATTTGGGTTGGAACGACACTGGGAAGCTATATGTACACATCAAAGCCTCAACCCATTAAGTCTTTGCATATCCTGGCTGTTAGTTTCTTGAATAGGAATAGTGAGAAGTCCTGTGCGCCTCAGGAGCCCTAGTTAATTCTTGGAAACAGCAAATGGAGCCAAAATGTTCCCTATGCTTTGCATTAGGCTTTTGCATGGGATTGAATTTCATTCAGGAAACTCAGCATGTGACAGAACATTAGTGCAGATGTGGGTGATTCTGCATGTTGAAAAGAAAGTTATTTCTGTTCATATTAAAAAGTCCAACATCCAACTATCCAACACCCCAAGATCTCTTTGCTTTTCTTGCTTTTAGTGAGCTATTTATCACCAAAAAAAATGTAGTGTACACATGAATTGTTGTCTTCTAGGAGTTCTGCATTTAAGTGTAGTTCTCAGCATTCAGATGGGACATCTAGATGTTGAAAGTCCTTTTTGGCCCCGCTCTACTGTTAATCTTTGGAGAGTTGGTCACCATCAGCCAATATCTGCAAAAGTCCAACTCCAATTCCACTATTCTGATCATCGCTTCTTACTTTGTATTTACACTTAAACAACTCTGCATCTTCCCTTGAGGTAGCCGTGAGTTTATGCTAATTCTAGGTTTGGATCTAAGTCAGGGCAAAAAATGTTTTGCTAGGCTCTCAGTGGCGTAGGAAAAAGCTGGCCAATGGGTTTTACACAAGCAGAGCTGTCAGAATAACATTTCTGCCAGAGCATGGAGTACTTTTTCTCCCATATGTCAGAGTTCAGCTTGCTCTTATTAATGTGCCATTTTCAATTTAGCCCTAGAACTTGACCAAAGTGCCCTGAAAATGACAGCAGCCAAGCAGTTCCTTCACAAAGTTGTTATTTTTCTGCTAGCTGCTGACATAATCTCAGAGGTCAGAACCCTTTGGGTTTTCAATTTAGAGTCTGTATATTTTCAATGCAGAATTTAAGCCTCAACAATAATGTGGGATGGAAAAAAAATCCCAATCCTCTGCATATCATAACCAATCTTATATTTAAAGGACCATGACTATTAAAGATTGTTTAAGTGTAGATGGAGACCAGGGCCAGAGCCTTGATTTCTTTTTACCTCTGCCACAGATTCTTTTTCTGGGATACTCTTTCATAGTTGTCCTGGCTGTATGATGGTTGTACTAATACTTACCTTTTCCATCCTGGTTACATAGCTTTTAGATTTTTCTAAGGCAGGGGTAGGACCTACATTTGTACATATAGTGTCTTGCACAATGGTGCTCCAGTCTTGCTTGAGTTCCCCTTGGCATTGCTGTAATATAGTTAATGACTGGTTTTGACCCTTCTTTGTAGCACAATGCTCTTATACCCTTCCTATAACAAAAAGCATTCAAATTTCAGGCTTAGCCTGTTGAGAGAATATTGCTGCTGGGTGGGGCAAGCCTCCACAGGATTAGGACTGGCATCTCCCTTGCCTGCTGAAAGGAAAGCAGCTGGGGCTTCCTAGCTGGTGGAGGAGCTCCATAGTGCTACCTCTCCCGTGAGGACAGGCTGAGATAGTTGGGATTGTTCAACCTGGAGAAGAGAAGGCTCCAGAGGCACCTAATTGCGGCATTTCAGTATCCAAAGGGACCCCACAAGAAAGATGGAGAGGGACTTTTTACAAGGGCATGTAATTACTCCTCAACTATGATGAGGCTAAATGGCTTCAAACTGGAAGAGAATAGATTTAGACTAGGTATCGGGAAGAAAATTTTCTCTCTGAGGGTGGTGAGATACTGGAACAGGTTGACCAGAGAAGTTGTGGATGCCCCATCTCTGGAAGTGTTCAAGGCCAGGTTGGATGGGGCTTTGAGCAACTTGGTCTAGTGGGAGATGTCCCTGGACATGGGGGGCTTGGTACTAGATGATCTTTAAGATCCCTTCCAATCCGAACCATTCTATGATTCTATGATTTTACATATACTGTTGTGTGTGTATCTTCACAGTGAATAATGGGGTGGTAAGAAGTACTAGAAATCCACAGGATCCACCTCCCCCCAAAGTGGTTGAACTTCAGCTAGTGTTCTTGAGCTTTTAACCTGCTCTTCCCCCCTGTGGTTGGTTCCAAGTGCATGTGAGATGCTTTCCATGATTGGGAACCGTAAATATATGTAACAAAGGTAAATAGTGTGTGTGTACTGCCCTGCATGCAGCAATGCTGCTGATTAGCAGTAATGCTGGTGACAGTTGTAAAGGTCTCCTTTGATACTGAACTGTCGGAGGTACTTCCAATGAGATTATAATGTTTTCCTCTCCAGATTTTAAGTCCTGATGAGGGTTATGAAAATAAGTCTCTTTATGACAGTTGGCTTGAGAAAGATCCTGCAACTGAAAATAATAGCTATCCCAGGTAAGTTGTTAATCAATTTTTTCTTTCCCAATATTTTCATCATATCATGGCACGGCTACTCTCCAGAATTTTTCAAGATGTGCTATTGATGACAGCAATAGAAATCCTTTTAGTACAAGGTGACTCTCTAGCAATATATTTTACAGTAAAATAAAATAAAATTTTATGACTTTTTTTTAAATGATGCTGACATCTATGCCTGGTGTAAAATGAAATTTCATGCTTTTTAAAGGTCTTTTATTAGTAGAAAAGTAATTTGGAAAGCAATCAAAAAAAGACCAGGGTGAGAAAAGAGTTTGAAATATAGTTTAGTCACCCTACTGGATGAGATAATATCAAAATTGTTAGAATAAGCAAATGCTCAGTTGAAAGAAAGTGCCTAGAGCGGTAATTAAAAAGCTCTCTTGATACTTAATCTTTGGTTATACAATAAATGTAAATGTAATGCATTACAAATCTATATCTGGAGCTATTAAAACTTCATATTCAAAGCTATTAAAACTCCAAAACACTGTTTGAGCCTGTGACTCATAGAGCTAAATCTTATTCACCATGTGGCATTACTCAGTTAAGGGAAACAGAACCGCCCCTTTGTGTGATTTGACCAAAGTGTTCTGTGTGTATTGCCCTGCCTTTCGGACCCCAGCAAGGTGAGCGTCCAGATTCATTAGACTCACTGAGATTTCCTCCTTTTGAAAAAGCTACCAGATCTGATCTTTCTCAGTGGATACAAATAGCTCCTTACAGAAATTTATACTAACAGAAGATCTTTAGCTGGGCTATTTTCCTTTTTTATATCTGAGAAACACCAATTATTCACCAGGCTGGACATATCAACAAAAAACTTAATATAAAACTTAAATAAATATTTGAAAATACTTAGAATATTACATCTGTCTTTACTATCATTATTTTCTTTTCCTCTGTCTTGCCACACCTACCCAGTAGATGGCAATATTTACTTGTAAGTAACAAATCCTCCTTATGTCTTCTGCAGGGGAAATTATTTATCAGTCTTTGATTCTACTATGGAAAATGCTAAATATATAAACATATCTGTTTTTACATATATTGCTGCCCAATTCATATTATTTTGGAAATAGATGATTAAAGTTTTAAGGTTGCAAATTGTCTGATACAATTTTATGGCACTTGTGCATAATGTATTCATTGGTTTTTAATTTTGGTCAGTGTTATAAGCAGGATTGCTGCCTTTGAAAGATCTTCCTAGTAATATAGAACACTGAATTCTTGCGGTGGAATAAAATCAGTTAGAGTAATTAAGCTTGCCACTCATCTCGTCTCTGATCTCACTCGTGTCCCTGTTGTGCCCTCCAGAAGAACTGACCTCCATTTGTTTGAAAAATTTGCATTTTGCATAAATTACTACCATACTGTAATGTAAGAGGTCTCACTAAGATTTGTCTTTTCTGCATGCAGAATAAACAAACTGGGATCAGGCAGTGATTTTGAAGCTTACTTTCAGCGACTGGGAATTGCATCAGGCAGAGTCCGTTATACGAAGAACAGGGTAAGTCTTAGCACATTGCTTGAAGTTTGGCAGTGGTGAGCAGTCATCTTTTAAAAACATTTATTCATGATTAATAAAAAGCTACAAAGAATCTTTGACTGGTTTGCATATCAGTGCCCTTTCTAAATTTGGCAAGAAACCTAAATGTTTGGAGAATAAGACGCTTAAGTGATGTGTATATTCTATACTGTCAAGTTCACAGAAAGGTATTTATAGAATCTGATTGGAGGTGTATAGTTCATTCCACCATACTATTAATACGAACCTTAATATACAAATCTTCCTTGATTGTGTTTAGAAATATGTACAGAAGGGGCCATAATCGAGGATTTCTGCTGTCCAAAACCCCAAACTGTTTTCACTTTTAATGAAGGCAGTCTCTCTACAATGGACTGAAGGCAGGTCTGTATAGGCAGAGAGAAGGAAGCCTGCTCACTTAATCTTGTGCAGCAGTCCATGGATTCAGGTTGTTTTAGTTTCCTAAAATAAACACAAAAGAATGGAAGGATAGTAAATCGTGTTCTGTAGCAAATAGCTTTTTTGATTTGGAATCTGTGCAAAACATCATAGTCGTTAAGTGATCAATATATCCCTTAACTGCAGTATGAACACAGGGCACTGACAAATTTGCTTGGTCTTTTTCAGAAAGCAGACAAATTCAGCAATTATCCTGTTTATCACACTGTGTATGAGACCTTTGAGTTAGTGGAAAAGTTTTATGACCCCACCTTCAAGAAACAGCTTACAATTGCCCAGTTACGAGGCAAACTGGTTTATGAACTGGCAGATTCCCAGGTCATTCCATTTGACTGTAGAGATTATGGAGAAGCCTTAAAAGGATATAGCAATAGCATTTATAAATTGGCCAAGAAACATGAAGAACAGCTGAAAACTTACGAAGTATCATTTGGTGAGTAATAGCCACAACAGTATTTCTTATGTGCATTAATGAGAATTATGCAAGGACATCATTTATCTGTCGTAGCTCTGAAATTGAATCCCTTACTTTCCTGTTTCAATTCTGCTATCATAATAAAGACCCTCAATTTTTATTTTTTTTTTCAAAAGGTTAAGGCTTAACACATTATAGTTGTGAGGGTTATAGATTAGAGAGTCACAATAACTTTCATGCGTATTACTAATTTTGGGCATTATTGCAGTGTTCACAAAGCAGTCATGGAACGCAAACAAATACAGAGCAAAGAGACAGCATCAGCCTGCTTCTCACATTCTTGCTTAAAAAAGAAGACAATTTAAACATTTATGGCAACTGCCTGGAACTTGGGAGGCACGGGTGCCCGTTCCTCCTCAGCCAAAGACTCCATCTGACCTTGGGAAACATGCTGACCGTGTGTCTCAGTGCCTGGGCACCTCTTGTAGGCAACAGAAGCACTTGTCTAACTCTTCTGCATAAATACATCCATTTGCTGAGCACTTGAACACGTTGCAATGAAGCATATAATACAGGTCGGAAGCAGCAGAGTGCTCTGAATCCCAGACGGGGAATGCTTTCACAGTAATTTCCTTTCTCTCCCCCCCACTCTCTCTCNCCTTTCTTCCTTCCTTCCTTCTTCTTGCCTCATTCACCCCTTGTGTTTCTGTACTAAGGAGGATTATCAGTCAGTCCAAATTAACTTGGTATTTGGGGGGACCCGTGGTTCAGAGACATAAACTAGCTTTTTGGAGATGAGTTACAATTCCAGCTTGTGTGAAGCATTAGAAGTAACTCAAATCAACTGAGTTCCCTCAGCCTCTCCTCATAAGACTTGTGCTCCAGACCCCTCACAAGCTTAGATGAAAAATTCTTTACTGTTTTGAAAAGTCACCCTTTTCTTAAGAAAGGCCACCCAAGACAGAAAGCCTTGCATGATGGATCATCTGGTCTCAGATTTTGCATAACACAAGGATTTATTTCCATAAGTCCTTGTGTTTACTGCGACATATCTTGTAAGGAAACACCAAGTCTGGACTTTCTTTTTGCAGTAGTGGAACATCTAGCAACATTTCTGTTAAATGATTTATTTTTGTTGTTTGGGTTTCTGTCTCCTTTAAGATTAGAAGTTACCCAAACTACCCTCTGACCAATGCATCTTTTTTCTGTTCCATGATTCTAGAAGTGATCTTTTTTTTTAACATTTTCCCACCAAAGTATCCCTTAAGCCTCTCCTTAATAACGTAATAAATGTGTGACTTTGACCAGTTTTTTAGAAGGCTTATTTTTTAGTCTGAAAAGACTTTTCTCTGATGCCTGATCAGTTTTGAATTATTTCTTGAATAAAACTACAATTTCAAATTTTTATTTATTCCGTTACACTGGAAAGCATTAAAATGTATAAGTATTTTTTATAATACTGTGAAAATTAAAATTCATTTCACTCAGAATTTTCATAAAATTGGCTATTGACATCACTGAATGTCAGAAAATTGTTAACTAAGCCAGAATAAATCACATAATTCTCCTTCAAAATAATAGATTGAGGGTTTTAGTTGCCTTTGGATTCCCATTTCAGCTGCTGCTCTGCAACAGTGAAGGCTGGAAAAGTTTTCTTATTAAATATGTACTTGTAGCTATATGCTATCAGGAAGAAATGTTTGCAGGGAGGAAAAAAAAATAAATGTGATTATCTTCTGAAAAAAGGCAACACTGACAGCACTGAATAGTTAATGAATATGAGCACAAATTCCCTTACATATTTTCAGATGACCTTTCTTTTTTTTTTTGGTCTTAAATCTCCTCCTACAGCTTGTGAAATATAATCGGTTGCCACGATATAACCATGATGTCAGCAGGGCAGAACTCGGTCCTCTGGCAAACTTATGACTATTGCCACGGTTGTGGACGAGTGTAAATTCTCACCCTCAGGAGGTGACACGGGTCTGTCTACACTGCAGTCCGCGAACAGGTCGCATACGTAAAATCTGGGCCTCTAATTATGTAAAGTAAACAAAAGCATTAATTCAAGAACAAGCAGGTGTAGGCTGGTGATGGAATGAATAAGTTTGCTAGAAATAGAAGAGCAAATGAGACTGCAGAGTCCTGGGAACAGAAAGCCTGTGATGCTAAATATGGTGATAAATTTATAAACAGCAAAGGGCCATATCCAGGACTGGATTTAGGAGATGATCTAATTTTATGCCCCATATTCCTGTACGATCAAAGAGAGGGTACTCTGGTTTATCTAAAGTTTCCTGAAACTTGTGAGCAAAATGAACCAGTTGAAAATCTTCCTTCTTTGAGCTGATTTTTGGAAAGGCCAGAAGTTCTTCTCCTGATAACATCCACCTTTTACTTACTCTACAAAAATTAGTTGTATAAATTGATAATTTTTCCAGGTCCAAGTTAAATAGACCCTTCCACGGGAAAATCATCACAGCTGATATTGTCATTAAAAGGAAGGCCCGCTGCTTCTTTGGCTGAGTTATTCCATGTGGCTTGGACATACTGCCAGGGACAGAGCAGGACAAGCAGCTGCCTTACCCTCCAGCCTGCTTGCGCATAGTCAGGTGTCCTGGTTTGAGGTAAAACCATGGCATTAGGGGTAACAGGCAAAAAGCTGGGCTTTGAATAGCAGCACTATGGGATGGCAGGCAGGGACGTGGCAGAGACACCTCCTTTGCCGTAATTCTAGTGTGTGTGTGTGTGGAGCGAGGAATCCATTCAATCTGCTTTGTCTGTCACTGTGGTCCATGTCTTTTATGCCTCACCTAATACTACTCAATGTACATATCACACTCTTCTGTTATAATATGAATAGGGAGTGATGTTCCATGAGGAAGGCCAGCCAGCCTTTTCCTCACCAGGCAGAGGGAAGATGTGTACTTTTGAAAGCTTTATCAAGCTTTCTGCTTTATTGTCAGCCTCCTGGCACAAGGTCTTGGTCTGTTACTGCTGGTAGTGCAGCTCTTTAAAGTCTGCACCGGGGAAACTAATGAATTATGCAAAAACAACAAAACGAATTCCATTATATGAGCCAAACAAATGCAGTTTTTCACTGGGCAACTGAAAGGTGTATTGGGGTCAGCAGATACTCTGAAGTTGCTCACAAAGTCCTTACTTTCCTAGATCCTCTTTTTTCTGCTGTGGTGAACTTCTCAGAGGCTGCTGCTGAATTTCACAGGAGACTTGAACAAGTAGACAAGAAAGAGTAAGTTTGAAAAAAATTTATTTTATACAAATATATATATATGTGTGTCTGCCTTAGGTACCCACGGTGGGAGTTCTTTCTTTCCAGTGACTTACAAAAGGAGTCTCTCTGATTGGTGTAGAATAGCCCTTAAGCTCGGAGACAAGCAATATCTGCTAAGATGAATTCTGCTCCCCGTGATGAGTAGTATCAGCTGTAGAGCTTATTGCTAGTATCAGCTTGTCATTACAATTATTGTATTACATGGAAAGGCAGGTATCAGTGAAAGTTAAAGTAGAACTGAGCTCTGTGTTTACACGCCTACACTTGAGTGTTGTAGGTGACAGAAGAATTTGTACTTTCAGCACACCTTAAGGAGACAGGATGATGCTTCAGAGTATCTAAGATGTCCATATGATGCTTGCAAACCTAAGGGCCCTATAGGACTCCCGTGCCCTCTGAGTGCAGTGGCTGGAGGCCAAGTGCCCCTATGCACCTCACGTGGTACCAAATAGTTGTGTTTACGCTACTGAATGCCATCCTTACTATGTTACTGTGTAGATTAGATCAGGAGTTTGGACACTTGGCTTACGGGTGGACACCAAAATCTTCATCTTTATCTAAATTTCAGCCTTCCTCTCCCCTCTTTTACATGGGATATTTCTAATGCCATTTAATACTAAACAAGTATCTGACACTCTCAGAAAGTCTCTGGTTTTATTTTGCATAGTCTGAAATCTTGCAGTTATGTTTTCTGACACAGAAATACTAATGCATTATTATCACATGTATTAAATATCTCCATTTGCAAAACCTCATCTTTTTGCAAGCCGTAGACCATTTTTGTCATTTTTTTTTCTTTTCAAAGGTGAGGAAGAGTATTTAAATGAAACTGGAAAGTCATGTTTCCTCATTGTGTGAAATGTCTCTTGTCTCCATTTCCTGCAGTCCAGTCGCAGTGCGAATCATGAATGATCAGCTGATGTTTGTAGAAAGAGCATTCATTGATCCTCTTGGCTTACCAGGAAGGAAGTTTTACAGGTGAGGCAACAAGTTTCTTGCACTGCATTGCAGGTTAACCCCACTCCAACTGACCGGTCAGCTGAACTGATGTATAGGCCTCATATAGGAATTATAGCTCTGATTTAAGGAACAATCCAGTGAGTAGTGGAATTTATTTACAGCCTCCAAGCTGAATTCCTCGGCTGCACCAGTCTTGTGGTGCCTAATTCCTCTTCTTGGGTCTGGCACTCTGTTTTTTTAGCCATCATACTCTATGACTTCTTTTATTTGCAGGTGTGTAGTATTGTTTCTGCTATCACTTGCTCTTTTACAACTGTACAAAGTGAGGATTCAGTAGAGCATTGACAGGATCAAAAGAAAGGAGAAATGAGGGTAGAGTAAAAGGGAGAAGAGGATGAGAATAGATGTGTAGTGAAGGTCAGGTGAAGAGAGAAGTCTGGAATTATTTTTTTTACTTTCTTGCATTTATTAATGTAGTTTTAGTGTTTATTTTGATCTAGGAAGACTCTTTTGCATGCTACAAATCTGCTTTGATACTTCATATGAAGAAAATCAATTTAAAAGCAGGTCTGAAACTATTAATTATTCAAGAAAAGAAACCCCGTCAACAAATAACATTGATATTTTTGTGGAGTGCTGTTCCAACATGATCACTTCTTCTCTGAAGAATTCATGCTTTTTTCAAGAATTCTCCCATAGATTTCCTTTTTCTTCTTTTTACATTCCTTTCCCAGACCTGCTGACCATCTGCTGACCACCACTGCTTATTTAGTTTCGAGGTTTCTGTTTTACTTTTTGTTGTTCACCCATAACTAGTTTTACTCCCTGTTGCAGACTGTCACATTAGTTCCACAGGTTTGTTGAGCTCCCATTTTCAATAAAATTTACATAGATTCATTCCTAATTAGACAAATGTGTCATCTCTTCCTGAGAAGAAGGCTACCTGTCCTAAATTCGTGCTCTTTCGTATAGATTATGCCAATGGGACTGCTTCCTCCTGGCCTCTTAAAGACAGGTACAGGTAGATTTCCTGTGTTTTTAGTAAATTCTGATTTTCACAGGATCCGTGGCTGCTTTATGTAGCACACATACAGTTTCCTACAATGAATGCACACACTGCTAATGGTTATTCTATCTAGTATACCTACCTTTTTTTTGTTCCTTCCCTGCAGACATGTCATCTTTGCTCCAAGCAGCCACAACAAGTACGCTGGAGAGTCCTTCCCAGGGATCTACGATGCCATGTTTGATATTGAAAGCCAAGCAGATCAGCATGGAGCCTGGGAAGAAGTAAAGAGGCAGATTTCCATCGCAGCCTTCACTGTGCAGGCAGCAGCAGAGACACTGAAAGAGGTAGTGTAGGATGATGGCTTTGAAAAGCTCAGTCAAACAGCAAAGTCTGAAATGTGCTGTGGTCAGGCTACGAAAGCGACCCAGTCTCTCCTGACTGACTGCCCCTCTGAGTTTCCAACCCTCTGAACCACAGGCAGGGTGAGCAGGATCTCTGCATATCAAAGAACTCCTGAGCTAGAAATTACTGCTTCTCTGAGACTGACAAAACCGTAGCTTTAAGAACAGCCCTAGATGGAAGTAAATTAGGGGGTGGGGAAAAGGAAGAATCAGTTCCCAATTAGAGTTTTCTGAAAGGTCTGCTAGTTTTGAGGACCCGTTATTTTGGATATCTAATTACAAACCCAGTTCTTTGCCAAGCTACCTGTAAATCTCATCTGTAGAAGTGATCAGGCGCACGCACTTCATGAGAAAAATTATAAGACTCCTCAGCACATGCATTTTTCTTGTTCTGATAATTACTTTTATAATATATGACACTAAAGGCATCTGTGAATTTTATAATCTATTCTGCAGGACCAGTGAGAGCTCATTATACTGGTTTGCTTTCTTTTCCTGAAAAAATAAAATCCTCTTCCTCCTGCAGATTGCCAGAGCAGTACCTGCCATTCTTGATAATCAGAGAAAACAGCTGCTTTTATGCAGAAATCCAACAGCATTTTCTCGGCAAGCGAGTGTCCATCCCTCTGAAAGACAGTGTGCACCTCCCTCCTCTATTTGCACTTTGGAATATGCAGACTTGGGTTGGGGGGCGGGGAATAACTAAAAAGCTGACCTCCCTGCTCGTTTTGGCACTTTCACTCATCCCAAACCCATGGCAGCTTTTGCTCCTGGTTTTTCCTGGGAGATTTCTTTCATGGAAATGTCTTCTTCCCAGTTGAGGCAGCTGGAGGACACTGTCACTATTGGCCTGGGGCTTGAGGTTATTCTGTCCTCAAATAAGACCTGAAGAAAGTTTCCCATCAGGAGCTGCTTTCACAAAGAGAAACTGAAATGCATGAGAATGGTAATTGTACAAAACTGTTTAATTTGTAAAAAAAAAAGATTATTGCTTCATTTGCCCTTTATATGTACTTCTCATCTACATGCTTTACAACTAATAAAATTGCTAGAATTTTCTTAAATCACATTCCAATTTGTGGGAGCTGATAATAACCAATTTCTTCTCTTATGTAAAATATACTACAGTTTTTCTCACAACCATAAATTGCACCAGGTTATGGGAATAAAATCCTTTTTGTTTTATGGGGAATAGAACAGATGTGGTACTAAAAAAGACAGAATTAGAGAAACAGGACAATTATTGGGCCACAGAAGGAGTTGTTTTCACTCAGATGCCTTGAATTCAGACAAGGGAACCAGAAATTACTATTGTTCCGCCCTTTGGGAAGTTGTTTTGGGGGGTATAAGCCACCAAGAAGAGCGGCTTTAATTGGCATCACTTCCAATAAGCCTCTCTGAAAGACAAAGGACTGTGTACCTACGATGTTCTGCTCATAATTTGCTGTTAAATTGCTTTTCACAAATCAAGCCTCAGGCCCGTGAGGAAGAAATTACACTTCTACAGTCCATGCTTTACCTCTTCTTTTGGAAAAAGTAGTGCTTAACTGACCTTGGCAGGAGGCATGTAAGAGACATGAGCAGTCAATGCTGAGGACACCAGAACAGTGACTACACTTTTGTTGTTCTCCTTACTTAGAATCATAGTAAGTTGGAAGGGACCTTTCAGATCATCTAGTCCAACCATCAACCTAACACTGACAAACCCATCACTAAACCGTATTGCTAAGCACCATGTCAACCCCTTCTTTTGAACACCTCCAGGGATGGTGCCTCAACCACTTCCCTGGGCAGCCCATCCCAATGCTTGATAACCCTTTCGGTGTAAACATTTTTTCCCTAATATCCATCCTAAACCTGCCCTGGTGCAACTTGAGGCCATTTCCTCTTGTTGTATCACCTGTGACCTGGGAGAAGAGACCAAGCCCCACCTCATTACAACCTCCTTTCAGGTAGTTAACTCACAGTTAAGTTGTTCATCTCCCCACCTGTAGCTTAAGGTGCATCTGAAGGATGTGTTACCTTGTCGATGGTGACTGGTGTGTAATTGCACTGCTTTTTTTTTCCCTTTTCCTGTATCACCCACTCTTCCTGCCCCATCACAGCTGTGTGTGAACTGCTGCGGGCAGCAACTGAATGTGCCCCCAAGGAAGGGGTAGGATCTCTGGATGGTGGAAAAAAGCCATGAGTGCCTCTTCCTTGTGAAGAGCCAGCAGCGTTTGCTGCCGTGGGATCATCAGACGATAAGACAAACGAGGAATTCCCACTTAAAAAGGAAATATCTGACACAGCGTGCTTCCTCCCTGATTTACAGAAATCTCTTTCATAGTATAAACCAATTGAACAATTGTTTCACCAGTGAACACACTTTACCAGCGGTAGTCAGCCTTTTGAAGTTCCGTGCCATTACCTTGCTGCTGCAAAAGAACATCTTATCTCTTCTTGTTTCCGTGTGTGGTTTGAAGCTGTAAGAATAAACGACAGCTCACATCAGGCTGGATGCACAGCTGGCATCGATCGCTTTGTTCCTCGTCTCAACCTAATTGATAACTCCATATGAGTTATCCATAACTCCATTCATCATAACCCACTGAATGCTGAGAAGCATACAAAATAGCTTAAATCTATTTCCATTCCTCTCTATAAATTTCTACTGAGGGAGAGTGATGTCCAAACCCTTATAAATAAGGAAACCAAACCACTGGTACTAGTTTATTTCCATAAAGTCCCATATTCTTGCTATTGAAAGGATCTGTTACTCAGAGCTGAGGTTGCCTTCCCTGCTTCTGTCAGTAGCGTCTCCTCTGCTACAGATGGGCAACCAAGCAACTGCTGCTGTCTCCCAGCCCAAAGGCTGCTGGATTTGTGTAGCTCTGCCTGCCCATCATTTCAAAGCGTGGGGGGCATTTTTCAGGCTCTCCTCACAAATGGGTAACACGGGATCACCGACTCCCTCCTTCCCCAACTCTGTTTGCACGGGTCATTCACTCAGCCTGGCTGAAGCAACCTGCGAATGACGCAGCTGGGAGAAACAGACTCTTCAGCCAATTTTTTACTAAAAAAGATTGGTAAACTAAACGTATCACATGGATATTTGGTTTGCCAATTGCCTCTTCAGAAAGTAAGTTTCAAAGGGACAGTGCCAATGTGGTGGGTTGGCCCTGGCTGGACGGCAGGTGCCCACCAAATCCGCTCCATCACTCCCCTCCTCAACTGGGCAAGGGAGAGAAAATATAATGAAAGTCTCATGGGTCGAGATAAGGAGAGGGACATCACTCAGTAATTACCATCATGGGCAAAACAGACTCAACTTGGAGAAATTAATTTAATTTACTATCAATCCAATCAAAGTAGGGTAAGGAGAAATAAAAAACTAAATCTTAAAACACCTTCCCCCCACCCCTCCCTTCTTTCCGGGCTCAGCTTAACTCCCAAATTCTCTGTCTCCTCCCTCCGAGCAGTGCAGGGGGAGAGGGAATGGGGGTTGTGGTCAGTTCATCACATGCTGTCTCTGCTGCTCTTTCCTCCTCAGGGGGAGGGCTCCTCACACTCTTCCCCTGCTCCAGCGTGTGGTCCCTCCCACAGGAGAGTTCTCCACAAACTTGTCCAAGGTGGGTCCTTCCCATGGGCTGCAGTTCCTTGCAAACTGCTCCAGCGTGAGTTCCTTCCACAGGGTGCAGTCCTTTAGGAACAGACTGCTCCAGCGTGGGTCCCCCATACGGTCACAAGTCCTGCCAGAAAACTTGCTCTAGTGTGGGCTCTCCATGGGGTCACAGCCTTCTTTGGGCATCCACCTGCTCCAATGTGGGATCCTCCGCAGGCTGCAGGTGGATCTCTGCTCCACCATGGACCTCCATGTGCTGCAAGGGGACAGCCTGCTTCACCATAGTCTTCACTTAGGCCTGCAGGGCAATTTCTGCTCCAGCCCCTGGAGCACCTCCTCTCCTCCTTCTTCACTGACCTTGGTGTCTGCAGAGTTGTTGCTCTCCCATATTCTCACTCCTCTCCCCAGCTGCAATTGCCCAGTTGGGTTTTTTCCTCCTCTTAACCACGTTATCCCAGAGATGCTACCACTATCGCTGGTGGGCTGAGCCTTGGCTAGCGGTGGGTCCATCTTGGAGCCGGCTGCATTGGCTCTGTCGGATATGGGGGAAGCATCTAGCAGCTTCTCACAGAAGCCATCCTGCTACCAAAAACCTTTCCAAGCAAACCCAATACAGTCAGGAAGATTATTTAGATTCTCTTATGGTTGAAACACCTTCGGTTTGCCTTTGGAAAGGAAGGCACAACACTTGGTCAATTTAGTGATGGCTGGGAAGTGGGGATAACCTAACCTTCATGCTCCGTTCTCCACCAAGTGATAAACACTTATCCAGCTACAACACTCACTCATTTGCACCAAAAATGGTAGTAATTTAAAAGAGCTATTTTTCTGTGTTTTTCAATCAGCCAATAAACAGAAATCGAACATTTGCAGATCTTAAGCCTAATAAAAACTCAAACTGATTCAAAACCTTTGAAGACTAAGTGTTTGGGATTAAGTGATGCCAGTGCCACTCTCAACACCCAGTAATTTAGCAACCCTTCCCAAAGCTGACTCATCCATCACGGGGCTGACGAAGTTTCAGAAATCTTGTCAGTAACTCTACAGTTCAGGTGTTCAAATGTGGCATTCGGATTTGTCCAGCTTTTTTGTTCAGCCAAAGCCGTTTGTCAAGTCCCGGTCAGCTGATCTGAAATTGCATTTGTTTACAGCAGTGATAGAAATAAAACACACACTGTAACTCAGTGTATTATTAAGGGAAAGACACTGCAAGAGCAAGGTCCCAAAGCTGTCCACCAACCCGTTGAGTTGATCTCAATCAGTACCTCTGCTCTGTGCTGACTTTTCGCAGCAGACAAATCCATTTGTGACAGACCCAGTTTCTAGTATTCTGTTCTTCTTCTATAGATTACCCATAAAATAATCTCCACAGCACCAAGAGAAGGTGAACTGTATGGACTGTATAGAATTTTGCAGCAGAAGAAGACCTGAGCACCTGGCCAGCAGCCCTCGGTGACCTGAAACCCTTTCTTTGTGTGGAGGAGCTGCTGGTGTTCCTGTCCATGCTGCCAAATAGAATACCAGTTTAAAACAAAGGGATTCCTCATGCTGCCTGTGATTAGATGGTGAAGCTCATCCCTACGGGAGCTTGAGAAAGGTGAAATGGGTTAAAAAAGGATCAGACACAGGCAAGGAGTGCTCACGCCCAATGATTCAGAAGCAACTTTTCACTCCAAAGGCCCTAAAGCCCTTGGGAATTTAGGCATTTATGAGTGAAGGGATTAAAACAGACCTGCTTCATTCCTTGCTTTAAGCATTTGTCATGGGGAGGTGATTGTGAAAGCCAGTTCTTTGCACACTCCCAGTGTAGTGCTTTCCACTCAACGGCCAGCCCCTTCGGTGCTGCTGGCAGTCCCCGGCTCCTCTGCTCCTGATTGAAAAGCATGAAAATTAATAAATGTATCTTTAAAAGGTTAATAGACTGAAGGTTAATAGACAGCAACAACTCCAGCTGTGAAGGAGCCAAAGCACTGAATGATTTTAAATGACTGTTTTATAATAGTTTCCTGTATCTTTATAAAGGTTCCCCTTGTTGCTGTGTGCTGGGGGAGTGCGGTGGCGTTGTTCACCATTTCTTCTCTTGCTGTTGTTTCTCCTCAACAATATTTTACTTTAGAATGCAGACAATTAACTTTATTGCATTTATTATTGAGCCATTATATTGATGCGCATCACCTGAAGACTGTGGTGTGGTTGGGACTTGTATGACGAAAAGTGGCCAAGAATTTCAACGTGACTGAGTGGCCCTGCCAAAGCGCTGAGCGCACGATTCTTAAGCTAAAACATGCATCATTTTAATGAGGTTTTGCCTTTCACAGTTTTATGATATAACGCACGTTTGTTCTTTCTTAAACTGTACTTAAGGAAACACAGTTTTTCAAGGGTATATTGCAGGCTGTGGTGTTGTACGTCCTCACTTTCCTTCCACACACTGTAGGTGTTCCTCACTGAAATGGTGCGGACATGCTGCCTGCAAGAACGAGCAGCAGCCACGACAGAGCTGCCAGATTTCGCCAAAGCTTCTCCCTATTCTGCTAATAAAAGGAGTATAACACTGCCCGAGTGCTGAGTCCTGCAGTTACACCCTGAATCCTCTATAAATAGGATTACAGGTTACCATTTATCAAACCACAGCTGACAAGAATGATGGCTATTTGCAAAAGCAAAGTCCAATCAGGCTGAATTGAGCCTTAAATATAAGAAGGATATGGACCTGATGGAGTGGGTCCAGAGGAGGGCCACAAAGATGATCGGGGGGTTGGAGCACCTCTGCTACGAGGACAGGCTGAGGGAGCTGGGGCTGTTCAGCCTGGAGAAGAGGAGGCTCCGGGGAGACCTAATAGCGGCCTTCCAGTACCTGAAGGGGGCCTACAAGAAGGCTGGGGAGAGCCTGTTTACAAAGGCTGTCAATGACAAAACAAGGGGTAATGGCTTTAAACTGGAGAAAAGCAGATTTAGATTAGACATTAGGAATAAGTTCTTTACTGTGAGGGTGGTGGAGCACTGGAACAGGTTGCCCAGGGAGGTGGTTGAGGCCCCTTCCCTGGAGATATTCAAGGTGAGGCTCGACGAGGCCCTGGGCAACCTGGTCTAGTTGGGGGTGTCCCTGCTGACTGTGGGGGGGTCGGACTAGCTGACCTTGAAGGTCCCTTCCGACCCAGATGATTCTATGATTCTATGAATTATGTGAACAGGGACAGTTTGAAAATGCAGAAAGAAAAGCTCAGTCCATTTCATCCATTTCTCAGATTTGCCAGGAGTAGACACAAGGCTATATATAAGTAGCTGTCCTTATTCTTTCAAAAACTTGGGGTGTCCCCCAGGTAGTCCCTGTGTGCTGATCTCCACTGACAGCTCCATAAATACCATATTGTCACAGTTGGTAGCAGGGCACAAGCTTTGCCCCAGCTCCTCAGGGTCTCAGAACTTGGCAGGCTTGTAGTGTCTGAACTTCTCTTCACTCGCCTGGGGCTCAGGTTTAGCTTCTTTGGCTGTTGCAAGTTTTGTCATGACCTTATTTGTTTTACCTTTGTAGTTGTATGGCAACTTGTATGTACTTGTATGGCCAAGTTGTATGGTTACCTTTTAGAGTTGTATGGCATAACCACATTTTTTGTATAGATACTAGTAACAAGCAGTTTTTCTGCGTAGAACAACCTATTTCTGACTCTGGCATCATGCTGCAGAGGAACACAAGCCTGATACAAACAGGGGTCTTGGAAACTGGGGCATGGGAGGTGGTGTAGCCGAGCATGGGCATGGGACAACTAGAGAAGCGGCACAAGATGATATTGGAGACCCCAGGGGGGTGAACAGCTCATAATCATTTCAACTGCTTCGTTATTGAAAGGCTTGTCTGTAATAGTGTTGTTTTTTCTTTTTCTGTAATAAATTGAGGCTAAACAGTTAAGATTTCAAGTACACTCACAATGAACTTGTCTTTACTTATAAAGAGTATTTCTTTCTGCCCATAATAAGAGGGGCAGGATCCTTGGGTTTCACTCCTCTCCCCTGGCTTCTCCAAGGCTGGCTGTTGGGATAATTCTGTCTGAGCTGTGGGCTGGAGATGGGGTTTTAACGCGGGCAGGAGGTGCCAGGACACTCAGACTCCGGTGGAAAGGGTATGGAACCATGGCTTGGGAGACTGACTGAGCTGAGGAAGCAAAAGCAGGGCTTCAGGAGAGGGGTTTGGTTCCAGGAATCTCTGAAGGGACGGGTGACCTCAGAGGGAGCTCAATCTTTCCGTGTTTGCAGCTGACCGTGTTTCCCCAGGCGGCGTCCTGCCCCTGATGGGTTCCATACGGGTGTGTTGTCACAACAGTCACTGTGTCCAGCAACTGTAGCTCGAATCTCCTGCTAAAAATACCGCCAAGTTTGGAGATACCGTGGGTGGCTGCGTCAGCAGCTCACTGCCAGCAGGCTGGCAAAGCACATCTGAGGAAGGTGCCATGTAAACACAGCACGTCTATTCTTATCTGATACCCTCCGCTGAAACGCCTGTCCCATTATTGTCTCGCCTGTTCTGTCCCTTTATGGAAGGTTGTAACATGCTTGCAGTTTACTTGAACCAGGTCCAGCCCCTCCTGCATGAGGTGCCTTACAAATCAGTCCTCCTCCTCCTCCCTTTCTTCTTCCTCCTCTTTCTCTGTTCTTGGAGCTCCCCAGAAGCTTTCATCCCGAAAATGGATGTGCCTTACAGATTGGGTTGAAGAATCATAGAATCATAGAATCATCTAGGTTGGAAAAGACCCTTGGGATCATCGAGTCCAACCATCTACCCTACGCTACAAAGGTCTTCCCTACACCATATCCCCCAACACCACATCTAAATGACTCTTAAACTCATCCGAGGATGGTGACTCAACCACCTCCCTGGGCAGCCTGTTCTAGTGTCTGACCACTCTTTCTGTGAAGAATTTCTTCCTAATGTCCAGTCTAAACCTACCCTGTTGCAGCTTGAATCCATTCCCTCTTGTTCTATTGCTAATTGCTTGTGAGAAGAGACCAGCACCAACCTCTCTACAATGTCCTTTCAAGTAGTTGTGGAGAGTGATGAGGTCTCCCCTCAGTCTCCTCTGCCTCAAACTAAACAGTCCCACCTCCCTCAATCACTCTTCGTATGATTTATTCTCCAGGCCCTTCACCAGCTTCGTTGCCCTCCTCTGCACCTGCTCCAGCACCTCGATATCTCTCTTGTATTGAGCTGCCCAAAACTGGACACAATACTCCAGGTGTGGCCTCACCAGTGCGTAGTAGTAATAGTAGCAATACATCTCATAGTAGTAATACATCTTCCTTTGCAAAATGTATGAGGAGTGTGACAGACGAAAACCATGTCTTCCTTGGCTATGAGGAAATTTTTTAATTTTTTTGAAAGAAGAGGATTTTTTTAGCCAAATTTTCTCTACAGCTATTTCTTTCTGCAACCTAACAAATGCCAGATTCTGTACCGTAATTCCTCACACTTGAAGATACAATAAATTGTTTTATGCTTGAAGCAAAGAAAATAGACTTTAATTTTGGGTTTGTTTCCCTCTGACACAAAGGCCTGAATAGGTTTTCTACCTTTTATGGTTTATAAATATAGACCAATTAATGAAAAAAATCTGCCTTCCAATCAATTGCCACTTCTCTAGAAGTGTACTAAATACAGAATAATAGCATAAGAACAGTTCATACATTTTCTTGGATGAGGAAAAAAATGTTTAAAGGTGTAAGATCCACCAGGAAAAACGCTGGGCTGATACTGACAGGAGCTGCCTCGACTTCATGGCTGTTAACTGGCACAAATAAATAGGGAGTAATTCATGGGACACACAGCTCCTAAACCATCTGGGCTTTCTAAGGTCCTCCTGCTGATGCTGATTAACAGAAGTAGCTGCTGAATGGGACTTAGAGCTCAACTCTAACGCACCGCAGACTTGCATCTAAATTAGAGGGTTAAACAGTGGCCGCTCTTGGTGATTTCCTTCCAGCGGTGTAATGGAAACAGTCTGTTGCCTTAAAAAATGCTGCTCACTAAATTCAGCTCCTACTGGTTTCTCCAGGGACAATTTCTGTGCAGCAGGTGTTGCTCAGGGAGGAACGCGGTGCTTTGGTTCGGCTCAGAGGAGAACAGCGTAGCAGAAGCAAGATTTCTGTATTTAATTTAATTAGTGTTGTCTCCTCTGCTTTGCTGTGGGGAAGTCCACGACATTCACCATCATTCAGCTCTTTTAATGGCACTCTTATGGTGTGTGGTAAAATCCCACGAATGAAAATAGACGAATTTAGAGTAAAAGAAATAAAAAACGGGCCATGCTAAGTAGATCCTATTCCTACCAGTGGCAGAGAGAAGGTCCCCAGCTGCTTTTGATGCTGTGTCGCCCAGAGATTCCAGCTCTGCCTCCTCGAGGGTTTCTATAGCATTGCCCAGGAGGCGCAGGAAGTCCTTGAGTGACTTTCAGTATCCTCCAGAATCTCATCCTGCCGCTGTTTTTCTTAGGAGTAATGTGGGGTCACTGCATTAGCTCTTTTCTGCAGATGCTGCTCTTACCCTCCGAATGACACCACTGCCACAGGAAAAACTATTTCTGCTTTCAAGCAATTTTGTTTTTTTAAAAAGACCCATGACTGACATATTTGATCATTATCTTGGTTAAAGAGGAGAACAAGCAGCCTCTTAAAGCTCATGAGTAGGCA
Source organism: Arenaria interpres (assembly GCA_013399435.1). Classification (NCBI taxonomy): domain Eukaryota; kingdom Metazoa; phylum Chordata; class Aves; order Charadriiformes; family Scolopacidae; genus Arenaria; species Arenaria interpres. The sequence goes on along the minus strand of VXAK01007171.1, from coordinate 10,931 downwards.
CTCCAGATGTTAACTGCTGTCACAGATGAAGGCAGAACATTTAAAGTTTGGATTAATATTTATGTTTACAGCAATATAACTTGATTACAAGGCATTCCCTTAAAAAAATATAAATTTAAGTCCCTTGGGGTACAGAAGCACACAGTATCAACTCTGCCTCTTATACCTGAGTCTGATTCACAAGAAAGGAAGAAAAGCATATTAGGCTACAAGCACATTAAGTTACTTTTTTCCCAAGCATTGAATTCAACAATAATATTGCACCATCAATATTTAACATAAATTTAACATACATTCCAGAGAACAAGGGGTTTGGGCTAAAAATATTTCATAGATGCTTGTAAGGTACCGGCTCTGCCTCCAGCTACCTCTGAATGACTGATGTTGCAAAGCAGCTTTTATTAGTATTTAACCAGAAACTAATTTTTCATATACTTGTTTCCAGTGGGTAACAAAAATGTTTCACTCAAGAGGCTGTTTCCTTCTCATACAGGATCATAGAATGATTTGGGCTGGAAGGGATTTTAAGATCATACTGTTCCAACCCCCCTGCCACGGGCAGGGACACCTCCCACTAGACCAGGTTGCTCAAAGCCCCATCCAGCCTGGCCTGGGATGGGGCATCGACAACTTCTCTGGGCAACCTGTTCCAGTGCCTCACCACCCTCACAGGAAAGAATTTCTTCCTGGTATCTCATCAAAATCTCCCCTTTCAGTTTAAAACCATTACCCCTTGACCTGTCGCTACACCCCCTGACAAAGGGTCCCTCCCCAGCTCTCCTGCAGGCCCCTTCAGGTATTGGAAGGGGCTATAAGGTCTTCCTGGTGCCCTCTCTTCTCCAGGCTGAACAACCCCAACTCTTTCAGCGTGTCCTCACAGGAGCAGTGCTCCAGCTCTCTGACCATCTTCTTAGCCCTTCTCTGGACCTGTTCCAGCAGGTCCATGTCCTTCCTGTGCTGAGGGCTCCAGAGCTGGATGCAGTACTGCAGGTGGGGTCTCACCAGAGTGGAGCAGAGGGGCAGAATCACCTCCCTGGTAGAAGTGCACGGGATGCCAAAAAACCTGAACAGTTTCTGGACAGCCAGAATCAGTCCCCATATGGGCCGGTCAGTTCAGTTGAAGAAAAACACATTGATGTACTTCACGTACCTCCAGATCACAGGAATCTGTTCCTCCAGCCCCTGTCCTTGTAGGCTCGCAGGACTGACTACAAACGCACTGGTGATGGTGGTCACGTACAGTGGGTCTTCCGTCCTGGCCAAAATTGTCTCAGCAAAACAAAACATTCAGCCATTCAACAGAAAAATGTTGACCTTACAAACACGAGTTGAAATCTGTGCTGCCTATAGGCAAGTTTTAAGTACCATACTCTGCCCCCCACCCTTTCTGCTGACACCCATCTCCCCAGCACCAACCCCGCCTTTTGCAGACATACTCCCAGAAACTGCGTTTGCTCGGCTACCCATCCCCTGCCACAGGAACCCTGGACTAGTTTATATCGTCTGTGACAGCGCCTTGGTTAGCTTTGGTTAAAACACCTACCCAAACTTTCAGAAAATTTGGTTTCTATTACCACAGACCCCAAGTATTGAATCCTTTTTCTCTCCATCGTGAGAACATGAGGTTTTTTAAAAAAAAACAACAAGAAAATATTAAAAAAAAAAAAAAAGCAGCAGAGCTATAGTAGCTTCAGCATTCTTAGAAACAGCCCAAACTTTGTATTTGGAATTATTCCAGTAACGTTGCGGCAGCTCAAAATTCCTGGACAGACCAATTTCCCTGAACGAGACAGGCCCCCAACTTGAATCAAATCACTGAAAAAACTCACCTATGGGGTGGGGGAAAAACCCCTTTGCCACGGAGTTTCCCTCCTGTGTAGGAAAATGCCTGTGGAAAATGCCCACTTGCAGTTTATTTCTCCAACTGTGTTGCAAACCCAAAGAGAAGCTCTCTCCCGTAACAAAAGAAGTCCAAAAAAAAAAAAAAAAAGCCCCAAATGCAACCAGCATGTAATAAGAATTTTATTGAGTACATTTAGAAAAAAAACTAGAGCATGAAGACATGAGATTAATTTCTGCATTTAAGTTTTATGAATGTGCGGAATCAAACAACCATGCAAAGAGACATTCCCCCCCTTCCACTGTAATTCAAGACTCTTGCAACGGCAAAATTATTACCACCTTAAAACAGTGTCCCAGACACGCAACTCATTAATTTAAAACTCATCTTGTTCATGAACAGAGACAAAAAAAAATTGAATAGCGATAGGGAAAGACCAATGCTGAACAGGTAGAGTATGGAACCGGTACTCATGCCATGTTTAAAGAATGCAAGCAAAAAATGCATTGTTACATAGAGTAAGTAGATTTTTTTGTTTTTTCCAAGGCAAAATTCCTATTAAAACTACCCCCTAAACTACTGAAATGGTGACTTGATAATGTCTGTGTTCCAGAAGACCATCCAACGGAAGTTTTTTTGTCAAGTTACATCAGTGCCAGGTAAAACCTAAGAGCCAGAGGAGCTGAACAGCCCAGCGCTTTACAGTAAATTAACATTAAAAATAAATTCCAACTCCTCCAAGAAATATTGGGAGAGAGGTGACATCCAACGCTCAGTAGCAAAATGGGCTTATACATGATGGAAAAGATTAAAATTTCTGCCACAGATTTGTTTACCCACACAGTATTTTGCATGAAAATGGGATTGTGAAGGAAGTTCTGAGACACGTGAAACGCTGTCTACGTGTGATATGTAAACCCCCACTGAAACACACTACAGCTTTTAAAGACTCAATTAAAAATATAACCAGGCTATAGCAAGTTAACCAACTTGTTAAACACTGCACAACTTCTGAAAACATGAAAAAAAAGGATAAATTTCACAGCAACTATTCCAGTACGTACTTGTTAGCAATTTATTATTGAAGCTCACTAGACAGGTGAAAGTCTAAGTGATCAAAACCTGCTTGGTTTAGTTTTCAAATGTTGCTTTTGAGGAGTCCAGTGATTGGTTTGGTGCACTCCAGCTGGTCTCCTTTTCACATTTACTAGAAAAGCCACAGCCAAACCAAAATTCCACTTCTGCTGCCACTAATTGTGTCAAGATGCCAGTTTATGACATACCAGGATCACGCATCCACGTGCTGAAGACTGTTCTGAGAGACTGCTCAGAGCACTCGAATTCAGTTCCAGAGCTTTTGCAGTGTGACCATGGATGCAGACATCTACTTGTGAAAGTCTGCAGAGAATTAATGCAGCTAAACAAGAGCCTTATGGCAGTACGTACACCTCAAAATTTATCCTTTTTACTTTGAAAAAACATCATAGAAAACTAGGCTGTTAGGTGCGAAACTGGTACCTTCTTGCCTGATCAAAGCTGGGTTTGCTTCCTTGCTTTTTTAAACTGCTGAATTTTAAAAGTGGTTTTATTGTGACTGATGGGGAGAAGTCACCATTGAACTCCTGAAGTATCTTTAATTTTCTGCTGAAAGTATGAACAACAGGAAAAGAGTAGGAGGAATGAATAAAAAGCCAAACTGAAGACTGTTCACAGGAGCTTTCCTGCACTTGTGACCAAGCTGACTCAGCTACCAGCAAAATGTACTTTAAAAGGGTATATTAAATAGTTCCTGGGTGACAAAGGAGGCAGCATTAACAGCAGAAGGTGCATTCATCCACATTTCTCTCCATTCAGTGTTTAGTATATAACAAGGGAGAATATGACTTACTGAAAACCAGAATTTCTGTTTTCCTATGAAATTCCATTTCCCTTGTAGTTCTTTCAATTGGATTTTACGTGATGTAAACCTACTGCATATGAGGATGCAATAAATTGAAAATATGTAAAAAACCATGGAAAACAAAATATTTAGGGTATTTATATATCCATATGGATAGACACACTTTTGAACGTGCTCATCAAACAGGAACTTTATCCTGGCATTTAAACACTGCTCATTTTGCTGTCCAAGTTCAGAGTTCGCACACAAAAGCACAGATGGCCCATACTACCTACTGCTCTCTAGAATTCTTCATTCACTGAAGAGATTGTTCTCAGCATTGTACTATCAAGAACTCCACTTGCTGGTTCAGAACACACCAGGGAACATCTGTTCAATTTTTAGAGGTCCATGTGCAGGCATTCGTTTTTGTAAGCTTGTACCCTATGACTTCACAGCACCTGACATTTTCAAATTTATTTAAAAAAAAAAAAAAAAAGAAAAGAAGAAAAAAAGAAGGCATTATTAGAGGTTAATAGAATCTTTTAGGCAGAACTTAAGAGCTGGAACTTCTCTAAGGGGCCCAAGCGAGTAATCAACCACGGTCCCTCCAAGTGAATGAGGAAACAGGACCTTGAAATGAAGGTAAAGAAGCACCAAAATAAATTTCATGTGTACAGCCCTGCTGTTACTTTCTTGGGGTTTGGGGACGGTTTCTTTGGTAACGTATTTCCTACCACTTAAAGCATGAAGTAGGATGTCAAGTCCTGCTGGAGACAGAACTCTGAGCTCAAGTCAAATTATACCTCTTAGAAAACAGTACAGAAAATCCTTATTTAACTTGAGAAGGACTTTACTATGCTTTGTGTTTCTCTTGGTGTTATTCCAGGTCTGCTAAGGTGGGGAGATGAGCATCCACACCCTGCAACCCCCCACCACACTGCTTGCTTACAGATCTAAGTTTTGGCACAATAAATAACAGTGTACATTTTGCATGACTTTTATAAAAAAAACATTGTTTTTGTTTCAGCTGCAACCTAAAATTAAGAAACTGCTTTCTCTTTCTGCTTGAAACCAATGTCACTGCATGAATTGCAGCTTGGATAAAAGTCTCATCTTTATCCTGTTCTCAACCACAACTCTTTACTGAGAGAGAACTGGAAACAAAACCAAACTGATTTCTAATTACAGTGTTTTGCTTATGCTGTTCAAAAGAAACAGTATTTTAAAAATATTTTAAATTTAAAGGTAAAATTGTGACTTGAGACAGACATTTTAAAGCTTGTTGTTTGTTTCTCCTAAGATTTATCCTATAGACAAATTTGGTTCATAGATTACCATCCATAGCAACAAGGGCTATGCACAGCTATGACACGGAAGCAATTTTCCTGAGACACCTACAGTGAGCACTGTCTTCTCCTGCAAGACACGTCCACCTGCTCTGAAAACAGATTCCCGATTTTAAATGTTGTAGAACAGGACAGAATATGCATTCTGAAGACTGTCAAATATATACAGCACCTGGGTAATGTTACAACAGTCTGCTCTCCGTATGTTCCCCATGGCTGAGATACCAAGTTATTCAGCCATTTCACTGTCCATTCACTTTTATATTTAACAATTCAAATAGCCAAGGTATAGGAGTAAAAAATAATAATAAAAAAAAATCCCCTCCTGCCAACTTTATTTCAATCTCATCTCTTGCTTTTATACATGACAGACAGCAAAAGAGTCAGCAAATACTGAAATCCTTAGCAAAATACCCATTTATTCCATGCCTCCACAGCCAACAGGTATTGAAACAAAGCTTAGTTTCAGGAGAGGAAAAAAAGAAGTCTGCAAGTGTTCTTTGGTATTTATGCTGATATCCTTTTCTTTATTCTAGATGTAGAATTGTATTCCACACCCTTCACAAACTCAAGGTTTTTGTATCTGTACTACTGTATGTTTCATTTGATATGATTCAGAGCAGCGATGAGGAGAGGGACTTGGGGGTGTTGGTGGATGAGAAGCTGGACAAGAGCTGGCAATGTGCGCTCGCAGCCCAGAAAGCCAACCGCATGCTGGGCTGTATCAAGAAGTGTGGCCAGCAGGTCGAGGGAGGTGATTCTGTCCCTCTGCTCCACTCTGGTGGGACCTCACCAGCAGTGCTGCATACAGCTCCAGAGCCCTCAGCACAGGAAGGACATGGACCTGTTGGAGAAGGTCCAGCAGAGGGCCACAAAGACAACCAGAGGGATGGAGCACCTCTCCTGTGAGGACAGGCTGAGAGAGCTGGGGTTGTTCAGCCTGGAGAAGGGAAGGCTCTGGGAAGACCTTATACTGGCCTTCCAATACCTCAAGGNTCCTTGACCATGGCAGGGGGGTTGGAACTCGATGATCTTTAAGGTCCTTTCAAACTCTAACCATTCTATCTTTCACTAGGAACAGTGCTGAATGTAACATGTGCTACCCAGTAGATCCAGTCTAAACTGAACACTTGAAAAATGAACACACACAGTGGACTGAGAACACATCTATTTGGACAGTCAGTGCATGGCAGGAGAGGTTGTAAGCGAAGGGCAATAGCTCTTTTACCCTAAATCCCCATGGAGACACTCCAACTAGAATAAATACAGTCATGGGAGAAAGAGCCGAAACAGCTATTACCCTTCATGTTTACACCCCCATTTACTGTGCATCAAATTTCTTTGTTGAATGGAACATATGATCTAGCATAAAAAAAAAGAATCTATATAAAAGTTAAATATTTGATTACAGTAGCAAGTCACCACTTCATAATGGGGAAATAACTTGTCTCTTGGAATCATTATTGATCTGAATTCTCTTTTTTTCCTTGTGCGTTGGATACCGGTAATTCAAGACTAGCCCATAATAGGGGCTCTGCTTTCCTCATAGTAAGCTCAATCTTTGTAGCCGTCATGTTCACATAACTCCTCTTTACATCGATTACCTAGAACAGAAAACATATTTCACACTTCAATTTGAGAAACTAACTGCTAAGTATCTAGGAGTCGAGTTGGGACAAGTACCTTATCACTAAAATTTAGTAGATGTTTAGGTAGATGGAGTTCCCTCTGTTATTTGGAAAAGTCAACCCTCTCCCAAGCCGCAAACATATGCCTGTGCACATATAAGTTGGTCTAACACATACGTAAGCATGCAATTATATATCATCATGTGTTTTCTGCAATACCACTATCGTTGCGTTGGGATCTTAGGACAGAAATGACCTCAGGAGGCCACCTTCTCCTCAAAGCAGCGTCAGCTATGATATCGTACCTGATCACCTGGGGCATTAGACTCAGATTTAAGTGTAGGTTACCGAATGACATGCAATTGGATTTCTTTCAGTAAGCAGAGTAACGAGGAAATACTATTTTGAAACACAGGAAGCTGAGGGTTTGTGTTGCGGTTTTGTTTTTTTTAAATAGAAAAATTATTCTTATACTTACTCCCCATAATTTCACACTGCGATGAAATTCCTTTTCGCCTTCAAATACAATATGGATATTTAACTTAACAGGAAAAACAACAGAAAATTTTGTCAGGTTAATAAAACATTTGACACTTCAAGCACATTTAAGAAAAAATATATCACATTAGGACTCAGATCCTACAATAAGTAAAGTGATCAAATTGTGCCTCGGACATAGAAGTGAAAATCTATTCTAATAGATTCCGATATACTATCATAGTCAACAGTGGCCATACTGCAACAGCTGCATCATTTTCTCCAAGTGCACGATTAAGAAATCAGAGAAGCATTTTAACACTTATTTAATATTAGTAGCTGTGAAACTGCATACCGTGACAAACGATATTAAATTACATTAAGCCAAATACAATTAAATTACTTATCTATAATTACTTGCACACGGTGATGCAAAACTATCACACTTGGGTTTTAAGTCAAACTAAAGTGGTTTTTCTTTTTGACATACTATATTGCAGCTGTTAAAAAAACCCAAAGTACAGTTGTCCAAACAGAAGGGGAAAAGACTGCTATATATACACTTGAACAAACAGGAAAGCCAAGAAAAAGCTATTACTCCAAAAAGATTCTTTTGCTAACTCTGCCTTGTAAATAAAGCAGAACACAGATTTTCATAACTGCACACTGTTGTAAGAATAAAATAAAAAAAAGAATTAAATCTTAAGGTAGATACTCACCATTGTGCTATTTGCTTCTACATAGCTCAGATCAGGAACAGAGTTTTTAGCATATACAGAAATAGTCACTTCTCCTCCCGTCTGGTGCCAATCATGCCTGCATGGAACTACTTTCTTTCCCTATATAAGGAAAAAAATATGGAAAAAAAGACTTAAAATTGCATTCAGAAGTATTTTTACAAGATTAATCAGGTTAAAACCCTAGGACTATTTTAATCGCCAATAAGCATATCCAATAAAGAGCTATATTTCATGTTTACAGGAGGCGGCAAGACTCTGCTTACACCTTTTTTAAAAAAGTATTTCAGCTACTGGTCCCTGGCAAACATTAGAAAAATCAAAGCTCATGACAGAGACTATAGTAAGAAACTCAGGCATTGTGATAGAAAAACAAAACAAAACCACTAAAACCCAAAAGTTACTTGTTTGATTAACTTCCTTTCCAAGACTACAGTTATCCAGCCCATAATAGAAAGGAACCAAAAAAAGAAAAAGCCATGACTCCAAGAAACTTTAATATTACTCCAAAAAGTTATTTAGTATTAGCCTCTGTTCTCTGATACAGGAAAAATAAAGAATGAAAAACCTCAAAACAACAAGAAGTCAAAAAAACACTGTTACTTAGAAGCCCATTATCTGAATATACACACATCTAATATAGACATAGTTTCTAAACATCTGGGGAAATTCTTTACAAGAATACTCTTGCTGTAGCATTACAACTTTGGCTTTTTTTTTAATCCCTCCTTTCTGTATTTGAAAATACTTCCGGAACACAAACACAAATTTCAAAGCAAGCAGCTATTCCACGACTTTGGAAGGACTTGTGAAGTAACTGTTATAGAATGAGGTCTCAGAACTACACTTTCTATAGTATATCTTAATTTTCTTCTATTAAATGTTACTGATGTTTGCAGTATCGAACCCATTTTGCTTCAGCAATAGACAATATATTCGTGACAAGAATTTTGTGTTCACCTGCATCCAACCTGTGAGCAGCTAATGTTTTTGAAGTGCTCAGTTCCATTACTAGATTCTTAGAGAACATTATAGAATGTTTTTAAACCTTGACAAAAAGTATTTTTCACCTTGTAATTCTCTAACATTGCAATAAAATGCCTACAAACTAAACAGATGCTCACCCTCTATTTGTTTATACTGGCAGCCAAACCAAAGCACTGAAGTAGATTCGGACTAGAAAAATATTCAGACATTTAAACTAGACAGAAAGAGACCCTCCCATCTCCACCCATGGAACCTCATTGACCTTCTCTACCCTGCCATGCCTACCTAAACAACTCTACTACTCTGAATAAAACCGGAAGCACTTATCCTGCTTCTCTCTTCATGGTCTTTGGAGGAGGAAAGACTTCTATTAATTTTATTTTAAGGTAATATATATGGAATATATTCAATATGGGATACCATGAACTTCTTAAACTAGCAAAGCAGAAAAGACTGCTATTTTTTTCCTGAATTTGCCAAAACCACTTTTACTATAAAACAGCGATACTATATGTATCACTAAGAAGCAAGGTTGTACCCTATTACAAGTACACTTCTACCACAGATTACTCCCATTCCCGTTTCTCTGTTGTCATGCTGTACATAACATCCCCCATATTATTTCAGAGGTAGTGATCTGTAACAGCACAACTACAGTAATAATTCAATCAAGCTACTAACTACATTTCAGTATTGTAAATTCAGACTGGCCAGCCACAAAACGCATTGTTAACGCGACTTACCGCATCCTTTTTAGTCCATACATGTGTTCCTGTCGTGCAGCCTTCTTGAGCTAAAAATGTATTGAAGTCAGATGTTTTTCTTTTACAACAGCTCCAATACTTCATCCTTGAAAGTTCACAAAGTAATTAACAAACAAATATTTAGGACACTATTTACTATGAGTATTTAAGATCCTTCCTTTGTGCAACATTACTGTTAATTTAGTATACCCTCTTCAAGCATTGCCATTTTTGACTGAAGAGGAAATACAGAATGAAAACAAGGCAACACCTACAAAGCATCTACAAAGAAAGCAGGAACACATAATAGGAGAATTAAAAAAAATTTAAAAGTTAACTGACTAATACTAACCCTTCATGGAATATAGGTACACCAGAATGGTATATACATACTTCTTCTGCGCTGTGTGGTCCTTCGTACGTCTAGTAAAAGGAAGCATTTAAAGTGTATTATTGTTACAGGATGTGGACCAAAGGAAAAAGCAAAACAAAACACAACCCACAAGAGAAACATTGAACAAAGTGCTACAAAGCTTTTGGTAAATCATCTAAATCTAACGACTTGCCCTAATTTTCAAAATAGCTATTCAGCCTTCATCCACAAGAGACTCCCTGGTCCTCCTTCTAAGAGGCTATACTTTGTATTAGCTGAATGGCGTACATGAGCATGAATGATGTCACCACTGATAAAGGTCACTTTTGATCCTCAGAGATATCTTTAAAAATACTCTGAATATTCAGAGACAACTTACTTAAATGGAAAAGAAATTAAATTTACCATTTGTAACAGACATGGATTCTCAAAAGGAAGTAAATGAAACAATATACAATGCTGCCACTGAATATCATCAGTGCTTCCTAACGCAAACAAGAGACTGCTATAAGCTTTCCCCCCAACCAGAGTCCCAGTAGAAAATGCAAAATCTGCCAGATGCCCCATTAAATACCTAT
>VXAK01007170.1:137513-155761 GCA_013399435.1 Arenaria interpres | reverse complement strand
TTTAAACTGACATTCACATTTATATTAATTTATAATTAATTATAAAACATTTCTATATTTAAACTTATTTCATCAATTTACAGTTTCTGGAGTGATGAGCACTAGGAAGCCTCTGGCCGGGGACAAAGATGGTAGGAGCCTAGGGAGAATTCTGCTGGAATGTTTGGGGGAAAGTTCTTTCAAACCCAAAGTATTTCTAATGAACCATATTGACTCAATAGATGACCCATTTTCTGATTAAAAAACCTTAACATAGGGAAAATTTTGGACTAGTTCTATTGTTATCCATGTCTTAAACGTAGGTAAATACAGAAAACGCTTCCTAAAATCATGCAAGTTTCTGAAAATTATGTGAGGCAGTGCCAAATTCCTGACTCACAATCCTCAGTAATCGATTATATTGCCTTCCTGTTGGGTCCCCTTTTGACCCAAGCAGCTTGCCAGTAGTTTGGGTTCTTACAGACTTTTCTCATTAGGAAGAAAAAATAATTAGAGCCAGACGTTTTTTTTAAAACTCAATTCACTTGTTTATAAAAAAGGTATTCACAGCAACAACTTTGTGTTGAAGAGGATTCAAACTGCCAAGAGGTTTTTTCTTCAGTTTCCAACTTCTTTCCAGGTAGCACCTTTCCCACACTCCTCTCCATCATCACACAGCTTACAAAGTATCCATGTGCCACCATCTTTCTTATTAGTATTCTTTCTTCATACACTTTAATCAAGGAATATGTAATGCTCTGACTATGTGCTGTAACTCAAATTAAAAGTAAAAATTTCCATTTACGATGACAAGTAAATTTATCTGGGTAGCAAGATGCAGCTACTTACCCCAGCTGTCTTGCATTCTCTTCTGTTGAAACTATTGCCCCTGTAAGTAAAAATGACCAAACCGAATACGTACCCACTTCTGAATTACCAGAACTATTATAGTTCACTACAGTAGCATAAATGGAAATCACCAATGGACTGTACTTTTTTTTTTTTGGCTACAGTTATAGAATCAAGAGTCAAACCATCTCTTCTTAATGGTTTCCTAATTTTACTTTGCTCCAAAACTTTGTCTCACTTTGCAAGGATGTTTTCAAATCCTCTCTACTCTCAAAGCAACATATCAGCCTAAGCAAGTGAGGTTTATGTAAGTATGCCTTCATTTAGCCTGTATTTCAACAAATTGTATTGTCCAATAAATGTCAGGTATTCAGGTAGATTATGTGTGGCAAACACACTGATTGCTGCACCTCAGCAAAGGCCTAGACAGGCCAGTAGTTACTTATCTTGGGGGCCTTCTTGAGATGCTGTTGTGTAGATGCTCTCTCGGGTTTAATGGCATCTTTCTTTGCAGTGGAAACATGATAAACTGGAAAAATTCCTCTATGGTCTTCACTCAATATTGTTTAAGATACCATTTACTTGCTGGCCTGAATACCTAGATCAAAGGAGGCTGTAAAACAATTCCTCAAATAATTGAGCAGGATAAGGTAAAACAGTGACCCAGATAAGAAACATTTTCACAAGCACAATAAGCATAATAAAGTCCTGAAGAGGGACCCCTGGTGTCTGTCTCCCATGGAGACTCGTTAAGTTTTGCTGTGGATTCTCTTTTTTAGAATACCTGTTTAATATCTGCATTTGATATGGGTGTTGTACTCCATTCTTGTATAAGCACAGGAGGTCAACAAAGATTATGGAGGACAGGTTAGCAGAGCTAAAAGATCTGTTGCCATATGACTGTTAAGGGAGATTGCTAGCACTATACTCTGATCTTGAAACTAGTCATACCTTGAATGTGATACATGTTGTGACTTTTTTTTTTTGAGCCTTTTGATTAAACATGTAGGAACAAGCAAGTTATATGCCCTGTATATTGCATGCAGGGCACTTTGTTTTAATGTATTTTTATGTTAATCAACATTTGCATAATCAGCTGAAGATTACTTTGGAATATTTGTTTCCATTCTCTTTTAAACACTATTGGAGGAACTGCTTCCTTTGTCCCTCAACTGCAGACTGAACCAGAGGAATTTGTTGTTTGTTCACTGAGTAGGCTGACATCTGCCAACAAGGTTACAGTGAAGGAAATCCATGGTAATTTAAGAGAAGGAGGTGGGGAGAGAAGGAAGTGGACCCATCCTGTCATTCAGATGTAAGTGGTGTGAGTGTTGTGATGACACAGCCTCAGGAAAAGGACAGAGCTTCCAACTGTAAAGTCTGTCACCTTAGAGGTATAACGCTGCTCTCCCCTCTTCCTTTGCTCCTCACTAAACCATTAGTAGCCAAACTATTTTAAAGCGTGCGTTAGTATTGCCTAGATGTGATTAGCGATGAGAGGCAATTTGAAAGGTCATCTTCCTTGAAAGGAAGAATGGAGGGAGGCTGGAGTGTTACCCAGTATCAGTGTAGTAAAAAAACAATATATATCCTTGTCTGAACCCAATTATCAGCCTTGCCTGACTTCACTGGAGATTTAACTGTTGGGTATCTTCCAGAACTTAGCTATGACCTCAGATGCTTTGCATTTTGAGATTTAAATGTAAGAAAGTTAGCACGTAATATATGGATTTTCAAATTAAAGCCTGAGGAGTAGTCTGACTTAGAAGAGCAGGAGTTCATGGCTGTAATCCTTAGATTAAATGTTGGCTTTCTCTATACATGTAACTAGACTTGGTGTTTCTCAGGAAAAAAATAATGTCCATCAAAATAATTTTGAAGCCTGGGGAGATGTGGCGATAGCTGCTTAGTCAGTATTGCTTTTCTACAGAGTAGAAAGGGATTTAAAGTAAATCGCTTGATGTTCAGACTAAACTGAACAATATCCTTATGTGTTTCAATGACAGCTGTTAGGATTACAGCCACATAATTATCAATCCCATCTGACAAGCTCCTCTCTCCCCAGTATGAGGGTCACATAACCACAAGACTTAAAAAGTAATAATGTTTCCTTTAACTTCATTTTTTAGGTGTTAAAGGAGTTATTGGGGAAGCCATATCGAGATGTTGGAATATAGAAAATTATTTGTATGTAAACGAAAGGCAAGACTTTTCAGGGAGTAAACAGGAGGGAGGTTTTTCAAGGAAAATGCTAAATGAGATAAAATCACAATGTATGGCAAGATTGCTGCCTGGATCACTGGTTTTAGGACACGTCTGGCCTATAATACGTATACTTGAGCCTCAACATATTCATTGGGTGATGATATAGAATGTATATCTGTGGCTTTGCATTACATTTGCTGTTTGTTAGGGTTGGAGGCAGTGCCCAGGTTCAGAGTGTTGTAGCAAGTGCTGCTCAAGCCCGTTGCCCAGGTCATTGCTGTGAAGCCTTTACGACGGATCCGCTTTCTTTGTCAAAGCTGTTGTTCTGGTTGCCACTCGATACAGCTTTGGTGGTAGCTGGATCAAATTGTTAGTGGGTTCTGTGTTATTGTCAGAGACTGAATGTAGTCATTTTTAAAAATGAGCTGAAAATAACATCTTACAAGTCACCCTGCATTTCTTTGTCAATGATTCTTTGTTAGTTTCGGCCTCTCTTTCTTTTTGTAAGGATTTGTTCCTAGGCTGCCAGGCCTGAATGGAGAATAGGAAGTCATTCCAGCTGTTTTCCTCGTGTTGGCACTCTGTGCTGAACAGGAATTGCTGAGCAAAGAACATCATTTCCCCAGAGAGGTTTGCTGGGGTAGCACAAAGGCAGTCTGGACTTTTTTTTAATTAAAAGTTCCTGCCAAATACTATCATCAAGGGCTGGGGGAGGGATGGAGGGAAAGAAATACATGAAGTTTGGAGTCCGCTTGGAAGAGCAAGAAACCTGCCTGAGAAAGCAAAAGCGCATTGTTTTTCTCTACCGAACTCTTGCTTTTTAGCATATAACCACTTATCCAGAAAAGAGGACTGGGATATTTTTTTCCCCACTTCATTCTTCTGTGAATCTTGGTTCTGACTATTGCGTCTCCAACAAAGTTGGAGGGATTGTGCAACTTTGCACTTGGTTTTGGACTAGCTAGTGGAACAAAAAATAAGCAGAATTCCTTCTCTTAAGTGAGTGCCAAATTATCAACTGGCACATCACATCAAGTTATGGTGATAAATGCACGTCTGGTCCTGGTTTGCAGTAAATTTAAATTCTCTTTTTTTTTTCTCTTAAGATAATAAGGCTATGGCTTCTTTGATTTCTTTTTGATTTGCAATAGTAAGGTTAAGAAAACAATTTATGAAGAATAATTGACACATATTTGGGAGAAAAGGAAGATAGAGATTCATTTAACTTCTTGGTGTGGGTTTAATCCAGGATAAATCCATAATGATTGAAACATACTGCCACCTGATGCTGTCTGGTGCTGGATGGGAAATGCATCGGTTAGTTTATTCCAGTCCTCAGTGCACTTGTGACCACTTTATAAACTCCTTTATTGCATTTGACACTTTCTGGTATTCTTGTTGGCAGTATTACTAAATAATTGCCTTGCAGTTTGAATAGTCCTCTCTAGCAAGGCAATCTCAGATAAGAAATTATTTGTGGATGAAAGACTGTATGTTTTAGCTTATTCTTTGAGGATGCTGCAAAATCCCTGTAATGCCAAAGGCACCTGTGGCTATACTAAGATTGACAAATTGCCTATGTAGTGCAGGTATAGTTCAGTTGTGGACAACTATGGAGTAACTAGTAGGAAAAGCTCCTCCATGGATCCTCTCAGTGCTCATCTTATAACCCGAACTGAAAGTATTTCATATTCCTTTGACTTTTGTGTGTGCGTGTTAGTGTTTTTTAATATAACTGCATAATTATTAATTATCTGCTCTAGGTTTTGATTTCCAATCCAGTTTATCTCCCTGAGCACAGTAACATACTGCACAATTAATTTGCTGTTTATAATACTCCCTTGAAAATAGTATCTTCCATCCTGTTTATTGGTGTGTTTCCAACTGATCTCTGGAGAACAAAACAGTTGGCTTCTGCCTGAACTTTTGTATTACAGTGTTCAACCTTGGCCAAGTTTGAAGTTCTTACTTAGCTTTTACCGAGGAGAAAGTAGCTTTGACTTCAGCTAGATCTTTGTCTATGTAAAAACTTCAAAATACATCTTTAGTAATATCATCCTGATACAATGGATAGGGTTTAAGTTTGCGAAGTAAAGCTCCATTGACGGTAAGCTGGATGCTTGTTCAGAGCAGCACAAGACTGATCTACAGTCTGGCTCGCTTGTTAGTAGGTTTTCTTAACTTTTCTCTAATACAGCTGGGGTTTTACATTCACATATTAATTATTATGGAGGCATATATAAGCAAAAGGATATTTCTTCTCTGAGCTTGTGGAGGTCTCAGAAGTGGATTGGATGTGAGGCTTTATATACATAGAAGATTCATGTACTTTGTTCAACTGTCACTGTGGTGGGTACTTTGAAAATGCTGAAGCCAGGTATCTTGTTAATATACCCATCACAGAACACACTAGATTATTTTGGTTTTTGTAATTTTGGTTGGAGGTATACAATGGGATTCCTCCAAGTGGAACATGGGCTAATTTGTTGTTCTTACATCTTGTTACTGTCATGTTGCTGTTCCATTCCTGCTTTTACATAGATGATTTTTTTTTCTACCATAGTGTTCTAGACCTGGATCCTTTCTCTAAAATTTTCCACTCTGCTGGTATCTGAATACAAGAGGATTTCCCCTTCACAGAGTTTTGTTTATGTTTTTATTTTGCTTTTTGGACTTCGGCTAATTCTTCAGTAAAGATCATCTGGAAGAGAACTGGGGGAACTGTCAAAACACGGGCTGTTTCCTGTCATTGTCTAGAGTCTTAAGCATTGTGGACATCCATCTCCTTCCTGTCCTTTGTTTCTGGGTTGATAATGTTGTCTTTAAATAAGTTCTAATAAAAATAGATGTCATAGGGCTGGAAATAGAAACTAGTATCCTTAAATGAATGTCTTTGCTGTCTGAGCACAATGCGCCAATAATAATAAGCAACCTAATCCCAGCGGGTACTGAAGTGTTTACAGCCTGTGGTTCTAATCCTGTCACCTTTCCCTTGCAAGTGAATCCACTGAGGTCACTAGCAGCACTTCTTCAAGGAAGTGATATATTGACTACAGCAGCAGCCAAGTAGCAAGAGCCCAAGCAGTAAGAGGGATTTCTCTTTAGCTGAAGATGCTGGGAAAAGTATAAAATCGAAACGTTTCCAGGGTGGAATACAGCAGCAGCTGGTATGGGAGGAATCCACTCCATCCATGATTCCCTGAACAATATTGCTTGTGAAACAACATGGAGGCTGGAGTGGAGTGAAGATTCCATGGTCAAGCTCTGTGATCATACAGCAGATATGGGAACAAGATGGCCCTATGGAACTGATAAGCTATATATTTGCTACCCTGAGCCAACAGTGTGTCAAATTTTGATAAAATGCTGACTTCTGTGTGAACTTTACTCATTATAATGTCAGTATAATACCAAAACATACCTCCATCCCAAAGGCTACCCGTCTCCAAGGTGCGACCACTCCTCCTTGATTCTGCGCCCTGAATTTTTCATAAACTATTCCTTTAAATGCGAAGCGAGAGAATTTTACACCAATCATAATAAAGGTATTTATGACTAGAGTCACTCAAACTCCACCTTGAAGGTAAAAAATAGTATAAAAATAGCCCAAGAAAGGGGGGATAGTAGGGAAGACACCATCGTGAACAAGTCAAGGAGGACTCCATCACACATTGCCTTTGACTTCTGGGACCAGTCGATGGCTTGAGCCTTTCTTCCCCCCTGTAAGGACACCTTTGGGTAAGACTTAGACTATACCTAGTGCTTCCTTGGGAAACTTAGAAATGTCTCTAGTTACCTTTCTACATTTATAGCCAGGCTATATTGTTTATAATTTTGTTGCACGTTTTCTACTATTAACAATATTTTTATTTGCATGTGCTTTGCAGACAGTGTATTTATCACTGGCAACCCATAAGAATCTTTATATCTATTGCTTGAATAAACTGCATTACTTAAGTAGCTAGTCATTTCAGTTTCGCATTGAATGTGACCAAATACTTGACAGTGGCCATGCTAGTACATGAGCACGACCAGACTGAAGGTGCAGTCCACTATTAGTGCATCCGGAATCGTGATATTTTAATATATTAAATGTGACTGGACTGATAGTGGTGAATTGGGCATCATTCAGAATTTAAACCTAGCCACACCTAGCCTCCCACCTCGGTGAGGAGTGTTAGAATGCAAGGGGGCTTATTTTCTGCCAAAACTACTTTGCTTCTTAACACAACACAGAGAAAACAGAAATTCAAGTGGGCTAGGAAAGGGGTTTGCGTGTATATAACCATGCCATTGATTGTGAGTGGCTGGCACTGCATCTAATGAACATCATTAAGCATCTTCTTTATCTGTGTAATGGTCCTATTAAATTGTTGTGTTTCACAAAAGAGAGAGAAATATAACGGACTTTAAAAGTAAATGTATTGCTATCTGCATTTCAAAACTGCCTTTCTGTTGTTTTCAAACAGGTACAGAATTTCTCCTTCAGGAAGCTCTTTTGTTGGAGATTTGGTAGAAGACAAAGGAGCAACTCACCTGAGCCAGACGTGGAAACTCCAGACAGCCTGCAGGAGGTAAGTCACTGGTGTACAGACTGTTGTATCTGATTATGGCATATTTTAGATATGGAGGAGGTAAAAACAAACAAACATCTCAAAAAAGCCAAATCCCATCCTCCCCAAATCTGCATTTTATTGCACTCCACTCAAAAGATATCCTTTCCAATTTAGAGACTTCTGTGTTCAAGACTGTGTTAGTAAAGCCCTGAAATGTTAATTGTTCGAGTGGTATCTATGATGAAAAAACACTATGTGGTTGCAGAGGAACTCGTATATATATTTCTAAAGTTAATTGTTACATGTCTGTTTACAGTTCACTTGTTCTTTGCTCCTCTTTGTAAATCTAAACAGTGCTCAAAAGAAAGCTGTGGAGAAGGAGTCTGATTTAATGGTGCCATCTTGGCTCTGTAGCAGGGCTATAAGAGGGTAATAAAATCCTTTTAGGATTTAGTAAAATCAGATAGAATGAATGTAGCATTTAAGAAAACAAGAGACCCATAGATATGCTGAATTCCTGCTTCACTTCAATTATTTCCCTTTTAGCCCAATGAAGAGAGGAAAAAAAGTGACTACTCTGGCTTACTGTTGCTTGAGCACTGGGAAAAAAGTAGGGTCAGTAGCCCAAGCCAACTGGAAAATGAGATTCTTTCTAACGTCTTCTCTCTGAGCTGAATTGAAGCCTATGTTCTGTTTTCTGTTATGCTAGTGGAAATCCTTTGTTGGCTTGGATTAATAGCATTGTGATCTGAGAACAGAGTGCCCATCTTACGTGAAAGCTTGTAAGAATTTGTTTTAGATCTGGCTGAGAAATCTG
The DNA here is from genome assembly GCA_013399435.1 of Arenaria interpres. NCBI lineage: Eukaryota > Metazoa > Chordata > Aves > Charadriiformes > Scolopacidae > Arenaria > Arenaria interpres. The sequence goes on along the minus strand of VXAK01007170.1, from coordinate 147,355 downwards.
TCCATGGTGTTCAACAGTCTTCAGCATCCAGAAGAGCTCTCTTATATGACTGGCATTCAGCAGGCTTTTTAAAATGGAGTCTAGGAATTTCTGAGTATTTTTAAGTATGTCCCACAATAAAGGCGGACATAGTGTTTAAGTTTAGTATGGGTTATTTAGAATAAAAAAGCAAGTAAGATAAACTATGATAGTAATACAAGGATTTATAATTAATTCACCACTGTTATTTTAATGAACTCTTACAGGTTAAGAGTGTTGTGTTTGCACACAACATTCAGCAATACCAAACTTTGTTTTGGGGTTCACAACTCACAAGATTGCTTTATGCAAATTTTCCTCCTGTTTAAATGTAAGCTATGCAGTTAGTTTTAGACATTTTAATTGTGATCTCTAACATATATAATGCCATTGAAAACATGTGATTACTAGGATTTGTTGTAGGAACAGCTTTTAAATGGAAACTTTTCATTTACTCTTTCTGGAAACTAAGCATGCATGAACTGAATGAGTCAAACTTAAGACATGCCATCTGATTATAACTCAATGGGTGGGAGGGACAAAGTCCTTGGGCTTTGAACTAGTTAGATATAAATACAGACCTAGCTGGCAAAGGTCTGTTCAGAGGAACAGGAGGCCCCAGATAGAGTGGGAAGTACTCCCAGTATCCTAAATAATAGACACTCCAATATAATTATTAAGCCCAGAGTCCTCTGGGGGGTGCTTGGATAAAGGATAGCAGAGCAATACAGGCTTCTAGGGGAGGAAATATTTCTTTTTTTTTAAGGGGAAAAACGAAAAAGACTGTAGAGTGAAAATTAAGGAGATGAAAATCCTCATAGTCAAAAGAGATTTATACTGTTTAGGCATATGGTAACAGGGTCATGAAAGGCATATGTGCAATATATCTGTAGCCAAAGCAAAATGAAACAGAGCAGAAGGGAAAAAGAAAAATATGTTTGTAAATGGGAAGTTTTGAGAATTCATTTTTATCAAGTAGTTAAATTTCTTGTTCTGAAAACTAAAGCTTCCTAGAACAGAACATGACTATGGCAAGTAATTTGGGAATGAGGGGGAGGATTGAGTACCAAATAGCCAATAATATAAATCCCAAATTTCTAAATGTATTGAAACCAAGAAGCTGTTTATTGAGAAGAGAAAGCAATTAGGGAAAATTAGAATTTTGCTAAATCAAGCCAATACATGTTTGTGCCATAACAAACGTAATTATTAAACGTTACTTGAATCAAAGAGGAGTCAACTTTTGTGGGACGCTTGGATATGAGAACCGTTTGATTCACAAATCAGGAAAGGGATTTTCTTTTCCGTAATTCAGCTGGTACAAACAAAATGACAATATCAAAACGCTTGCAAGATTTTTTTTGGTCATGTTTGTTGGACTTATTTTATGATGCTATCTAGGAGCTGTGGCAGAAAACTCAGTGGCTAAAATACTGATGATACTAAATGGAAGACCGTGTGTATGTGTGTTGTAAAAGATGGGAAAATCGGTCCTGTCCTTGAAGAAGGAATAAATCAGTGAGCTCCATTTCCCTTTTCCTTATATGCCTGCTTGCCTATTCCTCCATCAAGCAATAATAAGATAAGTGGACATGGTCCCATTGTTTACAAACAGAGCCATCTCAACAGCATAAGCAAGTTTCACTTCATTAATACCCCTCTATCCCCCACGATAGCCTTGTTTCAAACACTGTGCAGTATCTGAATGCTTCAGTCACTGCTTCTTCAGGTCTAAACCCTTGACCTGTTATAGCTGTTTCGTACCATCTTCTTTAAAAGAAATTACTGAGTGACGTTACTGCGTGACATGTATTTACCTTTTTTTTTTTTTTTTAAATACGATTGAATTATCATGAAAGGGTAGTAAACTCATGCAATTCATAGGCAGTTCAGGCATAATTCCATGCCTAAACTATCAGCTGAGCAAGACATGGGCTGTGCTGGGGCTGCCACAGGATCCAAATCTCCATCTAGCTGAAGTCACCAGCTTGTCCTGGACCTCTGCTGTATGCCAAGGCCGGCTCCATTTGCCTGTGCCTGTGGAGGACTGATGGAGAGCCATTGTCCTCTTCCACCTCAAATGCTTCTGAACCTCTCCCTTTTCAATCTTTTTCATGCATCTTGTGGCATGAAGATTTTGGTATGAAGCTTCCAAGGTTGGGCATTTTTGTCTGCTCTTTTATAGCTGTTATTTTTGTCACTGTTCTTAGAAGTATATAATGCTTGCTGGATATATTAGCATTCTCTTTTCAGTTTTCCATAACTTTTTGCTGGAGAAAGGAGTAATCTTTTTTATTGGTCTGCGTAGGCAGTGGGGTTGATTCTGGTCTCATGACAATGTAAATTGGAAGAAATGGAACTGACGTCAGGAGAATTGCCCACACTCAAATTTGTACTTCAGCAATGCCTTTTTATATGATTAAAGTATTTATTCTTTGCAGAAAGTTTTAAAATTGTTCAAATGAGGGCCTTGGACTCTGCTCAAAGGTGAATTTTTTGGAAAGTTTGAGCAAAAACATTTCATCCATGTGTGAGTATGAGGAGAGTGGAAAACTATTTTTCCCCTCCGTAAAGACTTTTTGCTGCTTTCTTTTGAACAGCTCTGCAGCGCGAGCGGCTGAGGCCTGTGTGCTAAAATTTGGCATTGAAATAGCCATAACTGTGAAGTGTCTTAGTTTTGGCTTTGATTTGACTGAGTTATGAGCCTTGGAAAACCATGTACTCGGCATGCACTTCAGGGTTTTGTTTCTTCCTTCAAAGCTTGGGAAGGATGCAGTCAAGAGGATTTGCTGTGAACACCTGAGCTATACAACACGATACTAGAGAAGGATACTGCTTTGAAGCAGCAGGGACACGTGGGGCTGGAAACAAAACAGAAGACCTCGTAAAGCACCTATGGCCTAAGAAATATTTCTATATATTTTGCAATATGTGTCACTGAGAGTCGAGTTCCTAGGGCCTGCTGTCTGTGCTCCTACAGGCTGTTTCCAAAGAACCAAAAGAAGTTCCTGCAGACTGAGTAGGGGTCAGGTATGAGACCAGACTCTGAGGTACACTGGCACTACTCACACTCGAGTCAAAAGGCTCAGGGGACAGGCAGTAAAACTCGCTGTTATTTCTCTATATGATGTTGCAGGTGGTGCTGTTTACCGGTGATGTGACTGTAGTTTTGCAAGCAGCATTGCTTTGAAGTCTTAACAAATGGAAGTCTAAGGACTTGCTGTTCCTCAAGGGGATATGCCACCTAGATCTGAGATTATACAAAAGCATGCCATACCCTATTGGACAGCATAGTTTGTGAAACAGTGCATACCTATCTAATTGCAATCACATGTGGAATACGAGGTCAAGGAAAGGCTGGATGTGCTTCCTTAACTACATAATTTTTTGACTTAGCATTGTTAATTATGCAGCCTTATGAATCATTAATTTAGTTTTATGTATGGGAACTCTGCTGCATTTCCTCTGGCATTTTACAATGAAGCTGTTTAATATTTCCAGTTACTTGAAGGCTTCTGTTTAGTTCTAGTGTCAGTGAAGACAGATTATGATGAACTTGTGTATCTGGTTCTTTACTGAGCTGCTACTGCATTGTCACATCTTTCAATGCTGTTGAGTGAGTCGGGGACATTGTTTTTCCCTTTTTGCATAGGAGTAAGGATTGCAAACAGTGGAAGACCAGGCATAGAGTGTGTAATGTAATGGTTCTTTCACTTTGATGAGTTAGTGGTTTGAAATTAAAATTTAATTTTTGATTGCAACAATTTTTCTTACTGGCTAACATGTAGTGACAGTACATCTCCCTCATTTAAAGAATATAACTACCAAAGTTAATTAGTTAGACACTTTGTGCTGTAAAGGACCTTCAGCGTAGGTGAGATTGTAGCATGCTGAATGTTAAGCAGATCTAAAGCACTCCCTGACAAACTAACTGTGTAATTGAGTGGAAAGCAGGAACTCAGGTGTGTGCAATGTCAAGGAATACTACCAGGTGATTTTCATATGGCAGCTGTGGTTAAGAGCTCTCTTCAGCCAAGCTACAGGTCAGAGTCCACAGTCATTAAAACACAATATAAAACTGATTTGTGTTTGCATTTCTATAGTCTCTGTATTCTGTAGCTTTTGTGACTCATCTGTGTGTGATTTTAATTTTTTTTTAAAATTGTTTCAACCTCAAGAACTGTAGTCTGCAACACCTGTTAGTTATCAAATTTAGGACATATGCCATAAATGGAAAGCAAGAACTAAATACGGTTATAAAGAAACCAGACAAATAATAATTAATGAGATAGTTTTAATAGAAACAGTATTTATTTCCTTTTGTAGGCATGCACTTCTAATGCATCATGTATGGCAGAGGTGTCTCTTTGGACAGGCTTTATTCTATATGATAGATTCTCTTATTTTCTACAGGATGAACAGATGATCTTGCAGAATCCTCTCTTCCAATTAACAGTTGCACATGTATAGACTCATAGAATCATCTAGTTTGGAAGGGACCTTTAAAATCATCGAGTCCAACCATTGACCTAACACTGCCAAAATCACCACTAAACCATGTCCCGAAGGACCACATCTACCCGTCTTTTAAATACCTCCAGGGATGGTGATTCAACCACTTCCCTGGGCAGCCTGTTCCAATGTTTGATGACCCTTTCTGTGAAGAAATTTTTCCTAATATCCCTCCTAAATCTCCCCTGGTGCAGCTTGAGGCCATTTTCTCTTGTCCTATCCCTTGTTACTTGGAAGAAGAGGCTGACCCCTGCCTCTCTACAACCTCCTTTCAGGTAGTTGTAGAGAGTGATAAGGTCTCCCCTCAGCCTCTTTTTCTCGAGTCTGTCCAGCTCATTGATCCAGCCTGTTCAGATCCCTCTGTAGACCCTTCCTACCCTCACACAGACCAACACTGCCACCCAACTTGGTGGTGTCTTCAAACTTGCTGAGGGTACACTCTATCCCCTTGTCCAGGTCGTTGATAAAGATATTAAACAGAACAAGTCCCAGTACTGAGCCCTGGGGAACACCACTTGTGACCAGCCACCAACTGGATTTAACTCCATTCACCACAACATCTTGGGCCCAGCCATCCAGCTAGTTTTTTACCCAGCGAAGTGTATGCCCATCTAAGCCATGAGCAGCCAGTTTCTCCAGGAGAATGCTGTGCTGTAGTGCCCTTGAGGTGGTAGTCATTGCTTCTTAAAAAAATATAATATTGGACAAGCATTTAATGCAAAGGCATGGTTACTAGGAAATGTCTCGCATATCCAACATGCAAACAATTCTAGCCCCTGGCACAATCAACACGAGGGAGTGGAATCTGCTTGAGCTGGCACTGCTATTGAAAGGAACATCTTGAAACCATGGCCTAACTAACATTTTTTTTGTCATGCAAGGGATGTTTTCCCTTTTTTGGAAAAAATATAAGGAGACAGTTGGGTGTTTTTCTTTCTCATCCCCCACTGAGCATCCTTTCACAGTAAAGCTAATTTGCAGGCAGGTCCCTGGTACCTGGCTTCTTTCCTTTTAGGCTGCATGGTGCCTTTCTCTTACGGAGAAGCTGTCTGGGATGACTCTTACATCACCTGGTTACTTTATCCTTTTCCTTTGCTCTCCCAAATATTTTCCTTATTTGGGTATCTCCGACTTCTGTTCCCTCTTCTCCTTCTGTTAGGCCCCTAGCAGAGGCAGTAAGACTAGCTGTTCTTTATTTCCAGCTGGTTTATAGGTCTTTTGCTTTGTCTTCTCATGAAAGCGTCTGCGTGCCAGCTGTAGCAACAGCTGAAAACAAGGAAAAATCATCACTCTCTGACTAACTTATTTCTCTGTGGACAGTCGGCAAGTTCTTGTTGGGCTGTAAGTGGTCAACGATCTGCAGTTTGAGAACTTTCCAGACCCCAAAGTATTTTCTTATATAACATTTCACTGTGAGAAGTGTAAGGTTGCATTCACAAGTGGATTTGTATTTCTTTCTTGTTGCAAGGGGGAGGGAATACATGCTCAGATGTATTAGAGGAGCAATTCTGATTCAGTAGAAGGGGCAGGCACAGGACTTGATTATGGCAGGAATGTAGTTATTGCATGTGAACATGATTTGGAAAGACACAAATATTTAACACGAAGTTGACCATGAGTGTGGTTCATTGGTATAGATCGGTTTCATGATTAAAGTCTGTTGAAAGAGCAAAACAACAGTTCTACTAAAGTGAGTTGCAGACTGTTCTTACTCTTTTTCATGCTTGCGTCGGTCCCTGAAATCTTTACAGAACATCTTTCAGATTAATCAGAGCTTGCTTTGTCTTCATGTTTTCCTGTGCATTCTGATCCTGTCTCTTGGTCTCAAATAAGCAGTTGAACACTGCATAATGGTCTTAGAATGCAACTAAGTGGAAGTTAAACATAACATATGCTTTTCCTCCTTTCCAGTATTAAATAACCAGTGTTGGATATAAGACAGATTTTCAGGATCCTAGACTGAGCATAATCCTTTCTCTCTAAAAGATCAAATAAATATATATATGTTACATATACATACACAGACATGCATGTTTTGGTAAAAGTTAATTATATGAGTTAGAGTTAAAATGGGTCCTTCTGTTAAATTTAGTCACTACAATACGTTTCATTCACTTTGAAAGATTCTACCAATCCAAGAGACATTTCTTGTATTCCATGTAACAACATTGTTGTAGCTATGGAATCTGATGATATAAATATGGACAAGGTCTGTCGAAAGAGGTAGTATATTTAAATTGACCTCTTTATTTAGCTGAAAAGCAAGCAAATACTGTGGCATAAGAAAGGCACACTATGTGGAAAACACTATTCCATTCCCCATCAGCTGCTTTAATGAAGATACCAACCCAACCCACAAATATACTTTTCCCAAGTGAGACAGTTATCAATACAATTCAGACTTCCAAGGAACTAGAAAACTGCATATATTAGAATTGGCAGTTTTTCACTGAAAATCTGCTGGACTCTTTCGACGTAATGTTTGATGTGATTCTTGTGGGGGTAAGACTCAGTCCCATGGAGGTTTGAACCTGCAACCCCCTTTGATTTCAGGGTCTAGGATGTAGTTCATCAAAGAATTTTAAGAATTTAGTTCCTTTGAAGTGAATGTTTTAAGTCCATGTTAAAGTAAAGCTACTGCTTACGTGCTTTTCTGAACTGACATACTAGGTAGGGGCTAAAGAAAGATTAAATTAATTTGTCTGTTGTTCTGCCCATCTTGTAGTTTTCCCCTTGCAGCTAAACTAGTTAATGGAAGACATTTCTAGAAGCTTAATCGTGTTAACTAATTTAAGAGATAGGTAAACAAAATAACTAGATTAGGATTTCAATCAAGTAAATACTGAAGATTTCTACAAAAGAGAGACTATTTTGATACTGGGATGGTTTTTTTTGCCACATCCTTAAAGAGCAATAACTCTTAGAATAGACAATGAATTTTTCCTTCAGGCTGATTCTGAAACTTCCCTCTTACATCAGCTGACTGAGGACATGTTATATCATCCAAATATCCCATTGTAAAAGTATCATCTTTAAGGCTCACTCAGGGATCTGTTGAGCTTGGAAACAGCTGCCTCTTAAGTATATCTACCCTCATAAGTGCATTTAGCACCCCTGACAGCAGAGGGTGGATGGTGCTGGAAAAACCCAGATAACAACAATTTGCCATCTCAGGTGCATGTTGGAGGAGCTGAGATCTTAGGAGTGAAGATTAGCATTTTTGCATGTATGAAACCTCAACTTCAAATCTGGAAGAGTGTAGGTAGATCTGTGTCCTTGTAAAAGACATCTGTTGCCATACAGACCTCAACACCATGGCCAAAATTTCTGTCTCCCCGTGTTGCCCTGCGTGCCACTCTGTGTGTTGCAGGTTCTTGTTCAGCAGCCCAGGTGTGACCACGTGCTAGTGATGGGGTTTATACAGTATCTTGTTTGTGCGGTCCTTGCAGTCTGTTAGGATAAAAGACAACGTGTAAATTCAAAATACTGTTACAAAAGCAGAATGCAGTTTGATGTACTACAGAATTATACACCTGATTACTGTCCCTCCTGTAACCTTTCACTGTGATTTTGATTTGGCTTGTTTGTTTGTTTTTGAAAAGTGTATCTGTGTTTAATGTCACAAAGTCTGGGCACAGTATCTAACTAAAAATAATCTGGAAAATAGTCTAACTCTAAATAGGACTAATGGCAAATCTAATTAATAACAAGGGTAGCTTTTTGCTACTTGCTAAACTGGATGAGTTCATCTGGCACTCCTTCCTGACAGAGCTTCTCTCTGTCACTTGTCAGTGACCAAGAGGATTCAGAAACATCATCCATGAGAGGGCTTGTGCCCTACCTTGAAGAAAAGGTCCTGAGCTTGTCTCTCCGTAAGAAGGTGTTCCCTAAGGACCCAGTCTGAAATGTGTGATTCAACAGAAACTAAATTGAGTCAAACATGTTCTCCTTCCCACTGTATTAACTCACTGCCATTTTCTTACTATTAAAGAAATAGCTAGAAATAACTGCTGGGTTTTGGTGACTGCCATCCAGAGTAATGGTAGTGACACTTATTGTGGCACCAGAACATCATACCAAAGATTTTCTTTCAAATCAGAATAGTTACTTGGCTTTAGTGTTTTATTCCTTGTAGCTGGATACCCATTTTCATATGCTAACATATGTTTGTCTTGTTCAATAGCAATTTGTTCTGAAATGGCTTGCGTGCCTGCTGGGCTAGCTACATGAATTCAATGCAGACTCCGTTTTTTGCACCTGAAAATTATGATGTGGAAAACTGGTTTGCAAAAGCTAAAGCATTCAAAATGCTTTCTGCAGTTTTACAGGAGAAGCCAGGGGACTTTGGAAAAACTAGACTTTTGTTTGCATGTTACAAATACATTGTAGTCAGATTATTAAAGTCTGTATCTGCCTCAGCATATTCTGGATCATTTCAGTATTACACAAATAAACTAAATGCACAGCCTGGCAAATAATCAGATCAGTTCACCCGTGACGACACAGCTCAATCTGGGTTTCATAGCTTAAAATAATGTTCCTTGCTTTCATATGCGTCCTCATGTTAACAGCTGCAAGCGATAATAGTCTCTCTGAACCAGCACTGCTCCTGAGATAATTGGTAGTAACACTTGTGTGTAAATATGTTAATATACTGGCTGTTAGTGCTGAGGTTCAAGAGATCTGAACACTCTGGTTCAATTTTTACTTCTTTCCTTGACTTGCACAGTAATTTGTGCAACTCCTCTCTGCTTTCATTCATAAGCCCCAAAAAAAACCCTAGGAAACGAATGACAGCTCAAGAGGCAACTTAAATTGGTGTTTTTAAGGTGGTTTGAGATCCTTGTGTCATCATGCTGGCGGCTACAGCAGGTGTTTGTAGGTGAAGGTTCATACAGGCTTGTCTGCGAGCAAGGGACTCCCACAGAAGAAAAATAAGGGTGTCGTGGGTTCAGTCTGTGTTAAGAGGTAGGTGGGAAATAGGATAGACTATAATCTAATGCAGAGGGCGGCGGGGGCCTGTGGCTGCCCCCCAGACAGCACGGTGGGGTCCTCCTGCCCTGGCACAGCCTGGCTGTTGTGGGCAGGAGGAGGAAGACCCTCTCTCAGCTCAGGTCTGAGCCACCTAAATTTTCCAGTGGGCGAGCGCTGGGCAGGCTCCTCACGCCTCTTCAGAGCAGAACTGGGACAGCCTAGAGTACCGTCGCTACCAGCGGTGTTGGGGTTTACTATAACGTTTAATTTCCTCCCTTTCAAACTTGTAGAACTAATTTTTTTTTTTTTTTTTTTTTTTTATTAAAACGTCTTCAATT
>VXAK01007170.1:28174-137037 GCA_013399435.1 Arenaria interpres | reverse complement strand
CCCCCCCCCTTCCCCCGCCCGCGGGGGGGCCGGTGTCCGCGGGGCGGCCGGGAGCGCCGACCGCTGCTTCCCGGAGCCTCTCCGCTCCTCCTCGCTCCCGAGTGATGCTTATCTTTACAAGTAACTGTGTGTGTGCGCGCCTGACGCGGGGAGGATGAAGGGAGTGCTCCGGAGAGGGAAGTTAGACGAGTCCCTTCGGAGAAATTCAGATGCATGTTTTCTGTCCGCCTTGCAGCGGCTTGTGCTCTTTTGTACTGTTAATAACCTGGGAAATGAGGAGTCATCGCAGCACATGTTCGGTTAAAGTTTGGAAGACGTTGCGCTTTTTTTTTTTTTTACCCGCTTTCTATTATTTGTGAGTTTTAAAGCCTCGATTCTGTAAAGTGTTTTTTTTTTTTTTGTAGCTTGAAATAATAGGTTTTTGGAAAGGCAAACCACAAGCGCTTGAGATCCCTCCTGTCAAAAGAAATAAAGGGTTGCTGTATTTTAAATGCTTGCTAGTTTCAAAGTTTAAAGGCTGCCTGCTTAAGTAATTCAACAGTTTTAAAAAGTACAATTCCTTCCATAAATGAAAGGCCAAAGAGATTAATTACTTTAGAAAAGGGAGGAGGGAGAGGGAAGAGAAGACTGCTAATCAAAACCAAACTATTTCCTTAGAAAAGACTTTATACAACTATTTAAAATATGTGCTAGTCTAGGAAAAATAGTTAAATGGAAAGTCAGGGTATCTTGATACCACAGGAAGGGACAACTTGCCAAGAATATCTCCAGTGTTCCCTCAATCTAAAAGTATCCTCTATTGCTTTGATTGTTGTATTTACTTTGCATAGCCCATCTTCTGCCCTCAGCCCTGCATGAGCAGCACCTGGTCTAGATTGTGGTTAGCAGAAGAGGGAAAACGTTCCCCTCTCTCTTACCTTTTTTTCTTTCCCCTTTTCCTGGCAGAGCACAATTCAGGACGGGGGTGAAGAGGTAGAAGAGGGAGCTGTTTACCATGTCACCCTGAAAAGAGTGCAGATTCAGCAGGCTGCCAACAAAGGAGCAAGATGGCTAGGGGTAAGTAAAGCTGACGCAGTGGCATTTTGGAAGGCTGCTCATGGACTTTGGAGTCTGCTCCAGGGAGCTGAATTCCACAGGAATCGTTATGATATTAACTTTTAGCACTGACTGGTCTCACAACTTAAAAAAAACCAAACAAAAACAACAAAACAAAACAAAACAGTGAAGTTGTCTGTCTGGGTCATCTGAAATAACTCTCTCCTTGTGTTGACTCTTCCTCTTTTCTTGATGCATAAAGAAGACTTGACCAGTTGTGGTCATGGATCAGGTGATAGTGCAGAAATAAGGATCTTAGCTTATGGCTTGAGAAGTTGAACATTTAACAGTTATTTTAGACTGGGCTATAGCTCATTTCTGCTGTTAGGAACTTACCTCAGGTCTCCCAAACTAATAGTCATGGTGTTTTGACTAATGAAGGTCTCTGAAAAGTTAGCAGAAACTTCCTCAAAACTTAACTGAATGTAGGTTTTGGTCTTACTTTTGTATTGCTTTCTCAGCCAGATGAGAAATTAATTGTCTGCATTTCTGCAAGAATTACAGCTCTGTACTGTTTTTCAAAGGTCTATTTCAAAGCACGAAGGCTTTAGTGGTAAGTAAAATAAGCTTAAATGCACATGCACTCAATTTGGCATGCTGCTGAGTGCCTTCACCTTTGTCAGGCCAAGTCCCCAGCTGATATAAAATGTCCTCACTCCCCTGGAATCAGTGCAGCTGTGGCAGTTTGAGCCAGATCTTCACGAGGTGGCTATAACTTTCATATTATTTTATTATGTTTATATATTTTCTTTGGGATCAAAGGCAATAATATAAGAACTTGGTTTGATGTAGTATCCAGGTTGGTATTTTAAAGACTTTTACAACTGGACTGAGACTTATATCCAGTAGTTTTCTTGTTAAGTTCCGTGACATAAAGCAATACAGCAGTGCTGAAACCACAGTCAAGAAAGATAAGCAAATTCTGTCCTGCATACATATAGTGCTTAGAATCTCCCCTTCCCGTGTTTCCAAGAAGTACATAGAGTTCTAATCAGAACAGATAATTTAAAATCTGCCTCCTTTGAGAGGCAGATTTCCTATCTCTGCCTCCTCTTTTTTACTAGGAAAAATATGAGAAAGTACTTGTGAGCTCCTTTAAATTTCCTAGCTGGTGGTTTTGTTTAAGAGGTGGAGATCATTTTGAACATGTCTGTGTCCCATAAATGTACTTTAGAAAAGTAAAATTTTATCCTGTTTTGGCTGTGGTGGTTCTTGTACATAGAAGTTGTTTGCCAGGTCTTGTTCATATTCTCAAAGAAAGAGTGCATATGTGTTCCTGAGGTCATCACCACAGCTGATGGTGATGATCTTAATAGGAGGACTAGGAACTGCAAGGTCACAGAAGTGACTTTAGGATTTCTGTGGCTAGTGTTAGTTTTTTTGGGTCAGAATCAAGCCCTGTTTGTGGGTAAAAAGGCAGGAAGTCTGCACCTGTTCTGGGTATAAATTGGTGACTTCAGCTTCCAGGCTGGCATCTTTCATGAGAAAAAAATCTCATTAATATTATTTAAAAATATTTTTAAACATATGGGCTGTTTGTTTCCCTTAAGCTCTTCAGAACATAAAATATTTTAAGCTCTTTTTGTGATCTTGTTTTTTAATGGCTTTACTGTGGTCCTAAAGTCAATAAATAGCCTCTAACCCAGAACATTATTTATGAATAACTATCCCTGCTGCCAGCAGTTTTGCCTTGAAAAGCGTAATTGTCTCTCTTATAATTGTCATCAGGTGACTTATTTTTTTAATCTGGAGTTATAAGAGTTTATTATGTTAATTTATTATTTTTTTCTATGCTTTGAAATTCATAGGATGAAATTAATACATTGTTGGCTTTATCAATATTGGTCTTAATTTGTTTTTGATGGTGTTTTAAGTCAGGCATTGGTTGAAGACTCAAGGTCAACTGAAGAGTATGGGAACAACCTATTTGTACATCAGCAAGTATTGAGCCTTCATTGCAACAAATATAGTAACTCTGTTACTGATTATAGGCATGTGTGGCTCTGCTTTTTAAAAAGTTACTTTTTCAGTGGCAGTTAGTGTCCTGTAAATCTCTACTTACCAGTTTGACTTTCTCTGAGGCACTGAGTTTAAGGTGCTTTATTGGTGCAGGTCAAGTTCCCTCTGCCTTGAGAAGCCCAAGGCTTTTAAAACCTCAGTGTTGCATGTGGCTATTAAATATCATGTGGTATCAGAGCAGGGGTTTGATCCAGGCATTCCAGAGTGGTTAGTTCTTAGGGATGCTGCATTTGTAAAGTGATGTGGAAGCTTTTCAGCTGAAAAGCATTAGATGGTAAATTATTTGATGTGATGCAGATCTAACTGAAAATCTCATAGAACCTGTGTTGAAAGGAATATAAAAGGTCTTACATATTCTAAGTGTGTTGGATTTATTTCCAATTTCTTCAATTACTGAGAAGCTTGAAATTGTGCTTAAATATGTTCTTGTACAAGTACCAGTAAGCAAATGAATCTACATCTTTTATGTTTCAAGAAGTCTAACAAACCTTTCTTAAAACTCTCTGTCCTAAGAACCTATCCAGGGCTCTTTAATGGTTGGCCCTGTTATGAGAGAACGGCCTGTTTAAAAGCTAATCATAAGATTACAGCTTAAGCACCGTAAACACATGCCTATTTAAATACAGAAACGTCTGTCTTGCGTTTCAAAATTCTACAATTAATAAAAGAAAAAGACAAACAGGCTGTGACTTATGCAGTCATCAGCAGTTCCATAACTTTCAAAAGTGTGAAGCTTTTGTATAAACACCAAATTTCTTAGCTTTAAATTTAATTAGACATCAAAAGATGCCAATAATAGCTACTGGTTTTGTCACTAAATATTTAGTGAAGCTTAAGACTTTATGCAATACGGTATTATGAAGTTTTAAAAGCCCTAGTAGTAGCTCTGTATTGTGATAGATGCTGCACAGAAACACTATCCTGACTAAAAAGAACTTACAGACTAAATATCAAATGAGACAACAACATATGTTGTCTCAGAGGATGACTGGAATTGGAGGTGTTTTTTCTCATGTTATTTGTAGACATCAAGGCAATGAAGAGTCTTAACAAAACTTCGAAAGTCAAATGTAACGTATGGAGATATTGAGAGAGAATATGTCCCAAATACAATAGGCTCAACAAGAGAAAGCATGAGGGCATTTTTTGAAAGTGAAGTGGGTTTTGGTATCTCCAGGATAGACCCTGAGAGGTCTCCAGGATCTTGAGAGAGATGATGTGGAGATTGGGAACAAGCCATGAAGGCCGTGGAAACTAAGAAACATGGCCTAACTTCTAACTCTAGTGCCCGAGATTATTGGTTTGTGGGTGGGTGTGATGTGGTGGGGTGTTCTGTTTTGTGGTTTGTTTTTTTTTGTTGGGTTTTTTTTTTTTTTTAAGGTTGGACTTCATGATCTCAGAGGTCCCTTCCAACCATGGTGATTCTGTGATTCTTTGTGAGAGACAAGGATGGAGAACTAGAGATTTGTATAGATGGACAGCATGCTCAAAAAAGGGGCTGAGGAGAATGCTTTTTGCAGCAAGCTTTTGAGTGGACATGCAGCATCATTTTGAACGGCATTATATGAGGCTATAGAAACAGATATATCAGTAGCTGGAGTAGGAGGCTTGAGAGTGCAGCAAGTAATTTTAATCATGTGGCTAGAAAGAAAAATTTGTATTTTAAAACTATGACACAGAAAGAATCCGAAAAAAGATTCGGCTTACCTCTGAGAATGTAAAGACAGCCCGTAGGGAGGCTGGCACCCTACGTGTCAAACAGGATGGTGCTATTGTCCAAGAAGAAGAGGCAACAAAGCAGAAGGCAGGTGAAAAGTTTTGAGTTCTGCAGGGTTTTTTGATCTTGAACTACAGCCAGGTACCCATGAAATGAAACAGATATAAGCTGAATCATACTGTAGCCAGAAGCAGATAAGAACAGTAAAGCAATGGCTGTTAAAGTAGATCAGCTACTGAACACCTGAAATTCTGTTGCCAGGAGCACTATGCTGACAGAGTACAAATGTCATGGGAAAAGGTGATTTATTGCAAATAGTAAACTGAAAAGTAAACAATCAAAAGAGAAAGGAAAAAGCGCAGGTAAAGAAGTAAGTGGAGAGACAGGGGGAATGTTTAAGAGGCTGAAAGAGATTTTGACTAGGAGAGTGATGGGACTATAGAAGGCAAAAGGTACAAGAGAAAGCAGTATGAGGTGGGATTGGACGCACTGAACAAGTGAAAAGATCAGAGGAGGACCACAGGAAAGAAGCTCCTGCACTTGAACAATTCTTATTTATACCATTTGACAAGGGGCCCATTACAAAGAGGAACTCTCCCTCACTGGTGAATTTGAGGAGCTGGGACTGCAGATGTGGAATGAGATTAAATTGACATGCTGAAATTGCTCGACCATGGAGTTAACAAAATTGAAGAAAGAGGGGAAGGAAAAAAGGCCTTTCTAGTGAAGGTAATTGGCCCGGTGGTTGGGTTGATGCCAGTGGATGCATACGCTGAAGATGCACCAGGGTTAGGGGCTAGTAGAATGGGCCTTTCAGTGGTGGAAAGAGAAAAGAATGAATGGTGTAAGACAATAAGGCAGGAAGAAAATGAATGATCATATAAATAGCAAAAAGGCAAGTGAGGGGATGGTTTAAGGCTACCTGGATGGCTGAATGTTCTTGGCAACTGACAAGAATTGAATCAAGGCTATAGATACTATCACCAGCTGATTCCTTCACCAAATATGACTGATCCAATAGTGGGTGATGCTGTGTCAGTGGGGTTTACCTTAACTTAGTGTTCAGGAAATTATTAAAATTTATAGGAAGACGAGTAGGTCTGTGAGATACTTAGCTTTACAATGGCATACTTGGAAACTGTGGGAAGTATTTGTGAAGTCAAGTGGAATAGGAAGTTCAGAGAGTTGGATGTGTGAGCTTGGAAGTTTGTGAGTCAAAGCTGCAAACTTGACTTTTAGTTTGGATAAGGGAAAAAAACTTTCAGAAAAGGATGAAGGTATAATCACCTAAAAAAGATGTGGTTTTTGGTAGAAACTAGCTTTTGACAAATAGAGAAAAGCTCTAGTCAACAGAGAAAGCTGTATCAAAGAGTTAAAAGAGGAGTTACCAGAAGTCAAGCCTTACAAAGCAAATGAAAACAAACAGCTAAATGTTTGTCAACTATATAACAGCAACAAAAAAAATAAGTCTGCTTCATGGAGAGGATGAGATAGGAATGAAAGTTAATCTACAAATAACTGAAAAAACTAAACAAATTTTTGGCTATTTTCTATTTGGGTGACAAAGGTGAACCTGGAGGTCGATGATAATGATGGCATGTGGGGCTTTTGTGTCTCCTTATGTTTTGTCTTTGCCTAAGAACTTGATGTGTGCCTACACTGGGCAGCTGGTAGTGTCCATCCCAGAACTACAAAGGAACTGGTGTATGAAATGATAGTCGAGCAGCAGGGAGTTTTTAATTCATCTGTCAAGTCAGAAATGACATTGTATGGCTGGAGAACAGCAGTGGTACCTGTATTTGGGGTGGTGGAGGTGTGGTCTAGGTAGCTAGGAGAAATTTGTTTCCCAAAGATAATTGATGTTCTGGATTTAAAAAGGCTGTGGGTTTAATCTGTTCATTTGGAAGTCTGCTCTTGAAATCACTTGAAAAAATTAGTCCCTGGAGAGACTGAGGAATTATAAGATGATGAAGGACCTGTTGAAGAAGGGCTGCTGCTCCAGCTCAAGGTGCAGGAGGGACTGTTGGTCTGGGGACAGGTGCCTACAGGAGCTCTACGTTGGTCAGTCCTGTGACTGAACTTCTGTCATGTGTTCATTAGGGTCAGTGACATAAAAGCAGAAGCATGCTGACAAAATCTGATGGTCTGGCAGAGGAAGCAAACACCTGGAGGATGGAAATATCCTATAGGCTGGTACTCAGGATTGCTATAACAGAAGTAGGTTGAAATAAGGTAGCACAGAACGCAAAGGCGTGTTTGCCTTTGCAAAAAAAATGGTATTTTTTGTTCCATTCCCTTCCAACTTCAGGTGTATTAGTCAATCACAGGATATGTGAACCACCAGCATAATACAAAACAGAAAAGGCAAATGTGATGCTCAGTTGTTTTAGGTTATTGCCAGCAGAGTTGAAGCATGAACTCCCTTGTAGAGTGTTCTGGCTCACAGTCTGTAATTTTGGTAATTTTTAAGAAAGTTGATTTAAAGTGGAAGGGAGAAAGGAGAGGACTTTGGGGATCATCAAGAAAATTATGAATATTTCTGATTATAATCTAAAGACTATAGCTTAGGTAAGTTAACAAAATGAAGATTTAGGGAGTCTATGACTAATTCCCATAAAAAAAGCTTGAAGTAAGCACAAGCGAGGGAAAAGAACCATTCACACCAGCTATAGATTGGTGTATATATTGTTAGAAATTAGAAGAAAGTTTCAAATTATCAGAGCAATGAGATAGTGGAGTAGTACTCCAGAAAGTATGAAGGAAGCAAAGGATCCAACAGCACCAACATTGGAGCTGGCTCAGTCGGTGAAGAGGATTATAAGGTAAATTCAAGGTAGACAGTGGTGCTGCTGAAGAGACCAGTATGCTGTCAAATTTTAGATTCAAAGTTGTTCTAGAGGCAGAGAGAGAAAGTCAGGTGGCAGTGAGGAGGACAGTGGGGAAGGAGGGAGATGGATGAAGAGAGTGTGGAATATGGAGAAGTGGATGCAGAAAAGTAGCAGAGAGGTGTTAGAAAATGTTAGTGTAGAATTGGAGGAGAGGGAACTGTGGTGTAAGAATAGAGCAGATGCAGTGCCACAGAAAATGAACAGTGAAAGGTATGGGTGTGGCATGGGCAGATGGACAAGATGATTACAAAAATTAAAAGTAAACAAAAGTTTTTAAAATGCTATGAAGTGACTTTTGTAGACCTAACCAGCTACAGTGCTTTATCACCTTTCCAAGGGTTAGGAAGGGGTAGGTGACTGGTGTCCAGCTCTCAAGGAATCCAAGGGAAGCAGTGAGGACTGAAGCAGGATGGGGTCCCTAGTGCTTGCAAATGTTTTTTCTATCAGAGTCCTTTATCCAGGAAGGCGTAAGGAAGAGACCTGCACTCTGCCTCTGGAGTTTTTATTGGGGCAGGTCACAGGAAATGCAGCCAGGAACGGGAGTTCCCCAAGCCTCTGTGCACCAGAGGAGGCCTTTAGAGACTTTATCTCCACGTCTTAAATGATTACTAAGCTTTTGGCGCGAGTCCTTAAGCATCAAGTTTCTTGCTCTACTGATGGATGACACAAGATGGCTCTTCCTTTTAGTCTTAAATATCCAGATAACAGAGAAATACTGTGCTCCCTCATGCCCAGTGCTGCCTGGCTTATTTAGCCATTAGCTACATGTCCAGAGCAGATTTTAGATCTGTGATTTTTTCTTTTTGCTTTCTTTTTTTTGGCCACAGTTGGCAGAGATTGGTGCAGAACCTTACTTGTCTCAAGGTATCTTTGATGCTGTACATTGGGTGTATAGCAGAACATCTTCTTCTAAAACTCTAAATGAACTGCTGTAGAAGGGTGTTTTAAATACCTTCAAAATTCTGAAAGGGCAAAAGCCGAAAAGTACCAAATCTATCATTAAATACTTGTGTCTTCTTAATGCTGATACTATTTGATAACTACCTTTTCTGAGAGAAATTAGTTTTGAATGAATGTCTCACACTGCATACAAACACAAGTTTGGATTCTGATCACTGCTACAGTCACACACATTGGAAGGAATCTTGTGTTGGAGAGCTCAGTCAGAAAAACATTGCAAAAACATCTGTCTAACTAATCTATATCCCAGTTAAGACCTAGGACATAACCTTCTCTTTGACTTGAATAATATGTCAGAAAAGAACTTTTACTTTGGATTTTTTTTCTTTCCAACACTGACCTCCTAAATATGGGTTGAGATTTAAGTGGTGCTTGGAACCATCAACATTTTTGGAACATGAAAAACCTCAAATTTTCTCTGAGCCTGCTCCTGCCCTCCCATATGTCCTTCTAAGCCAGCTCTGTGATTTCTTTTTTATCTTACTCTTAGGTCCCAGATGTTCTGGTCAAGTGTAGTTTCCTGTGCAACCAGCAGGCAAGGACTTGGCTGCTCTGCATCCTTGCTGCAGCTTGCTGTTTTGTCTCTTGATTTATAGCATATGTTGGTCCCTTTTGGCTAAATCAGAATCTTTGGAGTCTGGTTCCTGCAGCCTGTCCCACCCACCCAGACCAAGGCCAGGGTGTCATTCTGACCGTGTATTTGGCAGAAGCAGAAAAGCAGTTCCCAAGGAGCTGACAGGCTCCCCGCAGAAACTGGGTTGCACTATTGTCCACTCTGAATGCTGTCTTCTCTGAGAAACTGTCTTGGAGATAGAGAAGGAAGAAAGATGGGGTGTGCTCACATTGGTTTTGCATGGTGGGGGGTGTCTATCAACTGCTGGAGACCCACAAAGAAGATCTATAGAAGATTTCAGAGGGAACCAAATTATTTTACCTGTAGACAGGTGCATAGTTACCACGAAGAAAGCCTTGGCATCTCATTCAGCTTGCCTTTTGGTTTTGAGTAGGCTTTTTCCTCCTGCTCTTTCCTTCAGTTGTGGGTATAATAGTACCGTAGCATCATAGCCTTTATTAATGACTTCTTGTGGAATATTTTTCTCCTTGCTTCCTGGATCAGGCACAGATCTCTGCTCTAGGCATATCCCAAGTTACACTCTTCGATGTGGTCATCATCTGGGTAATAGAGGCTGTGTGTGGAACAGACACTCAAAAATGAAACCTGAGCTTATTATGAGTTTTAAAATGGAAGCCTGAAAGGTTACAGTCTTTTACTTTCCCAGTTCCAAATACAAAATGCATAATTAGAGGGGTACCTGGCTTTGTAGCGCAGTATCATGCTCTCAGTTGAGTTTGAAGCCTCCCATTCCAAGCTGTCAAACTGTGTCAGGGTGGCAGTGCTTTAATCTTGAGGTGTTATTAACACTGAGTTAAGGCTGTAGGATACTCCTGCAAGGCCACGTGGAACTAGGGAGAGAGACACAGGCAACCTCCCTTCCTATAGGGAACGTGCGTTTGGCATACTTTCAGTTTACCTGTGACATGTAGGAATATAACAACATCCTGTACTATAATTGATCTCCACTGGAAACTCCTCTGGTAGCCAGGTTGCCTGTCTTTTTAAACCATGCTTCTTGGATGGTAGTGATTCTCCTTGAATTGTAGCATCTTAGCAGTCTTGTTACTCACATCACTGAATGTTATCTTGCTTGCTTTCTCAAGAAGAAATAGGTGAAAGGAATAACAAAAAAAAAATAATCAGCTTGCTCTGCAAAGAAACTGGCATTTTCTTTCTGAATGTTAGAAGATCTAGGTCACTTGCTGGGTTAAAGAAGTGTTGGCAAGGAATGTGGCTATGTGTCATCGGAAAGCCTGGGAGAAGTAGCATATGAACTGGACTGAGATGCTGTAAAGAGAATAGCCCTGGAGAAACCATTAGTTTTACAGTTTTGGTTTTGATGTTTTCATTTTAGAAACAGGCTGAAGCATTGCGAGCGTGTTAGTCACGCTTGGATTTAAATTTAGCCTTGGTAAAACTAATTCAAAATATGTTTAGTGACAGTGTGTAAATGCATGCTTTGAACTTGCATCTTTTACTACTGCTGTAGGAATCTGTTCTCTAAATATACAACTTACTACAGCCAGCATGGTAAGGGAGTCCAACTGTGTGAAGAAATGAGCACAAAGTGATCAGATCATGGCCTAGCCCCGTGAAGAAAATGGGGTTTCCTTGTGTGAAAGGGGTAAATGAATGCTAACTCACTGTGAATCCTGTTCTTCCTTGTCTTTGGTGTAGTATCTTGTAAACCAGAGGCAAAATGTGTGTGATGTCTTAGCATTATTTATCACCGCAGTAAGATAGTATCAGAGATTGTAAAACTTACCTTTTTTTTTTTTTTTGGAGACACTGGAAAAATGAAATGCCCCTCTTGCACCTGGAATATTATATTCTTAATAGATTGCTCAGACAGCAGCAAAGCTGCCTTTATTCAGTGGATGTGGACCAAGTTGATAGACCATTCTTTGGGTAATGGGATGATACTCTGATATGTTTTATTTGCATACTTTTCTCTGTCTGCTCACGGTTAACACAAATAAATCTGGATCTCCTTCCTAAAGGGCTGAGCAGCCGACCAGTAGTTGTCTCCAGGGAGTTGTTGTAGTTTGCCCCTGCAGTCTCCCAGAACTTTTTTTTTGCCCTTGATTCACCCCCAAAATGCCCTCTTTTCATGTTCCTACTTTGTGAGAAGTGACTTGTAGTTCTTCATGGGTGGTACACCAACATGTAGGTGTACATTTAGGGCCACACTATATATGTTTTTACACTGGCTGGAATAAGAATTTTATTGAGATGTATAAGAATGTAGGATTATTTTGTTTGGTTACTTTGTTTTGGATTTTTTTTTTTCATTTCTGTTTTTGTTGGGTTTCTTTGTTTTGTTTTGGAGTGGTTTTTTTTATAAAGTTTTAAAGGAATTTTATGTTTTGGACACTGAAATCCATTTACTGTTTATGGAAATTGCTCCACCTTGGACCAAAATGAACTCATGCTAGTGCCTGAATGCAGCTGCACCGTACTTCAGTTCAGCACCGTGCCACCAATAATTTAGCGACCGGAAGGAAAGTAAAAACATATCCAAGTGAAATGATAATGATCTTGCATTCTTACAGCATCTTTCATCCAAATAAATTTCAAAGCGTGGCCACAAATTTTCACCAGACAGACTATGTGAAATATGTTGTAATGTAACATAGTACAAAAGTGTGATTTGGGTGGGGCTTAAAACTCAGCAGCAGCGCTGTTGCCTGGGATTTGGTGGAGTTCCCTTTTATATGGGGAGGTGTGGAAGAGAGGAGAAAAAAGTGTTTCTGGGACGATGTGACTTTTAAAAGGCTAATTTTTTTTTGAGGTTCTTGAAGAAGTTGAAGCATTAGAAAAAATTCCTGGGGAGATGGATTGGCTGTCGAATTTGCACGGTAATATTTATTTAGTGGCTTCATAGTGTTATCATATGGGTATCTTCTCTGCATGTGGCATAAATGCTGCAAGGAGCAGCTGCTTAACAATGCATAGCAGCACATTGAAACAATTTAGGACCAGAAGTGAGTTAATTAAAACCACTTGGGGGGAAGACCTGGACTTCTGAGAGTCCAGAGTTCTGTAGAAGCGTTCACCCACCATGCAACAGGAGTTGCGAAAGCAAGCTCAAATATTAAGCTGAAGCAGGGAATGAAGCAAAGTTTAGGAAATACTACTAAGGAGATTACAGTAGCCTCTCACTCATTCCTGCTGCTTGTTCCCTCATCTCAAAGATAAGGGAACGAGAAAAGGGATCCACAAATAGGAAAGTATTATTGGCATTTGGAGATGCTGAAAATGTAAGGACTGTTAAATGTGCGTCTTGGTGCAACTAGGGTTGATGTACAGGTTTAACAATAAGCTCATTTGTTAAATTTTTACAGGATTGAGGCTCGATACTGGCAATAAATAGGAGGATATAGCGAAGACATTTAAAACTGTGATTGGAAAAGGGACACTCCAGGGAGTGTGGTGGTTTTGAAAGCAAGGAGGAAAGGGGGGAAAGAAATGTGTAATTTTACATGGCATGTAATTAACCTGAAGGACTCGCTGCTGAAGGAATTACTACTGGAAGAAATAATTGAGTCCAATGAGTCTAGAAGGATTCAGAAAGGATTAGACATTTATATAAATAAATAATAACAAATACATGAGTATTACGTTGGATTTAGAACACAAGACAGAACACTTTTTAATTTAGGTATAAACCAAACACCTCCTGCAGCTGAGAAGAGTCTCTCCCTTTAGACTGATTACTCTGATATGGGTGTTATTTCTTCACCTTCCTCTATAGCATCTGGCCATTGTCAGAGGGAAAAACCTCTAGTTTAGTTTAAAATTATTATGTGTTGCTGTTTATAAAGTTCTGGTTTCAATTTGTTTGCAGCAAATATTTAACGAGGCAGAATGAAATTGAACACAGGCACTCACAAAAGGAATCAGGAGAACTTTAATGTCCAGAAGATGTCAGGGCTATATTGCAAAATAGTATGGGAGTTTGTTGTGGGCCTGTTTTCCAGCAGATCTGCGACCTCCTCCCAGTCAATGAGAACTCTGGGTGCTCAGATCCTGCTTTTTTTGTGTGTAAAACAAAAATTTGTGTTCTTGCTGTTTTAGACTCAGCAAATGTAGGAATCGTGTGGGTTGCCCTTTGTGTTACCCCATTCAACTTCATAATAACTGCTTTAAAAATAAAGCAGCTAGAACAGGGTATGGGACGCTACATGTGGTCTCATCAGACCTTTTATGCAGTGGAAGAATAATGTCCTTTGACTTGCTTCAGTACCCTTTATTTATACTTTGCAGAATTGTTTGCTTTTTGTTGCTGCTTCCAAGCGTTGTGCTGAAAGATTTAATGTTCTGCCTACTCTAACCCTTCAGATCTTTTCTCTGATCTGTGTGCCACAGTGTGACCTTTGAGGGTAGGACTTTCAACAGACTTTTTTGCTGGCCTTTTACATTTCTCTACATTTAGTCGCGTAAACCATCTGTTGCCCATCAGAGTGTAGCTACCCTTTAACAGCTTTGGCAAGCGAAATGAAATTTTGGCAGCCTCTGCCTTAGGTGTGAAGCTTTCTGCTGGTTTCCATGATAGCACTCATTAACCTTTTGCTCTGCCAGTTTACTGGGTTGCAGTCCGATGGAGTTTTTATTTGTTCCTCTTTGCCACTACTTTGTGTCCAAATACCAATTTATGTAGCTCAGCCCTGCATCAGTGCAGAAATTACTGCATACTGCAAACACCACTGAAATTTGTGGTAGTGGTCCCTTAGCTGCTCCTGCTCCACTTGTCTACCATGGCTTAAAAATAACATGAAATCTTCCCTGAGAATAAACTATTTGCTGTATGTCATATTGAGCACATAAATTATTACATATGTAAGCCCTGCCATACCAATTTGAGGACAATTGTGATACGGGATTTAGAAAGGTACTGCAGGTGAGGAGTCCAGTGCTCAGTATTCATTTGCTAACGATTCATCCTGTGGCTTGAACGGACCAACTTATCTTTTGGGGGCTTAATTTTCCCACCTGTAATAAACTTACTATCCATTTTTAGATTTAGTGATCCGAGGAATGCAGAGGCAGACTCTTGTGCTTTAATACGACTGTATAGGTTCAAACCTATGAGAGAGAAAACTCTTCTACTGTGCCGGACACGCAAGAAAAGTTCTGTAGCAGGGTAAGATCCTCCTGATATGCCCTGGGACTCTGTTATACCATCTTCACTGTTGAAATGTTAGAGAGCAATATATTCTGCCGCTTACAGATGCAGAGGCTTGGCTCTTCTAATCTCTTCTATGAAGAGAAAGGGTGTTGCATGAGACACCAGTGTTTATCTCCATCTTCTTAAAACCTTCCAGCAAGGCCCCATGAGTGCACACACAGCACGTGGAGTGCCTCTCCTTGGCAGTGGGTTGCTGTTTTGGAGTGGGTTGCAGTGGTTTCAAGTGCTGCATGGGTCTCCAGCTCAAGGTCTGTGGACTACAGCTGGCAGTGCTGCCACTGGGCCACAATGGTACTAATAAGGTGTAGGCACTTAAAATGATTTTGCGGAGTGATCCTGTTATTATATTCTATGCTTTCATCTATTTTTCTTTTATGTTCTTCCCACCTTTTTGTTCTGAAAGCAGTTTACAGGATTATTTTCTTTTTCACTCCCACCCTTTCAGCTGCTTTGTACAGTTGTCTTTCTCCTTATGAAGGCTCAACCTTTCTCCCAGTCAATAGCTGTTTCTTCCTTTCTAAGGAGTCCATGGGCTCTTTGTGCAAGTAAAACAACATGTTTTTATTATGAAGTGGCATTTTCTATTGAAAGATCGCAGAACGATTGAACAATGTGGAATGACTGAATGCTTTGTGATGTGTTCAGATTATCATAGCTAACAGCTTCAAACTGGAGGCTTGTGATATATCTCATGTAGTAGCTTAGACTTACCGATATCAACAGCTCCTTCTGACCATTAAAAATCAAAGATCTAAACTTCTGAGTATCTATATAACCTAAAGCAGAAATAGAACATCACATGTTAAAGAGCTATCTAGGGTCTTATTTCCTCCTATATATATTATGCTCCATACAAACTCGCATAAAAGCTTGCATGCATTGAATCATACTAGGTTTCTGTTTTGATGCAAATCAAGTGCAGAATGTCCTTAAGTTGTTCATAGTATTCACCTGGATAAAACTTATTTGATGAGGTTGGTAACGTTTCAAAACTTTGTTGGTGTTGGGGTGCAAAGGACAAGTCAGTACAGCCTTTAGCATTCACTGTTGTTTTCACTGCAAAAGAGATTAGTTAACTAAATGCTCCTGAGGTGCATTTGGAAGCCAGTTTAAATATTACATGCAAATACAACAAGAAAATTCTTATGAAGATACGCCTACGCATTCTTTTGTCTGTTTGCTTGGTTTGTAGTAATCTCTGGCTCAACCTGTGGTGCATTTTATATTTTTAGAGTAAAAACCCTTTAGGGCAGCCATGGTGTCTTATGGTTTGACATGGCGGCCATTGTGCTGCTGTTGGAAATGTTTCATACGTAACAATAATGTATTTCACTTGGAAGTCAGATCTTATGCTTTTGCATTCCTCTCATTGAGTGCTTCAGATTGATTCTGGCTGTGTTTTCAGTCTGCTGGCTCCCTGTCGCATACAAAATATGAATGAACTCTTGCACACTTACTGAAACCACGAGGCTTGCATTTTTCTTCGTGCAAAAACAGTTGTCTTGTTCGGAAAACATCAGGTGGCCATAGAGTTAGAACAGGACAGAGAAGAACAGAGGCATGCTATTAACTCCTGATGGGTAATTAAACAACCCCTCCCCGCCTCCCCCCAAAAAAGCCAAAACCAAAATTTAACAGACAGTAAACATGGATGATTTCTGTTTTATCTTGCAGCCTGATATTTTTTTGCTCTTTCTTTCCCCTTTACTTGCAAGCTATACTTATTTTGCATTCTGACTCAATACTTCCACATAATTATGTGTGTGTTTTGATTTGTGTCCATTGCCTAAGGATTTAAGTTCAACTGCAACACAGCATTCTTAAACTGAAATACAAATGTCTGCAGTGGGTTCAGCATCAGCTCACGCAACCCGTGCTGCTTTCTGCTCTGTCTGAAGAGATGGGTTAATGGCCAGGTGCTGTAGTTACAAGAAGGCAGTAATTTGTGTAGGTATGCAATATGTATAGTTGCCATACATTTATGCAGTTTGTCATACAAAATGGAGAATTTGTCATAAAGGAGATGCCTATAGAATTGGCACAAGGATGTTGCCATCACAGGTATGTGGCAGAATAAAGACGTATTCATACCTAGATACTCCCTTTCTCTATGTGTACAAGAAGAATCCTAGGAGATTCCATAATCTGATCCCCTGTCACGTCTAGATAATACAGTAAAAATGCAGTTTGGCCTGAACTGATGATTGAACTTATATTCTTGGACTCTTTCACTGCATAAAGGTTCAAGCTGGTAACTTTTAGTATTAGGAAACATTAGCTTATTATTACTGCTTTTTCTGCTCAGGGCCAACCCTGGAGAGGTCTCTTAGTTTCAAAACAAAGGGTAGTAAAAAGCACAGCCATTGAAATGAAGTTTGTAATGCACTTTAGGTATGTATTCACACTGTGGTCATAAAAATGGTTTACTTACTGCTAACCTATTTCTTTTATAAAAGATTAAAAAAGCTTGGCAATAGAGATTTCTCACAGTAATTATTATGAAACACGTAACAACATTTCCTTGATATTTTTCCTTCCACAAAAATATCTTATGTTTTTCAATTTCAGTTTATTGAGAATCAGTCTTCTGCTAAATATTTTCTCCTCTGTCAGAATGCATTTAATTTCCCCACACCTACAGTTTTATTTTCCAGCTACTCGTACTACCAAAACCTGTCACTCTTGCCTTGTTGTTTATACTGAGTGTAGTAGCAGTTTACACTGATTTCCTGAGTCAGTATAATTTTAATTTCTGTGTACTGTTTTAGCAAGCTTTACAGTGTGAAAGCCAACAATACAGTCAGGATGAATAAAACCATTTTGGGTTATGTAATGTGCGTTCATGCTACTATTATGCAACAGAATTATTACTTGTGGCATCCTTAAATCCATTTTGAGTTCTGCAGTGTTGTCCGCTGTCTCATACAGGATATTATTTGTTTCTACTGAGTGACCAGAAAGTGATGATGAGCTGCCCTATAAAATTAAATTATATTCCTGGAAGGGGAAAAAACAGTGCAATATTTTTACAGGAAAAGTATCACAGTGTTTGACTACCAGCAACATAGGTACTGGTGAAAAAAATGGTATTTACATTTCTGACTGGTCAAAATACAATTTTTTCATGGTCACCTATAATTTTCATAGAATGGTGTGACACTTGCCACATTAAATCTGGCTGACTGTGTTAGTGGTAATATCAGTCATCCCTTCTCTTTGCTATACTTGGCATTTATTAAAAAATGACAGCATATTTTGGTTTAGCATTTTTCATAAAAGAAGCATGGCAAATGGCTTCACTGACCCGTGTTTCACAAACAAAATTTATATAATAGCTTTCCTCTAATATTTCCTAGAGTAGACGTAGACTTGTTGTCATCTTTAACATCCAGGCAGCTTATAAATATGAGGGTAATGGAGAATTTTTAACTGCTGTGTGGTGGTGATATCACTGAGCTGATATCATAGCAGTATTAAGTGGCATCAAAATTCAGTTGTACTGGAAATAATCCTGTGATGTCTAGCCTTGTGTCAAAATAATCAAGGGTCGTATAACAATAAAATAGGGAATTAGGGAGATGGGAGGGGATGCAATATTAAAATTGCAGTTCTGCAGTAATCGCAGCATAAGCATTGAGGTGGATGAGACCAGGAGATGAGGCCTGGGACAGGGTTACATACAGACTCAAAGGACAAGGCTTGACATTTCAAGGTAGACTGAGTTATTTACGGGCTAGGACGATGACTTTAGCAGCTGTATTTTTTTGTATCTGGGAGGATATTGATGTGGATGACATGAGGAGAAAGGTCCAATGTTGTAGGCCTTTGAAATATAGATTAGTTTAAAACAGGAGAAACTACTCTGTGTAGAGGCCACAGTGTTGTCACATGTCGTTGAATCAGGTAACTTGATTTCTACTAGCTTATAGTGTCTGCCTTGTATGAAGTTCTTTAACTGGGAAGTTGACATGGCCTTAACCATTTGTGCCACGTTTTCAGAGTTTAGTTAGCTCTTCCGTAGGAGATTTGCACACTAAGTGAATTCCATTATGTGCGTTCAACCTAGCCGCTTACAATATGTATCAGCATGTTGTGTCATTTAACAAAAATACCACAATGACTTCTGCCAGTATTTATTTTTTTCCAAAGTATTTGCTCATACCTGGGTTTGTACTGCTCCTTGCTTGCTGTACCCTTAGTTGTTGGCTCATGACAGCATTCTGCAATTGCTTGGTAACAGTGCAAAAGCTAAGGCCAGGTGAAGGTCTCTTCTGTTGAACACTTCGGTGTCTCAAACGTATATTAAGATCTAGACTGACTGGTATTGCATGACACTGGCAGGTGACTTCTCCAAAGATGGGAAGATGGGTGAGGAGGAACTGGAGAGAAGTTTTCATTTCAATAAAAGATGATTTATTTTCAAGCTCCCAGTAGACCTTACAAAGAAACTGAGCTGAGATCTGGTATTTTGAGCCAAATGCGTGGATTTGTCAGGTTTTCAGATGCTATTTTTAGCTCCTGCTGTCTGCTTGTTGCAACAAAACTGGGTTGATTTGATGGTCTTCTACATCTGCTATATGGACTCAGTGTAGAAATGCTATTGCTTAGTTTTATAGGTTACTTGTCATCTACGGACTCAGAAGTACTTCATAGAGGAGGTCAATGTTAATCTGCCTTTTCATAGCTGGAAAAACTGTGGCACACAGTGGTCTTCCTTATGACTCTACCCAGGGCTAATATTACCATGGCTTGAGTTTCAAGAGTGCTAATATTCTCTTGAGCTACCTTTGAGGACCTCCCAGAAGAGAGTCTTCTTCTTGCAGGAGTGTGATCTGAAGAGCCAAACTCCCTACCATCCGCAGTTAACAGATGTTTTGCTTTGTGCAGCTAAAATTTTTGAAATTAAAATGGCTTTCAGTAATCCTGACTATAGATTACAATGATAGCTATACACTTGAGGAGTACTTAGCAACTCAAGCTCACAGTACAGCAAATCTTGTATTTACACACAGAACGCAAGTCTGGATCGTGGTTATCTGAAAACACAGCATAACCAAGCAGGATGTTTCTACTGTTCACCACTCCAGAAGTTAATATCACCCGTATCTATAAAACATGAGACAAATCAGAATAACAGGCAAATATGCATTTGGCTACCACTAAGTTTAGCTAAAACTACTGGCCACCATTTGCAAGGAGTGCAACTATTTTCTCTGCTCATCTACAGTCAGATCACTGAAAACTATCTCAAAGTCACGTGAAATATTTGTGCTCTCTGCCACGTTTTGTACCATTTTCCCCACTCATTACCCATTCTTTTCTCCTTTATGGTTCCTACTAAGTAACTCAGCCCAGGAACTATAAGCAGGCTTTGGCACCTACAAATTTCCAGGACAGACTGGAAGCAGTGAGAGTGTGGGGAGGAAGGAAGAGAAGTTAAGGCAAGGGTTGTTAGCAGAAACAGTAATTACTATTTACTGTTTCTGGGGCACAGGGGAACTGTCCCAGCTGCCTACTTCCCTCTCTAAGGGACCCTCTATAATCCATACCTGTAAAAACTTTTATTAGTTTTGACAGTTAATCACTGACTGTTTTATGCAAGTCCAAAGACTCTATGTAGGGCTCTTCCCTCATGGAGACACTATGTAACACTTCCTTCATCTGTGGAAGTCAAAATATTTTACAAAATGGGCTGATTTTAGTGCCAAAATGGGCAATAAAACTTATTTCCTTGCCTTTGTTCCGGTGCCTTGCTCACTTAGCTGTCTATACTTGGGTATTTACTGCTCCGTTTGGTGATGGGGCATTTTGGTGTTCCTATGCACTGAAGAGAGGGACAATGCTGGGTTTTACAGAAGTAATTATCCTCTACTACAAAAGGACTTTGGAAAGATATTTAATATGGGACACATTTGTTTGCTGGGTCAGAAGAGTATTTCTAGTAAATGTCAATTGATGACAGCTATTCCTCAACAATATAAGATGCACATGACTAAGAGTCTTACCTGACTTACTGGTTTCTTTTTCTTGCTTTTCTATTTTAAATTAGGAACTAAGCTTCCATGTCCAGTCAAAACCACCACAAAGAATATTTATACGTACTGACGTATTATGAAAATACTATGTCCCTGGCATGGTTACAAGAGAATAAGATTGTGGTGAACTGCAGGACTGTGAAACGCATCAAACAAAAATGAAAATGGTTTAAGTAATCTGATGTTTCAGGTTCAGTTAACTCAATGAAGATTGTATGTCAGATAAAAGAATAGGGTGGGAGGGCTTGTCTTGATTTTGTTAAAAGTCCTTCTAGCAAGAGAGGTGAGAGTCAGGATGAGAAGGAACTTTTTGTAGGTAGGAAGCAATGAGAAGGTAGGTGCATAAATCACACAAGAATAGCTAGAGATGAAGGTTTGGACCATTTTTTGGTCTCTTTAGAAAGCTTGTATGCTGCACAGTGAACCTCTCAGACAACATGACTCTCACTGAATAATGTGGCTACATTCCTTTGCTGCACAGATGCTTCTAAGAAGTGGGCCAAATTTGGAGGAGGAATTTATATGTTCCCATGGGTGAATAAGTTCCACCATTTGTAAGAGTTAGACAGTGCCATTTTTATGTAGACTTCTTTGAAGATTCAATTTCTTAATGCACTTGCTTAAACTCCTTTAGATGCATGTAGCAAGAGGTGATGTGTAAATTAGGCTGCTTTACTTTTGCTTTGATTCATTTAGAGCTAGTCCTACATAGTTCACTGATACCCAAATGAGTCTAAATTAGCATAACTTCAGAAGGTGTGAGAATGCACAGCTCAGCACCATGGTATGCATGATGTTTCTTATTTTCCCCAGAGTGGTTTTAAGTAGCTGCAAGGTGCCCGAGTGAAAGGGTTCTAACTGAGCAACAGCGTTTGTGTAAGAGGCTTTTTTTTTTTTTTCTTTCCTTCGTCTGTTTTTTTTACCCCTAAATCTGAACCACAGCTTTTGTTCCTGTTTGCCAGCTCTTCAGACAGATACCAGCCAGGCTGTGAGCTCTAAGAATACCAGAAAACGAGAATGCCTTTTGTGTAATGATCATGGAATTAACTGGTCCTGGAAACTCTGGGTTGCTGCCAAGAAAGTTTATTTATGTGGTAAGAAAGGAAAGGAAAAGGGTGGAGCTTTGGAAATCCAGGAATACCCCTAGCTGGCGGATCATAGGAAAGAGCTAGTAAAGATTTTTTGGCTTCCGAGTTAGGTGCAGTCAACACCTGATTTCCAGCAGCATCCAAAATGAGGAAATGGGGGTTAGAGAAGTGGAGGGAGCTCTGCAGAGAGCTCCGTATTAATTTTATTTCCAAGTGCATTGCGCAATAAAAGCAGCTGCTCTCGCAAAGTCTGCAGGCTGCGAAAGACCTGGCCACCCAAATCCTGCATTTCAAGGCACGGCTTCCTAGAGGGGAAATTCTGCTTCAAATTCAGACTCTTATCTCATGCAAGGTATTTTCTAGGCTGACAGTTGTGCAGAGCGGAGGACAAGGACAGAGGGGAAAGTGGTGGGATGCGAGGCTCTTAAATACTGCCAGCATTGCAGAACTGATTGGAAGAGGATGGATGTCTGCACCCGGGGGCCCACCCTAATGAGACTTGAAATATTTATGATTTCATTTGATAAGTTTAGTCTGGTTACTGCTTTTTCTGGTGTGCACTGTTATGTGGTATTGTTAGTGCAAAATTACCATTTTTCAGAGGGTTGTTTTATTGGGTTTTTTAATGGTCATGTGGTGCAGACAGGGGGAGTCGGCACAATGTGTGCAAGTTTGAGTCAGTTCAGCATGATTGTCAGCTGCTGTGGATTCTATCTGTCAATACATGTGCAGGACAATCTTGTTTTCTTCCTTTTAAGGGTAGCAGGCTCCATTATAAAGTTCATTAAGATTTTTGTTGGAAGGAAACACAATATCAAATAAGTTGTTAATATCGTTGCAGTTGTTCTTTACAAAAGTACTCGACTGAAATGAATAGGAGTCTTATATAGCACCCTGAAGACGTATGATTAAGTTCTGTTTGGTTTTTGCCATAGCATCAGGTTGTTCTTCAAGCAGCTTTTCTATTTCATCTGTCTTGCTGCTTTCTTTAGGTGATGTGTGACTTCATGTTAAATGAAGGATACCCTAGGTTTTTCTTCTCGCAGACTGGTGTTATGGATGCTTGTATTTTTGGAGCTTTTGAAGCTTAATCATTCCATGATATGATTTATTTATTTTTTTTTCCCCTTCCCTCCACCCCTGCCAAGGATGAGTGTAGATATTAAAGGATTTTGCTGGAGAGCCTGTGTGTAAGAAAGCAGTATCAAAAAAATAAGGGCAAAAACCATCTCGTTCCTACTATCAGAATGTTAAAGCTGATTCACATTTATACAAACAGTGAAATGAAACACCCATTCTCGATTAGAGTACCTTATTTTTATTGAACTTCTAACTTACTGCACTTCAGGCAGTTTTTTTATTCCAGCATAGGGTGTCCATCCAGTAAGTTAATAAAAATAGCTAGAGTGGAAAAATCCCCATCTGGAAAAACTGTAAGTTTAAAGGAAAGTCAAAAGCATTTAAAAAAATCTGTCAAAATCGGTAAAAATGGAGTTTAAGAGACACTAGTTGGTTAGGTGCTATTGAAAATTATTTTGCAGAATTTCTAAACAAAACAAGTCTTTACTAAAAGTGGTAATGTTTTAAATGACTAAGCCTGAAGAATATTTGATACATCATTTAATTATTGTTCTTCCCAGTTGTTTTCTTTCAGTATTCTTTTTTCTGTCTGCCTAATGAAAAACAATCACGTTGATTTCATTCCACGATTCTCCCTTTCAGAATCTCAACAAATAATATTTGCATTGGGAAAAAACTACAGACGAGTGTTTTTTTGGGTAAAAGCGACTGTTTCCAGTGATGTTTCTGAACTAATGACATTTCGTATGTCTCTGGGTAGCAGCCTATTTTTGTACTCTTCAGAATTTGAACTATTTTTTTACCTTGGGTCTCTACTCCCTCTTGCTAAAATGTATCATTAATTTAGGAGATGGTGGATTATAATTTATAATCCCATTAAAGGTTAACAGGTAGCATTGGTACCTTTGGCCCTTGAGACTGTGGATCCAGATCTGTATTTTGGCTGTCAAACTGAGTAAAATACGTGGCAACTTTGGGGCATGTGCAGGTTTTGCTTTATTTTCTTGCCATCAGTAGGCAAAATGGCAAGAGATCAGCATATCTTGGCCAGTTCTTGCAGAGAAGGACCGATGGGAACTGGAGATTGTGGTATTGAAGGTTGCACAAGATGTCTTGCCAGGTTCATAAAGGAGCATTGCTTTTACAAACCTAGTAACGTGCTGTTCTGGTAACAAGCTGCTTG
This sequence comes from Arenaria interpres, assembly GCA_013399435.1. Lineage (NCBI taxonomy): Eukaryota > Metazoa > Chordata > Aves > Charadriiformes > Scolopacidae > Arenaria > Arenaria interpres. The sequence continues at coordinate 113,168 of VXAK01007170.1, read as the reverse complement.
TAACTTAGGACCTGCTTACTCAAGCCCTGCATTGGTAGCTGTTGCAGAGAGAAGATGTTTGGATATCATGCTGATACTCGTATCTTTTCTTCATCCTGCAATTGTGTGTGTGGCTATCTTGCACTTTCACAACGCCTTGGTGAGTCAGTGAGATTGTGTGTGGATTCAGGAGCCAGCCTGTACGGGACAAGGTCAGGACCTTAATTGTAACCAGCTTGGAATTGAATTATAGCTCCTTCAGCACTGGGCTGGTTTTGGAGTCAGTTTGTGTTTGAAGGAACTTTTTGGCTTGGATGTGTTTTAGTGTGCGTGGAGCTCTCCTGTTTCAGCAAGAACTGCGTATGTGGGTACTGTTTTGTGCTGTATAGCTGTAAGATGATCGCCTTAAAAGAGAGTGGGCCCCTCTGGAGGTACAGCATTGCAGAGGATTACTAAAGATGTTAGACTAGATCAGTACCTACACAACCTCAAAAAATAAGGACTTGCAAGAATACACCTCAGTTCAATCTTTCTACATTTGCTTTTGAAAGATGCTGTCTGTCTTGTAGGAAGCTATTTGCTCGTCAGTTACACTTGCGGATTATTAAAACTATAATCTGTTACCTCAAAAATCAAAGTTAGACTGTTTAAAAAACATTTTTAAAATTAGACTATAAAATGGCATATCTATTTGTTTAGTTTTCGTCTTGTAGAGGACCAAGAAAATCTTACTGAAGCCCTGAGATGATGGGTTCTAGCATCTTTATTAGTCATGTTGTTGAAGGAGAAAAATGGAAGGAGCTGGAGAGCCTTTTTTGTTGTTTTGATGCACAAAATAATGCAAAACTTCTGGTGGCTTTAATTGGTACCACATAACAGTAATCACCATGTGCCACTGTCAGAACTTGCAAAAAGCTTTAGGAACATCTTTTAATAGCAGTAGATACAGTATTCCTCTGAGCAGACAACACAAAAGCAAACATGAAAACTCTTTTGCCTTTGGGTAGCCTGGTTATGTCAGTGAGGAGATGGCCTCTTGATTAAATCCAGACTGAGCAGTTTCCTGTTAGCATGCTAACTCAGCCCACAATGTCTTATTCTGAAAGTCTGTTATTGAGCTTGTCTGCCAAGTCCTTTTTCCTTTTAAACTTACAGGCAGGATTGCTAAAATAATACAAATACAAACAGTCCCTAAAAGTCTCTTAAAGCCATTTGTAGCAGCTTAATGTTTGGCTGACAAACTCAGTTTTAGATTTTCGGGGTTTGGGGTTGTTTTTTGTTTTGCTTTGGGGTTTTTTTTATTTGGCTTCTGTTTTGTGTTTGTTTTTTTTTTTTTTTTAACGTTCTTCCAACGTGATGTCTTGGGGAAGTTGCAGTGTTGCAATTAATGGAAAATTTTGTGCATGTATCAATCTCGGAAGTGGATTCTGCCCTTGTTTGGGTCACAGTCACATCAGTGAATGAGAGATTTTTATATACACTGAGTAGAATATGGCTGTAAGTCAATACATCATGAGTGGGGCAATCTGCTGGATAGAAAAGTAATAAATACAGTAGCGCAGACTTTCTTCTTCCCTATTTGAAAGCGGTTGTATTGTGTAACTAGTTATTTTCGAAACTATGTTTTAATGGTAAGAAGAAAAGTCAATAAGAAAATTTAATATTCCTTCCGAGCAAGTTTTGCTTAGGGAAAATTTGAATGGAGGAGATATGTTGTTACTGCTATATTCTTTTAGTGTTTCTGTAATGATGGTGTCATGTATAATTATATATACCTTTAAGCCAGGTATATAATATTTAAAACAGCCATAAGACCCGTGGAACAAAATTTTGCAAGTTACCCAGGTAACTTGCCTGGGGGGTTGCATTGGGATAACAGTGGGTTTTGTACTGTGCATTACCGTTTCTATTTATAAAAGGTATTAATGGGTTCATGATACAAGACCAAGTTACCCAGTCTGTAGTTTCACAGTCTGTTTGACCAGATGTACACCTGCAGTGCTTCCAGAAGTTGTCTGACATAAGTTTGGGCGCAAGCTGTTTCTGCAGCCATGGGGTGAACTTGTCTGGGTTGAACCTGACCCCACCTAATGAAATAAAGGGTATTTATCTAGTTTTGGCTGGACCGCTCTCCCAGCCCAGTTTGCTGTAGCAGGTGGTCAGAAGAGACCCTCTGGGAATTGCTTCTTTCAATGGCCTAAATTCAGTATGAAGTGGTGCCATTCCGCGGTTGAGATGTGGCTGCCAAGTTTCCTAGGACCTCTGCTTACCTACTGTGTCTACACTCTTCACAGTTTGTTGACAGGTCCTTGTGTCTTTATCCTACAAGATGCTCCTGGCTTTTCCAGGGCTTCCTACAGACACAGAGGCACTTTTCTGCCAAAAAGCCTGTGCCTGGACCCAGTTCTTGTTAAAAAGTCCAGAACATTGTGGGGTACTGGAATTATTCCTATTTTTTCTTTCGCTGTGTAGTCTATGTGGTTTTTGATGTTCACCTGAGTTGCTGGTGACTTTTAAGTCATTAACATGCTGTCTTCATGTCCTCAGTCTAGTACCAAGGCATTGTGTTAACACTGGAATATTGTTAGCCTTATTGTTTCTAACTCTTAGTAGGCAGTTTCTGGAGCAAAACTTCTGTCCAAATGGCTGTGTGCCTGCTGGTGTTTCCTCGGGACGAATTTGAAACATGTTGTCAAGGAGCCATGGCAAAACACAAGATATGGATTGTAGTGCATTGAGTGATTCAGTATTCAAAACCCAGAAGAGCTTACTTCTAAGGCTAGGAAATTTGACTTGATATACTGTTATTACCTGGTATCATGACACAGCAGAAGCCATTACCCAGGAGAGGAAGGTTGTGATTCACAAGAGAAGCATCACAGCAGTCCCAGTCGCAAGCTTGCTGTGAGTGTGTACGTGAGGAGGAAATCTGCAGTGGAGTAATGCCGCAATGAAAATGGGTTGAACTCCATCGTTTTTATCCTGAGATTGCAGAATTGATGATGCAAAGACTAAGCTAGCTTGTTATGTGTTCATGCCTAGTACAAGTTTATTTCCTGTACTATTTGTCTACTGGTATATTTAATCTAACCTAAAAAGAGTAAAGTTTTTTTTGTTCACAGTCTTGAAACATTTCATGATGGCCTGATTTTCCTCTGCATAATCTCATTAATCCTAGCTAGATACAAGGTTTGCCTTAAACAAAAGATATTTCGTTTATTCAGATGACCTTCCAATAGTTTATTTATATAAATCATAGTGATGTCTGGGGATTTTTGACAGGACTTTTCATTGCATTTACAGTTGTAGACACTCGAACAGGCTCAAACCATTTCTTTCTCTCAAGGAAAATGACAGTTTATTACCAGCATTTTATTTGTGCTGGTGATAAGTGATGATGGTGATTATGCATGTCATGTACTTGTGATCAAGGTAAAAGAGCAGTGTGTGACAGCACATTTTCCTCAAGCTGGGGATGCAGCATATCAGGCCGTTTGGTCCCTGTTGAACAGCAGCAATGGAAGGGGAACTATACGCTTCCCCTTGCTGCCGCTGTATAGTTCAGTGGTCTGAATGTTCCTTCCCACAGACAGCCACCTCAAAAGGTAGAGAGAAATCTTCTGTTAGATTGCTGCTCTTGATGTTTTTTATTTATAATCCCCCCCCCAATTATTTTTTTAATCGCACATATTTAACAAATAAGTATTTAAATTGGTCACAAAAATAATTTTCTGAATTATCCTCTAAATAGTGGCAGAATTTAAGGGAATGTATCTAGTTATTTCAGACTTAAAGCAGGCTGTAAGCATTAAAACCAAATGCACTTTAAAAACAAGCACACACACCCCCAAAACCAAACCCTAATTTTGTTGACAAATATTGTGCCAAATGGAAACTGTAAGAGAAAATTATAATGGCAAGTTTGCAAGATGACTTTGACACCCTTCTTGGAAAAGTATCATGAAATATTTCGCATTCAAATGTATTCATGACCTTAGGTTCTATGAGGCGACTCCAAGTTGGTATTTTCATCAAGGGAATCACAAGGGCTGATGCTAAAGTTGTGGTCAGTTTTCATGTTTATTCAGAAGTTAAGTGGGACACTGAATTAGTACTGTTGTTCCCTCTAGTAATATTCTTTGTGGGGTAATGGATTTTCTTTTAGATAATAATATATGATGGGATCATAAGATAACTTGATAGCCATCAGACTATATTTGTGGAGCATATCAGACAAATATCTTGAAGTAGAACTTACAAAAAACCTCTGTTATTTGATACAGCATTTGTTGTTTGGAGCACCAAAATTGACAAAATTGTTTAGTAAATAAAGGTGGACTATTCCTGTGAAAAGATGGAATTTAATCTGTGTTTCACCGTGAAAGCTGTGTCAGGGATCTGGCTTCTGTCTGATTTTTGTGCTTTGGTTTTGTTTCTACTTTGTAGGCTGAGGGGGACCAGTTACCTCCAGAACATACAGTCAGCCAGTATGAAACATGCAAGATCAGGACAATTAAAGCTGGAACTTTGGAAAAACTTGTGGAGAACCTTCTGACAGCTTTTGGGGATAATGATTTTACCTACATCAGTATCTTCCTCTCAACATACAGGGCCTTTGCTTCTACTAAGGCAGTACTGGAACTTCTCCTTGACAGGTAAGAATCCGTATGTAATGGAAAGTGAGCCAACATTTCCATGATAGGGAGATGTTATCAGGATTTTCTTCCATTACTTTTAGTGGACATAGAGTTAATAACGGAATGGACGGATGTCAAGAATAATGCAAAATTCAGAATTTCAGCATAAACATAAAATGCGTAAATGCGTGCTGCCCACATCTCAACTCTCATTAAAGCATAGCCACCAGGTAGGGAAAGCGTGTCATGTCTGACTGCTAAGGAGCCAAACTGGGACCGGCACAAGAAATTTAATACAGCTTTTCTCCAAAAAAACCCAGAATACATTGACAGCAAAGTCATAACTAGAATAGATTCCTACATTTTGCTGGACTCTGGTGTTTCCAGACCGAACTCTCCTGTTTGGGGGCTGCTGATTTGAAACAGGGATTGTACAAACATAAGAAAGAATTCACTATCCCCTTCTAGTACTTCACATGAACATAAAGCCATAAATTTTCGCAGACAGCACAAGAACCGCTTAATGTTATAAGGTTAGCTTTTATGGTAAGACTTAAATCATGTCTGCTTTATCAGTATAAATGCTTAGAACACGCAACATTAGTTTTTTCTAAATTCTAAGACATGACTGGGTCAGAGGTGATCTTATTTTGAGAGTATCACATATATTGCATTTTCAAAACCAAGTGATAGAATCATAGGATAGTTAGTGTTGGAAAGGATCTTAAAGATTATCTAGTTCCAACCCCCCTGCCATGGGCAGGGACACCTTCCACTAGACCAAGTTACTTAAAGCCCCATCCAACCTGTCCTCGAACACTTCCAGGGATGTACAGAGTTATTCTGGCATGTAGTGTTTAGAACAGAAGAGTAGCATAAGAACTCTTAGGTTTTGGCTCTCCCACTAGGTAGATAAGGAGCAAGGCATGCATACATTATCTGTGCTTTTCTTTTGTATCTGAAAAGGAGTATAATACTACTTGTATTGTAGGAATGTTATGTGGCTCAATTAATAGCAATGTCGAAATGCCTAACTGCCAGCACTGCTGTGATTGTAATAGCTGTGGTTGCTCAAGTGCAGTAACTTCACAGCCAGGTAAGAAGTCAGATGAGGAGAGAGCAGCCATCCAGGGGAGCAGACTGTACAGTTAGATTTACTCTGTGAGCTTTACATCTCAGTCCATACCAATTCTGACATGGAACATGAGGAGCAATAAAAATTGACAGGGCATATATACAAGAATATAAAAATGTTGAGGAATTCCTTCTTTTGAATGGGTAATTCTTTCTGAACCCTCAGTTTTGTATTCTGTCTTTTGGACATACATGTCTTTGAAGACTAAAATCCACCAACTTTGTGTGGATTCTAGTAACTTTAGGAGCTGACTTGCCAAGTGACAGTGTGTGATGAGAATGTCTTGCTTCCTAAGCACGTGAATTGCCAGCCAGACACAAATTTATAGGCGAAACCAATAGTGGTGTGCATATACATTGTCACTTTCAGTTAATAATGCTTTATGTAAGATTTTTTTTTACTTTTTATAAAGACACATTTTTAACAGAAAAAAAGTTGGAATAAATAAAATAGTAACCTTTGCAAGGATGCTTTGGCCAAAATGACTATTTTAAATATAATTCCCCTAACAGTGCAGGTTTTGTTGCTCTGTGTTGCTGGTTTGCCAGACTGCTCTTTTGAGGTTCTTATGTATTAATGGATTTGTATTTGGGGAAATTTTCTTTCTGTAATCAATGATAACTTGTGAGCAGCTCAAATAATATGAACGTCAGTCAAAGGTGACTGTAAACCCGATGATACACAGCTCACTTTTCCATTAAAGGCTTCTGTCTGAAATGTGTGTGTATATATCCTGTTAAAATGCACAGAAAGCATCTTTATGCGTTCCCTACCCAGTTCAACATAGTTTTGATTTTTAGTAGTTTCCATTCTTATTTCTCTCTTACTTGAGGTATTTCAGTAATGCAAATAAATATCCCACCTGAGACTGTGACCTCATTTTACAAATGACTGTACAAACGTGCCTAATATTGTTTGCAATAGCCCCACCCTGAAGATCCTCTACTGTCAAGAGATGACAATGAAAAGCAGTGAGAGGAATAGATTGTGATGCAGGTAGTTAGGAGGAGTGTACTGGGGCAGAGAGAGTAAGGGTTTAACTTACAGTGATGATTCAGCCTGGGTTTTCATGCATCCTTATTTTTACACGTCCGTATTTGGTGGTTTTTTGCTGTCCTTAGGAGGCAGAAGACTGTTATGCAAAGAGCAATTATTATATTGTGCTTATTTAATTTGTATAATTATAAAAGATCCCGTGTGTCTGACATGCAAGTTTAGGATCTACTGCCAAATCTGTTAAGCTGGGTGATCAGTAAAGCGATGGTTTTGGAGAAAAGTTCTTGGCACTGGGAGGCTGCCTTGGATCCTTGGTGGTGGGCTGGCTTTGGTTGGTGCAAAGCCGCTGGGCAGGACTAGGAAAGGGGTCTTGTAGCTGTTGGACTGTTTAGTCTTCCTGTGGGCTGGAAGTGTCTGGATCTTTTCCTATGGGTCACCTTACCTGGCTGGATTCAATGGGTGCTCCTGCTCAAGAAGCCAAGCTGTGGGTGCTGCTGGAGGCCTAGATGAACTGAGGTATGGAAAGGTGTGTTCATCTGCAGTGTCCCTGCTCATTCTTCCCCGCCTTTGCCACTTAATAGCAGACATCACTCTCCAGAATTGCAAATTCAGCCCTTCAGTGACTACTGAAATAATTAAATCTCTCTGCAATTGAGGATTGAAGCATTTTAAACTTGGGGTTGGGGCCAACGGGGTAATCCACTGAAAGCAGTCCATCTTACAGTCAATTAGCCTTGTTCTGGTTTTGATTGCTTTGTGGCGTTTCATCACTAGCCATTAAAATGCTCTGCTAGGCTGCACTGTTACAAGGATGATGAAAAAGTCTTTTGGGAATCTTGCTTTTGCACTCAAGTTTGTAGAGTCCTCTAGATAAACAGTTCTGATTTCTTCTCATATTTTCCCCTAGTGAAAATAATCATAGCAACCTAGAAACAGAAATGTACAGAATTAGTGAAACATTGATGTTATAAAATCAGATACTCAAAGATCAGGAATTTAAGAGGGGGAAGAACTCAATACTTTTATGAAGTTCATCATCATGGGCTTTAGTTTCTACTTCTGTATTGTTTTCTTTAATGTAGGTATTAATGATAGGATTTTAAAAACAGCCTGAAGAAAGTAATTACTCATTCTGGGCCAGACTTGTGCACTGCTGTGTCCTTCTGGTCTTGGAGAGACCGAGTTCCTGTCCTGTTGGTTTTTGGTAACGTGCTGGCTTGGTCGAAGCTCTGCTTTAAGGAGGGTCAGCCTCTTATGAGCAGGCTTTTAGGGTAGGAAAGGAGAATAAAAGTTCAGATACTGCAGTTTTGCTCCAAACAAATGGCTTAAATAATATGTATAGCAAGGTATCAGGTAAGTTTGGGTAGTCAGGTTGTTTAGTGCAGTAGCAGATTAGGAGCATGCATGACACTAAGGAAGTTGGCCCTGCCCTCCTCCTCTGATGCTGCTTTAAAAGGGTGAAGATGACAGAATACCACAAGAACGCATGGGGGAAACTCTCCATAGACTAGAACTTGCTTTTCTGAGCCTAATTCTGATCTCACTGGCTTGTGCACCCCTCAGAGCAAGTTATAACGTCTCCTTCAGAGGAAGGGCACGTAGGCTGCCTGACCTTGTCAACATTATCCCCAGCCTTTTATAATAAATGATAGAATCCACAGGAAATCCTAGGAGGTCACCACTTCCTTCCCCTCTCACAAATCTTAGGAGTGTAGTGTTTAAGAATCCATGGATGTTTCTCTTGGCTTTTTGAATATCATGGATAATCTAGAATTTTATGGCTTGGGACAAAAAATAGATGAAATTTAAGCTATAAAAGTTAGAATGATTTACATGCAGCTGTGGCGTATGGACTTGTGAGGAAAAGCAGACATTATAAGGGAAAATAAAAGAGAAATGGATAGTAATTGAATGTAAATAGCTTAGTTTTCATCTCTACCCTAGTGTAGAATAAGTAGCAAAGAGTCTGTATTTTTGCAACTTTCTTGTTAGTGATACTTATTAATAATAACAGTACAGAGAGTAAAGCGGGTGTCGGTGCCTAATCTGTGTTTTATAAGTACTTGTGGTTTGTTTTCCAGTGAAGTAAAAAAGTAATGAAAAGGGCAGTCTCTTAAAAAAGCAAGTAACATTTTGACATAATTGTCAATTTTAGTTTCACATGAAGAGCTTGAGCCCCATTTCTTATTCTTGGTGATAAAGCAGAATTGTGGAGTAAGGGAGCAACCATGAATGGCAATGCTGAGCTTTTGTTGTTTGGTCCAAGGGAGAACAGTGGTGTGGTCAGATCAAAAAAGTCCCTTCCATCTTTTTACAGTTGAGCAGCTCCTCGAAATAGAGGACAGAGTAGGAGGGAACAGCACCTCATCTCCCAGTTCCAGGACAGATTTTTTTGTAGGGAAGTACACATTGATAAGCTTTCTCCAAAATGTGTATGTGTGGAAGCTGGATTGCCCTCAAGTTTAGTGCATTCGGTTTATGTTGGATCTGCTGTGGATACACCCCTCACTGTGAATGCTGCAGAATTGTCTGATGAAATTGTGCAGAAATGCACAAATTCAGATTAGACGAAGAGAGTCCTGGGAGTCTTGGAAAAATGTCCTTGGAAATCTGGATATATTGTACCCTAAGTGTGTGGGATATCTGTTGGTCATTTGATGTGGTCTGCAGAATATCCTATCCAAGTGGTGCAAGCGTTAACTGAATCTGGGACGTGAAATGTTTATTCTGCTCCAAAAAGGTGAGATGCTCTTCTCTGAGTGACAGAGGCAAATAAAAAAGTAGATGCTGTACTTCAGAGAAACAGAAGTATTAGGGCAGAAACAACAGAACTTTTAAAAGGTTTGAATAATTCAGAACGTGTGCTTTTGTTAAATCAATTTGTGCTGCAGTGAGGTTTTGTGAAATCTTCTGGGGAAAACCATTTTCCCTGCTTGGGCCTTCCTTTATTAAAATAAGCTGTGATCTGCCCTGTGAGCGTGTGAGGCTCTGCAGCCATCAGTAGCTCCTAGGAGGCTTTTCTGGGCTGCACAGTCTTAATTTTCATTTCCTGCATGGCTGTGGAGGAGTTGGTAGTTTTCTTTCTCCCAGTGTGGTAGGATGGACTAAAGGGATACGCATGTTGCTTACCCTGCCTTTACTCCTCTTCAAATGACATCGGAAAGCGGGAGGAAGTCCTCCCAAACCCAAACACACATAGCTTTGGTTGTGTCACAGCAGAAATCACACAGTTGCACGGTGCTAGTCCTTGCGGTATTTTTGACTCCCACAGCCTGTGCTGGTAGTGTCATCACAAAACCGCACAAACCAACAGGGCAGAGAGGAACATTTCTAAAGGTGGCTTCTGCCCTATGATACATCCAGCGCACTGAGTGGAGTCACACAAAGTATCCAACAGGGCATATGAAAAGGTATAAATTGTTAATGTACAATTTAGAATATTTAAGACTGATGCAGTTCCCCATGTTTCAGTCAGAAGATACTTACTGGATTTTTAGTGCTATGTTATTTATTGTAATGGACTTTAAATTGGGCCCTTTGATAACTTCTATCTTAAGCAAAAATTCAGAGATGTGCTATTTGCTCTCTGAGTAACTTTTAACACTTCTTGGAGATTGTGAATAATTGTTCGGTTTGATTTTTGGGTTTGGTTTTCTTTTTTTGGTGTTGGTTTTGTGTTTTTTTCCTCCAGGGCTTCAAATTAAGCTTTTGCTTTTTATTTAATTTGTGACTGGAACGCTATTCATTCTTTTTGGCTGGGTTCAGCCTTCAAAGGTTTTCTTTCAACATAGAGTAGAAGTCAAACTAAACAAAATCTTGGGCATAGACCAGTATGTTGAAAAGTAAGGGGGATGACTTGTATTTTCAAAGCTATTTAAGAGTAATTGGACATCCGCATCCCTTTAGTATTCATGGAAGTTTGGCATCTAAATGCAGCAGACAGCTTTGAAAACCTGCCAAGGCTTTAACACTATACATTCTGATATTTTCTCTTTGTTTGGTAGAAGTGGGTAGGGAGATTTAAAAGAAAAAAATCTTGTTGGCATTTTGATGTGAAAAACCTCCATGGAAATTCCTGGAGAGAGGAAAAGGAAACCAGCACCTCCTGCCTCTGGGTGTGGGGATACAGCATGATGCCTCTGCAGAGTTACTTTAGTGTCTCCACTGTCACTGGTTGTGCTGTGGAATTAAATGCTCACAGATGTAATGGAAGCCAAAGATGTTTAGCTGTCCAGATGAAATCAGAACCGGGCCAAGTTCCTCTCTTACATCTTTTATTTTGTCCTGGTACTTGTGTTCCTTGCAACAGCGCTTAAAAGCGGGGCCACACTGTGCTTGACACAGTCACACATGAAGTAGAAACTGGACCCTATCTCAAGGGGTTTACAGAGAAAAGAATGGATTCTGTTTGATGGGAGAGCCAGAGCTGGATAGTTAGTTAGTTTTACATTTTCAGTTTGTTTCTTCTGCTGGAGGATGGCTCAATAGAGGGTAAATGGAGACAAGAATAAAGGCAGAGAGGAGATACTGAAATAATTGGGTCCTTTGTAGCAGACTACACTTTTAGAACAGTAGCTTTATATAGCACTTGGCTCACTGTTGTTGCTGTAGCATCTATTCTTTCCTCTGTTCTTTTCCTGTATACCAGATGGTTTGTCTACTCAACTGAAGAAGCAACTTCATGTCTATGATTCTATGTGTGTATAGTTCAAAGCACCTTACAATTCTTACAGAGTATCTGTGCTTCCAGTCACTTCTTTTGATGCTTATAAGCCTGATTTAGAGCTTTCTTTGGGGTTTTTGCAGAGAACTACCTTTCCTTACTATTTCCAAGTCATTCAAAGAGTGTTTTCCTCCTCCTTCTTCCCTATCCTTCTTAACAGAGATGCAGGGGTGCATTTTCAACTCTATTTTTCAGTATTTAAATATTCAGTACTACCCATTACATTCTGGTCTCATTTGCTTAGTCAGTCCCTTTGAGTGGAGTCTATAATTTTCGTAATGCCAAGCAAGGCTGAAAAGTTCTGTGGGCTACAGGATCCTTTTGTTTCTCATGTCTCTTTTTGTATGCAAAGCATTCATACAAGGCTGGGTAGTGAATGGCTCTTTGTCCAGAAGCTGGTGAGAACAGAGCAGTGGAAGTCTGCAGAAATGCTGTTCTTTACATCAGATGTGTCATTAACTCCTCCTAACCCGTATTTAATGACCTGTTGTTCATGCAGAGCTCTTGCATTGAGAGATAGACAGAGGTTTACAGCTGGCAATATAAAAAAGCATTATATACTTCTCCAGTTTTGTACAGAAAATTGCCTGTTCTTTATTACTGTGTTATGGATTAATATTATAAAAATCAGCATGTGTCTCTCAAGTGGGATTTAAATGCAAATGCCTATGTTCTGCAAATACATATTTTATATTTCATACAATACTAGGACAGTGACACTGAGTCATCTCAATTAATTTTGCTTTAAGAATTAATGGAAAGTTTTGAAAAAATGAATATAAAAAGGTAATTATTATTAAAACACTGAAGCTTTCTTTGCATATTTCTTCCAACAGGGGGAAAAATGTCTTTTGTCTATTGGCTGAGATATATTTTAGTCATCTTACCTAGCAGATAGCAGTGGAGAGCTAAATTCTCTCCCTTTAGCAACAGGACAGGAGCAGCCATCATAGTGTGTAATGAACATTACATTAGCAGCATGTCTTGATTTGGTCCTGGGCAATCTCCACTGAGAAGGCATCAGCATATCTCTCTAAATATCCCCCTTATGATCTTTTTGTATCTTCTTGGTAAGATGTTACCCAGGGTTATAATATTTGAAAATGCAGGACAATCTTCAAGTCTGCAAGAAAAATGTTGAAACCAATAGTTAAATCTAATAAAAAATAGGTTAAACTTTACACTTCAGCCTAGCAAGTTGTTGGAAGTATTGTTCTTAAGGCTCCTCTGACGTTTTCCGTCCTTGCAGTAAAGTGTTGGGAAGTATCTCAAATAGTTAATATGATTCACTTTGAATTGCAAACACTAATAATGAGTGTTTAGGATATGACTGAGAGCTGAGAGAGGCCAGGTAGGTTTAAGTGGTGAATTTTCAGTATAGCTGAGAGTCAGAAAGAAGGTATTTGTTCAATTTTACCACTTCAGTAGTGTTGATCCCAAAAGAAAAAAACACGGGCAAGGTTTGAAATTGCTTGGGAGAATACAGGAGAAAGCACCGAGGCCATTGATGCACCAACAAATCTCAGAACAAGATTGACAGCCATTCTTGCAATGGTTTGTCTGTGAATGTTCCTGTTGTGATTCACTGTGACCACCAAGGGATTGAGGTGTTATTCAGCATATTTAGGAGTGGGTTCTTACACCATTGTCAGTTTAAGCATATTTTTTCCTTTAGATGTTTGGATTAGCTCTGTGAAATTGTACTGGCAAAATGGGTTATTCTGTATGTACTTCTTAAGGACCCTTTCTATTTTAAGAAGTTCTTATAACCTAGTATCTTATTAGGACCAGCAGGACTGTTTCAGGATAACCAAGAAGAGTTTGGGTCCTTTAAACATAAATTTGCAAGTTTTTATGCATGTGTTACACCCGCTTTTTTCTGGACAGATAAAATGTTGAGATTTCTGAAGTCTTCACCACTGATGTGGGAACTTGGGTTGAATGAGAGACAGTGTAATGGTCAGACTAAGCTGCTGGGGTCAAGCAGTCGTGATTTTGTTCTCAGCTTTGTCACAGATACGCAGTAACAACTGGAGCAAATAATTTTTTGTTATGTCTACCTGCAATGTAGTTGGAGATGCAAGAACTGGTTTTAAATGAGCTGTTTTAGATAAAGCAAGTGGTCTTGGTGCAATAGTCTCAAGGCTAAATAAGCCTGAGCTGACCTCCTTACAACTGTGGCTATGCTGCTCCCATCAGAGGGGTTACTTGTTTGCCTTTATTAGTTTGGGTTTACTTTGCAGTGCACTGGAAGGTATGCAGAGCTTCTCCCTCTGTCTCAGTTCCCCCATCCACAGTGGACTTGTCCAATGTTAAGTCCTTGTCATAAGATTGTTGAAACTTGAGTTCTTATTTTAAAATGTTGTGTAAATCTGAGATTGTGAGCCATGGTAGGGCAGAATATATTGATATTCTGATATGAGAGTAGTGGATCATGGTGCTAAAACTTGTTATTTACAATCTAGTGGAGCTGCTGGTGACAGTGAGCTTGAATTCAGTTACACTACTTGACTTCCTGTACAGATCTGGGATTCTTACACATGAAGCCTTAGACTGATACTTCAGAAGAACAAAAAACTACCTCTTATTTTTATCCTTTGAAATATTTTGGATTAATTTGTTACCATTCTGACATGAACCTTCTGGACACAAACCGACAGCCCGCTATATTTTCTCTATCTGATGTTAGTAGGATGTTGTAGCGCAAACACTTAAAGATGCACTTGTTCTCCTTACTATTCAGATTAATTGCAGGTGCCTGCCACAATTAGTTGAGAACAGAATGTGTAATGTGCCTTATTCTGGACTGTGAGTAATTGTCCGCCTTCATTAAAGCTGCCTGTAAGGAACCATGAAATTCTTTATGGGGCTGTATGTGTGAAACAATAGGCACTCCCATTGAAAATGAAGTCCATAATCCTGCCTTCAAGGCACATGCACTGCCTGCCTAGGTAAGGGATTGTTGTTGGAGTTGTGCCCATGGTTTCCTTTTTCCCGGTGGCTTTTTCCCAGTGCCATGGGCCATTCCTGCTCATGACAACTGTGTCAGTAGTTTTGGCACAAGTGGGTACTTGCCACCTAGAAAACTTTGTGTGAAATCATGCTTGGGGTTAGAAGGAATGGCAAATACTAGAGAAACAGAAGCTGTATTGGGCAGAGTGGTTGTGTAACTGCCTTGAGGCGCACTGGAATATTGCTCTGGGAAAGGATGGAGTGAAAATGGGCAGAGAGGGTCTTGGAGCTGTGAGCAAAGAAACTGGTTTTGGTTGATTCCTCCTGTATGCGAGGTGCTTCATATAAATTTAACAAATTATGTTCGAAGATAATGGCTGTTTCTAGGGTTTTTTTCATCCTAAATGAAATAATCTTCAAGTTCCTTAATTTTGCCCAACTGTTGGATTCTATATTTGTAGTTTGAGCTAGAAACACTTTTTAGTTATTTAAGATAATTGTATACGGATTATAGTATTTGGGATTTCACTTTTATTCAGTAGAGGTTCCTCTAAACACCTATCTCATTTTTCAGATATGGAAACCTGGAGACCCCAACCTGTGAAGATGGAAGCCAGAATTCCTCTGAATCCAAAACAGTCCTCAAGAGGTAAGTGTTTTGCACTGTTACAGCGAGTGCCAGTCAGGATTTGGCACTGGGGGAGGATGTGGGCAGCATAGCTGTTGTTTCCTTTGAAAATTCACGGCACTGTTTGCTTGCTTAGACAGGCTGGTATAAAGGCCAGATACCAATTGGGTGTCTCGTAACACACCCAATAATACAACCCAGAGATCTTTCTGTCAGGGAAATTTTCTCAGAATTAAACATGAGATGAGCACATTTAGGCTAACTTTTTGTTCATTAAACAAACAAGAAGTGTTGTTTCCCTTGCTTTATCTATAGCAGTAAATGATTATTGCTTATGACTGATTTTTATTGTGCATTACAACAGTGGCTGCAGACCAAAGCTGAGGTTGGTTCAGGCAACGTGTGTACGCATGTATCTTTTCCATTAGTGCCCCTGTGATTCACAGTGTTGCCTTTAGAGTGAAATTTAAATTCTGAAGTCATCCTAATTTGCAAGAAAAACAGCAAATTTGTTTTGAAGTGTAGTTTAAATGAGGGGGGGAATAGTGGTTTGGTTATCCTCCTAGCATTATGTGAAACTGCATTTTATCTTTAGAGACTGGGTGTAAAATGTGCCTTATGTCATCAGCATTTGTACTTTGACATCTGTATGATCAGTGGTTTGCATGCATCGTGGCAGTAAAAAGTAGCTGCGTCGTTATATTTGATTACAGTGTGTGGTGGTGGTGGTTGATTCTTGTCAGCATTACTGAAGTTTTTCTTTCTATGAATTTATCTCAGCTTCCACTAGAAAAAGAAAACCTTAATATTTTTTTTCTCATTGCACTGATTTCTCAAGGTGTAATTGAAGAAGCAGCCTTTAGTTTCCTTTTGTTTTGAGGTGGAATAAAAACGTTGAATTTTTCTATCATGAGATACACAGTCCAATCAAGACTGAGAAATACACTGCAGTATTTTCATTCCTGAGATTCAGGGAGACCGTTGATTCAAATCACATTCTATTCTAC
Source organism: Arenaria interpres (assembly GCA_013399435.1). Taxonomy (NCBI): domain Eukaryota; kingdom Metazoa; phylum Chordata; class Aves; order Charadriiformes; family Scolopacidae; genus Arenaria; species Arenaria interpres. Next base: position 97,111 of record VXAK01007170.1, on the reverse strand, counting down.
AATATTGGGCCTGCCCTTCCCACTGCTTGCCTCCATGCTTTTCTGATGGCCTGTGTGTTGGGATAGAGGTCCTTCAAGTCTGGCTTAAAATGGTTCAAATATCCCCAGTCCAGAAATGTGCCATTAACATACTGAACACCTTCCTGTCCTCCACTGTCTGAATGGAGTGGCTAGACAGCGGGGTTGCTTTGCCTTCTGTCATCCATGCGGAAACAGTTTTGTTTAACCACCAGAGATAAATTGGTAAAAGCTCCTTGGCTGCGAGCGTTTCAATAGCTGTCTCTGAAAACACAATGAATTATGCTTGCTTGACTGCAGAAGAAATGTAGAGCTTAATTAATATCTGTAAACGATACAGGATTCTCAAAGGCTTTAGTTAGAAACAAAATGTTATTGCATGTTAGCTTTAATTTTTTTAGCACTTAGCTAGAACAGAAAGCTACAAGCTCTGGTAACTTACGCTGTTCCTCTTGCCCCACGAGACTCCACATGGGAGCTCAATTCTCCGATTCTTTCCTGGCTGATGTAACAGAGAGCTATCAATGTTTTTCTCCCACTTTGCCATGAGAACTTATCAAAGAGCAACTGCTAGTTAAAACTTGATCCCAAGCACCAAGAAGGCAGTATTATGTAGTGGATAGAGGCAATAATAGGCAGCCGGGAGGTTCCCACACTTCCATCCAAAATGAGCTTTAGGATCTCTTCCAACTTTGGGCAAACCATTTGACCTCCCCCTATCTCAGTCAGTCCAGCCATAAAATATGATCTAAAGCAGTACCCTTCCAGCAAAATAGATGAAGTATTTATATTGGGAATGAGAAAGGTAATTTCACCAGTATAAATCATGTTAGGATTAATCCCCCAACTGCCTTTTCATGGACCCAAAGGAGCTTGATTACAAGATGGAGAGAAAAGGGGTGAAAGTAATCTTGATGTTAGTGTCACTCAGGCTTTGGGCAAAATGCATCAATTTTTCGTTACACCTGGAGGTGAGCATGCGAGTTAAATAATATTTAGTAGGAACGTATTTGTTTTAATTTTTTTTTAAATGGAATTGTCTTCCTACCAACATACACATACTTTATCATATATCCCCTGCCTAGTTGCTTCCTGCTGCATCCATGCTGTCTTCCCTCTTGGCATGTAGTTGTCATGTAATGCTTCTGCACAGCCAGGGACTGACAAATGGATGGAGTCTGTTGTCCTATTTCTGTGGTAACACAAACTCTGATGAGTTTATCTGACATAATTTTCATTAATATAGGCTGCACAGCTGATTTTGATCCTTTGGCCCTTGTAAAATTCCATTTATGTCTGAATTTGATACCTGTTACCCAACTACTTATTTATAGAAAGCTCAACAATGAAGTTGTCAACAAAGTAATTTGTCAGGTATAGATGTTTTAACAGATCCTGTATAAATGTTAATTCACTTTCCTGCCTTAAAAATTTCCATTGCTCTCAGTTGTTCTGGCTACTTGTCTCTTAGATATAATTAGTGGTATCTGGAAAAGAGGTTGGCTTTGTAGTCCTGTTGTGAAACACGTAGTTCTAGTAGTTCAGGTTTTCTCTTGTCTGGGATAATTCCAATATAATTGCATTTGCCCTCTTTTCTCATAGAACAAAAACATGATATAATTGTGCTCTCAGTTTTATATGACTTGGAGAAATAAGAGGAAGAAGGAGTAGAGCCATGAGCCATTAACTCTGTATTTCTCAGAGGAAAAATATCTCATGGGGAAGCCTGGGGGCTGTTGCCAGAAATATTCTGTATTCGTCAGACTCCTGTTGTGACAGTTCAGATGCCTTAGAAATCCATTTAGGGCCTTAGAAATCCATTCAGGTCATTAGAAATGGGGGTGCAATTTAAGCATCTCCACTGGTTTGACACCAAAAAAAAGCTACAGAAGTTAAAAACAACTGCAGGAGAAGAATGTATGGCTCTTTATGTGTCTCATGGAACTTTAAAGAAGAGAGGATATTTTGCAAAATATTAGGTACTATGGGAGGAGTATGTTGAATGTGGTATGCTGTGAGCTGACAGCTTACTATGTTGGAATTCTCTTTGGTTTTTGTACTCGTAGTGTAGAGTTGTGACATGATTTGAGAAGGAAAATGCCTGGTGTATATAAATATATGTATGTACTTTTATTATTATTCTAGCATACCACCCGGTGTTCATGTAACTCAGAACCTGCAAGTCCTACACTAGGGCTTCAACGCACTTAAGTCATAGCTTCGTTTGAGAGACCTGTGGGAGCTGTAAACCTAACCTTGTGTTTCCAAATTCTGGGTCTGAGCCAACAGTTACTTCTCACACTTGTTGCAGTGACATATAGTTGTTACTGACCCAACATCACTTCAGCTATGTTCGGAAACATGCCTTCTAAGGATCCCTTCTGCCAAGGGGATTTTCTCTTGGTCACTTAAACATAATTCCTGTCATTTTTGGGCTGCTGGAGTCATCAAAAAGTCATTATTTTTTAACAGGGATCCAACTTAATTATATCTAACACAAAATGTCTTTTGGCCTTTTTATTATTATTTCCCTTTTCTTTAAAACTGCGTTCAGTAATACACAAATTAAACAAAGGTACAGTAATTTTGTAACTTGAAAAATACAAAGACAGTTTGGAGCTCTGAACATTGTCAAAAATTTTGTGAGCTTAAAAAAGTGCCATGCATGACTGTAAGCTTTAGCTTTGCTTTTTTTTTTTTTTTTGGTATTGGGATCCACCTTAGCTTTTCATGTTCAGTAGCTTGTTTTCTCACTACTTGCAGTCAGTCAGAAAGTTCATGATCACAAGTAAAAGAAGAATAAAGTCCAGAAAAGGTCAGATATTCCAGTCAAATGTCTGAGTTCGATGGACTTCAGCCTGTGTTCCCAGAAATATGATGCCACACCTCTCTTAATTGTCTGATAAGAGAGTTGTAAGGAGTAACTTACTTGACCCTTTATCTCCTCTTATAAGCAATTCTTTTTGCTCTTCCTTGCATTATATAAACAAGATTGCCTGGTGCTGTTCCTCAGTACTGCATGTTTTTGTGTTAAACTGTGACAGAGTTGCTTCTTCATCTTAGTTGGGTTGTAATTGTCTCTTTGGAGTTCTCTGTGTTCGTTACAATTTTTTTAGCTTAAGATTTCTGTTGAATTTCAAAAAGAAAAGAGTAGATATAACGCACCAAGACGTGACAATTCAGAATAAAACCATACATACATTAAAGGCAAATAAAAATTATCAGCATGATGAATAGCATTAAGAATTAGAGAGAGGTCCATATGATAGTACACGACATGAACTGTAGACAATTTTTACTATAATTCACTTTAGTTTTTAAGTGAGGTTTTATATTTAAGTGGGTGGTTTGGAGCACGTCACCTGACAAAAAGCAAATGAGGGAAGAAAGTAGAGAAAAAGAAATTAAGTACTCTCTCTTGCTCATGTCTGATTTGAAGACTATAGAGACCATATCAGCCAGCAGTCACAGGGAACTTAAATGAGATGATCACGTTCAAGAACCTTTACATATTTTGAGAAAGGGATCAGTAAGCCAAGCAACTAATGCTATTTGGGGCCTTCAGTCCTCCTGAAATGGTTGTGTGTGTTGCCTACAAGATAGTTAGAAACAATGCTTTTGGTGATATGACCTGATCTATTCAGAGCAGGAGAGTTCCTCAGTTAACTTTTAACTTGCTGTTAAAAGGTTGAGCTTTCTATACAGAATGATCTGTGAAATAACTTGTGCCCTATTTCTCTCCCCCTACTGAAAGATGGTATTCATTCTGATCTCTGGGCAATCCAGTGCTGGCAGAAAACTATACCCAAACCACAGACTCTATGAAATTTAAAGAGGTGATGTATTAAAGGAGCAGAACACTTCTTTGCCCAAAGATAGGCATTAAAGACCTGGCTGGAGCTGGTTGAGGGCAGAGAAAGAACCACAAAGCCTTTGACATATAAAATATAATAGCTGCTTATATCTTTTGGAAGTCAATAGCTTCACTGGATACTGAGATGCCCCTGAGCAATGTGAGGGTCCGAAACAGTGCTGAGGCTTGTCACTGAGATGACTCGCTAGGCATGCGAGACCTGGAGAGCTGATGCAGCACATCACGCTTCATGGATAAAAGGTGCTGAGCTTGTGGCCATGAGTTTTAAAGATATCTGTCTGTGAAGTTCCCAGAAGTGATTCATTCCTGTTCAGCACACACAGGAAAAAATGTCCAGCCTGGTGGTTCAAGCTTGCCTGCAATGTTTGTGTTCAGGGAAGACTAGTTTAATGTTAACTGCGTTTAATTGCTTGAAGACCTCCCTCAAAAATGTAGTAGTATGAACCCGAGATTACCTGCAGGAGAGGTTTTTCAAGAAACAGACAATGCTGCCGTATTGGTCCATGGACTTGGACCATGATTGTTTGTTTGCTTTCCAGTGGTCTAATATTGGTGTGTTTTCTTTAAAGATACACTTTAGGCATATTGGTAAATATAATGGGGAGAGGAGAAAGTGTGCTGTCTCCCCCTGTACACAGCAACAACTCTGGTGTTTGTAGCTGGTAAGACTCTACAACCGGGGCAAAGGTGATGAAAAGGAAATCCTGTGCCGTAAACAGTGAGCTGTTTTCTGATCTGTTCATTTACATCTCTCCTTCTGATGAAATCAAAGAAAGTTTAAGAGCTTTTATAAATCCCAGTCTAGGTTATATTTCTCAAGGATAGTAAAGAGAAAGCAGTAGAACTGGAAAACTAGTCTCCTGGTTGCAGTATGATGTTTCAATGGGGATTTTTGGCATCCCCAGTGCTGTAAAAGGGAGGATTCTTACTGGAGTTGGACCATCTGAATGAGAAGCAGAAACAGTTTATACAGTACAAAAAAGTAAAATAGGTTTAAGCCCTCAGACTCTCCTCTTCTGCAGTCCCAAGCACTGTCATGGCTTAGTCCTGAGGCTTTTAAATCCTAAATGAGCTTGAGTAACAGTAAAAGTATTTTCAAGCCTCCTTTTGGAGTATAAGATTGGGGTTTCTATCTGCTACTGGCTTTGGTTTGCTGATTTGGAGTAAACTGGTGGTGCTCTCCCTCAGATGAATGACAGACCACAAAAATGAATCAAAATACTTGGGGCTTTTTTTGTTGTCTTGCTCCTAGTTGCATCTGCTTTATTATAAAAATGTGGAATTTATTTGTTATTAAAACTTGGAATGTGATGTGATTGAAAACTGCAGACAGAGCTACTCAAAGCTAAACTGAAATTTCCTAGTTTTGTTCCACAGCAGTTGGGTAAAACAGTTCACATAAGGAAAATTAAGGAACTATTCAGTTACCACATTACATGTCTTGCATGTTTACCCATTGTCTTCTGCATTAAAATAGCAAATACTCTATGTATTTGTAATGTAATTCTGCAGCATTTGGAGTTTCTCATAGTGATAAACATTGTCCCATGACTTCTTGTGCATTTAGACCTTCCCAACAGAAAACTTGTCTTTTGTTTCCTACTGACGTTAACAGTCTGTCTGGAAAACAGTATGAACAGTTACAGTACTGCAGAAATAAAACTGGTACTGAAACGTTGTACTCCAGGAGAACAGGCACCAAAGGAATGTGAGACAAATGGAGGAAAATTGGCTGGAAGTTTCTGATGCCTGGGAAATCCATGGTGGGAAGCAGTTAAGATGCATTTGGGAGAGCAACAATCAGCATTCATTCCAGTAAAGCCAATTAAGCTAAAATAACAGCAGAAACCAATGTGGTTACATGAGAAGCAGAGTCAACCATAGGGCAGTATAAGCAATGGAAGAGTGGGAGAGTTATGAAAACAACTAGAACCAAGCAAAAAAGAATAATTAGAAGAGCAAAGAAAAATATTGATTGGCATCTCAATTAAAACAGAGAACAACTAGCAGAGCTATTCCCTTAGCGATTTTACATGCATCCCAGCAAAAGCCTCCCCCCTGTGCTATTCAACAAGTTCTTTCCAAATTAAAAGAAGAGCAGATCATTTACTGGAAGTCATCAACACATTATTTACAAACGAACTGGGTGTGAGAAGCTACCCTTACATCAGCCTTTGCTTGCAGTTTCCATACATTTGAGCCCTGATTCAAAGCTGAGATTTAACTGCCCATGTTTTTGTTTAACAGGCACATCTGAGAAAATACAGCTGGCTGAATTTAGTCTGTATATGCAAGCCTGAAAGCTATTGCATGGACAGTGGAAGAGAGGGAATATCTCACTGTAAAGATTATTCCACTGATGGTTTTAAGTATATGTTTGGCAAATTACAGATAGCTTTGTGCATGTTCCTGTCTAATTTCTCAAGAAATCAGTCATTTAATCTCTTTTTGCAACCGAGGTTCTCCTTATTCTCCTTAATTGTTGAGACTCCCTTTTACTCACACTTTAGAAATAATTGTGGTAAGAAAGAAAATGCTGCTTTGCTTTTTTGGCAAGAAACAATCTCTTTACTTCATATGCAGACCTATTCAGGACCAGTGCTATAGCTGTCTTCCCAGATGAGAAAAGACTACACAGAATTCCCGTGTAACCTATTGAATAACTTGTGGCTATGTGGTATGAAGGCCTCATTTTCCACCTCCTCTGTGCCCTGCTAGCTCATCTTAGGCAGAGATGTTAGACTTGGAGCTGTCGCAGCCTCATCACGTTTTGTGGTAGCTTGTGGGCAAATGTGAGTGGATGAGTAGTTTCTGTGTTCTTAGTTTGTAAATGACAGAATCAGAAATGCTGCTTCTGCCTAACCACAGATAGATTCTGGAGACTGAAACCTTCAGAGATGGGTTCAAGCAAAGCTGGTATGGAAGTCAGAAGAATTTCTGATAGGTGTGAAACTTGAAAGCGTTGGTGAACAGAGCCCAGAGTTTGTAGTTGGCAGGACAGGAGTTAAACATTAAAAACTTTTTTCTTATAGGCAGGAAAGGAAAAATTTATAGCTCATAATCAACCCATGAAAAATGTAGTCTGTGATGTTTCTTTCCTGTCAGAGATCTTGGAAGGCTCCCGTTCCTATCTGTCTGTTGGTCTATTGAGTACAGGGAGTTTCTTCTCAAGGGCAGCAAATGTAAAGCTACTGCAAGATATGGGCAATTCTCCAGCCTGTTTTCAGAAAGCTTTCCTCCCTGACACACCAATTAAACAGTCAGGCGATAGGAGGTCACTAGGGCACAGTGTACCTTTTTTTCTCTTTCTTCTTTCCCCTCTTGACTGAAATGAAATTTTTGCTGGCAAAAAAACAGTGTCTGTAATGGCTGTGAACTCTTCACCCTGCTCTGCGAGACTGGGTCTGTCTAAAGATCTGTTTATTCTTCAGCTTATGAAAGTGGCCATCAACCAAGCCTCTGGAACTGAGCTTAGTATAAGGAGTGTGTGAACAGTATTAGTACAAGAATTTATCCTGCAGAGAGGCTGATTCTTCTATATCATTGCTGAACTGGTAAATGCTCAAAAGAAAAGAATACCTCATCTAGATTTTGGTGGTGGAGCCAGTAGGGATGACAGAGAGTATGGGATGTGGGTGTGGAAAGGGGGGTACAGAGCATGAGAAGATACAATATTAGGGCATGGACCAAGGTACAGTGTTCCCCCTCCCCGTGGTAGAAAAAAAATGAAAATATAGTAGACATAGGACAGTGGTGTGATGAAGTGTTCTGCGTATGTGTGGGGCTATGGTAGATGATTAAAAATGTAAGAAGACAGGATGATGGAGTGCTTTGAGAGCATCAATGTGGGCATCTGTCCATTATGGTCTTTCTCAGCCTTGGGATGTGGAGCTGGGCTGACACTGTTGGCTTCACCGTTGTGGTGGTAGTGGAGTACTGGCTATCATGTGACACCTATCCTGACTGAGAAAAGTGGCCCTGAAACTCCAGAGACAAAGTTTGGCCACCACTGGTATAAACTGTGAAGGCCTTACTTGTTGCACGTACAGTGGAAGCCTGCCTGGGCAGAGTTGTGGAAATTCAGTCCAAAAGAGTTTCCAAATCTAAAGAGAGCCTTCCGAGCCTCATGATCTCTATTTCATGTTTGCAATGAAACCTGAAATCCAGAAGGTGTTTGTATGTTAGTTTTTGGTTGTAAATACTTTTTGTAGCTTCAAAATTGTAATTCCAGAGTTTATCCTGTCAGCAAGCCTAACCAAACAGTATTACTGACAGCTTTCCAAATACTCTCTCTAATTGAAACTTTGAAGTTGCCACAATATCAGCGAAGGAAACAGAAGAAACAACAGACTAAAGTGGATAGGACTTGTAAAATGACATCTGTGTGCAATTAAAAATTAATTGAGGAAAAAAACCATTATGATTAAAAGGGGACAAGGAGAGTGGGAGAGGCTATCTTTACTCTTTCTTAACTATTGGTTTATGTTGAGTGCTACTGGGCAGCTGAGCTAACCAGATACTGCTGTGGTTTCCCTACTTGCAGAACAAATGTGCCAGTATTTGTATGTGGCCCTGATATGGGAGCTTTCTGGGTTGGCTTTTGGGTTCCTTGTTGTCTACATGTGAAATCTGTGTTCTTATTTGAACTCATTATTTTATAAATTGAGTGAGGTCCTCCTGGCGGGCTTGTCCCTTTCCACTTTGCAGCTATTAACACAATAGACCCAGAGCCACTGCATCCATGTGTTTCAGGATTTGAACTTTAAAAGCCAAGTGTCTGATTATCATGAGTACAGAGCACGGATGCTCTGTGAGCTGACGCATCTGTGTCTCTAACTGAATACTTGTGGTTAGAGGGTTTTACTGAAAGTGTGGCCTTTCTCATCTTCATGGAATATCATTGAGAGTACAGGATACTGATGCTGCATGAGGGTCTTGTGAAACAGGGTTACTGGAAGGTTTTATGTAGCTGTGAAAAATATGGTCGTTGGAGGGCTAAGCTCTCACAGGTAACTATGCAGCACAGCCCTAATTAGCATTTGCAGAACTGAATAGGACCCGCTGCAAACCAGGGCTGTTGTCACTTGGTAGTCTCAGCTGTTTTTCTGATGGCAGTAGAACTCATGAGATCTGCTTCCCTACAAAACTGTGTTTCTTCTCTCCTAAACATCTTCCCCTGCTTTCTGTGACAGCACGAGAGGTAAGTCACCTCTCATGCCCACCACAGCATTTATGACTGCTGGCTGGAAGAGATTTGAAATGCAGGGGTGGTTTCAGTGTTACAGAGGAAATCTCAGGACATCCTTTTCTCATGAAGTTTAGATGTTCATTGTGCCTTTTATTCTGGAACAAGGGGCTTTTTCCCTCTCATGTTATGTCCTACTATGAACACCACAGTAGGTGATCATGAGGCAGTGGCCATGGCCAGTGTCATGTTATGTGACCACCCACAAAAGTCCTTTTCCCTAATTTCTCTGTCAGCTCAGGTGAACAAAATTATCTTTTAAAACTTTTCTGATATGCATTCTGTGTCTTCCCAGCCTGTAATATATGCTGTGGCCAATGCTAATTGGGGCACCAAAATATACATGCTGATTTACCAGCATGTTGCTGTGAAGAACCAGAGATTTCATAGTCTTTCCTGCAGCAGAAAAAAAGTTGATTATTTTTTATCTAGGCTTGAATTTTCTTAAAACTAAAGAAATTTCCAGACTTCTTCCAGTTTTTCCACACTTAGTTGAAATTTGTCAACAATATTTCCAGAAATAATATTTCTGGAAAACTGTAGCATAAATTGTAAGTCTTACTGTCTTACAAAATCAACTTGAAGTGATGAAAAATCCCTGCTAAGATGGGATTTAAAGAAATTCCCATAAGAACACATTTGTGCAGTATCTAAGTACCAATCTAATGCTTGGGATGTGTTTCAGGATTTGAACAATCAGGAAAAGTAGATCAATAGATCACTTCTCTCTGTTTCAGGCAGGGGGGAATACCACGTTGATTCATCAGCTCTGGTTTCCTTGCACACCCCCGCCTCAGCCTGTAGAAGGGTTGTCCATGGGCAGTTCTCTATAGCTGGTGTCTTTTTAGCTGCATGTGTTTGAGAAGGTCTGGGATAACTTTCCTGAATGAGATCCAACACTGCTATATCTCCTTAAGCATCCTTTTCCTGCACCACCAGCATGACCGAGATACCGTTTAGCATGGTATAATTTGACAGCCTCTCCTTGTCTTCAGGCTAAGGGTAAAATCAAGATTATGCTGATATATTTTTGTTATGCATTTCTTCCTGAGATTAGCAAGACCAATCTCTCTTCTGGGTTCAGCTATCTTGGTGCTTCAAGCTTGATACCAGGCGCTGGCAGCATAATGCTCCCCATGCTGCACGTGTCACGATTAGGGTTTTATCTTCACAGATGAGGCAATCTCACTAACTGTGTGTGCTCACGGGGGTTAGACTTCTTAGAGTCTAAGCAGGCTTAGACTGCTTTTTCACAGAACCCAAGGTTTCATGAATGGGCAGTATTTCTACTAAGACAACAGATAATGAGTGATACAGTGTGGAGGAATATGCAGCTTCAGTTTGGTCCCCAGACTCCGCAGCAGCGACTGATGAGAGGAAGGGCACCAAAGGAAGCGTTTGATTTAGTACTTCCACTGAGAAGCTGCTATTCTGAAGGAGCCACGAATACCTTGTTTCCTCCCTGCTATTTTCCCACAACATCCCAAGGAGCAGCAATGGAGCAAACATTGCAGCCTCACTGGGCCACAGCTTTTCCCACTGGCACAAGAGGGAATAATGAAATGTTCTGCTTTTGATTGTGTGCATAATGTCTGGTAGTTATTCAAACAGGGTCATGGTAGAGCTAAGCACAGATACTTAAACTGATTAAACAAAGCATAACTCCAAGGTAATTTGCAAGTCTTGCTTGACAGTGCAATACAGGGAAACAGGATGATAATGAATGCTGGTCATAAAACCAAATCATTTTTATATGAGGTGCTGGCTTTGTATACTTGGGAGAGGGTTCTTTCTATTGCTATTGATTACAACAGATTCGTGAGACTTGGTGGAATGAGTTACTTTACCGAGAGGGTGGTCAGGCACTGGAACAGCCTGCCCAGGGAGGTGGTGGAGTCACCATCCCTGGAGCTATTTAAGAAACATGTAGACATGGCACTTCAGGGCATGCTCTAGTGCCTGAAATTCTTGGTTTGTGTCTGTTTGTGGGTGTGTTGGTTTGGTTTTTTTTTTGTTTGCTTGTTTGGTTTGGTTTTTTGAGGTTTTTTTTTGGTTGGACTTGATGATCTCAAAGGTCCCTTCCAACCATGAAGATTCTGTGATTCTGTAATATCAGAGTTCCATGATTGGAGTGCTGGGATGGAGAGCTACAGTCTCTTCAGGACGGGTAGGCAGGGCAGGTGAGGTGGAGGTGTCACAGTATAAGTAAGGGAGAGGTTTGATTGCACAGCCCTTGCAGTTAGTGATGATGTGTTTGAGAGCCTCTGGGTAAGGATTAGCGGTATGGAAAACAAAGGAGACGTTGTAGTGGGTGTCTACTACCGATCACCCAGCCAGAATGTAAAGATTTGTTCTATAGGCAATTAGGAGAAAGGTCTGGATCAGTAGCCCTTGTCCTTGTAGGAGATTTCAACTTCCCAAACATCAACTGGAAATATCATAGTGCTGTTACAAACAGGTCTTAGAAAATCTTGAAGTTTGTGTGAGGTAACTTCTTGTCACAGGTATACTCAGGGAGCCAACTAGGAAAGATGCCCTCCTAGACTTGCTGTTTGTGAATAGAGAAAGACTCATGAGGGATGTGATGGTAGGTGGCTATATTGGCCACTGTGATCATGGAACGTTTGAGTTTAAAATTTTCACTGTAATGAGAAAGAAGGACAGCAGAGTTGCTACCCTGGACTTCAGGGGAGGAAACTTTAAGATATTTGGGGAGCTATTTAGCAGAGTACCCTGGGAATCTGCTTTTGAAGGCTTAGGAGTCCATGAGTGCTGGTCAGTCTTTAAGAACCACCTTCTAGAAGCACAGGATCAGGCAATTCCACTGTGAAGAACTGGCTGAACTGCAGAGCTCAAAGGGTTGTAGTGAGGAGGCTATATGTAGCTGGTGGCCAGTTATCAGTGGTGTTTCTCAGGGCTCAATTCTAGGGCTAGTTCTGTTCAATATGCTTATCGACAATCTGGATGGGGAAGTTGAATGCACCATTAGCAAGTTTGCTGATTATACCAGACTGGGAGGTGTTCTTTACTTTCATGAGGGACAGGAGGCCTTGCAGAAGGATCTAGATGGATTGGAGCTGTGATTAATGGGATGAAATTTAAGAGTTGAAATCCTGGATTCTTCACCTAAGATGGAATAATGCTGGGCACAAGGATAAATTGGGAGAGGAGTGGCTGGAGATCAGCCCTGCAGAAAAGGATCTGGGGGTGCTGGTCGACAACAGGCTCAATGGGAGCCAGCAGTGTGTCCGCTGAGTGGCCCCCCAAGAGGGCAACCTGCATCCTGGGGTGCATCAGGCGCAGCATGACCAAGAGAGGGGATTATCCGGCTGTATTCAGCACTGGTGTGTCCTCACCTGGAGTACTGTGTGCAGTTCTGAGCCCCATTGTTTAAGAAGGATGCGAAGGTCCTTGAATGTGTCCAGAAGAGGGCAACAAAGCTGGTGTCAGGGCTGGAAGTTATGTCCTGTGAGGAGCAGCTGAGGACTTTGGGCTTATCTAGTTTGGAGAAAAGAAGGCTGAGGGGTGACCTCATTGCTCTCTGCAGCTTCCTGAGGAGGGGATGTGGAGAGGGAGGTGCTGAGCTCTTTTCCCTGGGATCCAGGGGCAGGATGTGTAGTGGTGGTTCAAAGCTGCGCCAGTGGAAGTTTAGGGTGGATGTTAAGAAGTATTTTTTTACTGAGAGGGTCGTCAAACAGTGGAACAGGCTTCCTGGGGAGGTGGTTGATGCCCCAAGCCTGTCAGTTTTTAGGAGCCATTTGAACAGTGCCCTTAACAACATGCTTTAACTTTTTGTCAGCCTTGAATTGGTCAGGCAGTTGGACGACATGATGGTTGTAGATCCCTTCCAACTGAAATACTGTATTTTATCCTATTATCTTAATTCCCTTATTTATCATTATTTTATTTTTTTAATTTAATTGGAGAGTCTCAATATAGCTTAAATGTATTTGATTCTTTATTAGTTTGCATTTTGGGGCTATAACTGGGTCCGCTGGTAGGACTGCAAATCAGGAGCAACTTCACTGAAGTCCCTGAGTGAAATCTGAGTGACATCTTACTAAGTTTCCATGCATAAAAAGAATAAATTAAATTCCTTGCTCAAAAAGTCTTCATATTGCCTTCACGTGGAGTATGAATGTCTCAGTGGTTTTGTTGTTATGTTAGATACAGATATATACGATTTCATCAATACATGCTGTATACAACCACTGTGTTCTCTCTGTATTTGCTTTTAGTGCAATAGCATCAATCTTACGAGCCTGGCTTGATCAGTGCTCTGAGGATTTCAGAGAGCTGCCTGACTTCCCGTGTTTGCTGAAGTTGCTGGATTACCTGAAGACAAATATGCCCGGTTCTGACCCAGAAAAGAGGGCGCAGAACCTCTTGGAGCAGTTCCAGAACCAAGAAGTGGAAAATGACAGTAAGTTGCCTTTCCCTTCTGTTGTTTGTTCTCCCAGACTGTATGGTACCACAGGGATTTATGTGCATTACATTTCATCAACTCTCATGCTAACTGACAATATTGTGAGACGCATGAGTGACTTTATTCTTGTTTGGTTTTTTTTGTTTGTTTGTTTTGGTTCTGTTTTAAAATAATAATCTCTGTATGAGGCTGCAGGTCCTGTGCAGGGTGAAATAGTTGTACAGTGTAGGTGCCTATGCCTGTTCATTCTGGGCTGGGTTGGGAACTCCAGCACTTCTCTAACGTTTAGCCAAAGCTTTGAGATTGCTGCAGCAATTAAGTGGTTAATTGTCAGCAAACTTCCCATGTCATTGAATTAAATTACATAGCTGCTCTTTAGCTGGTCTTCTCACTTCACCCCTACCCCTACAAGAAAAGCCGAAACCAACAAAAAGCAAAATACAGAGCTGCAAAAAAATACAGCTTGAGTCACAAGCCTTGTTGTCACAAAGCTTTTCTTCCTAGTTACCATCATGTCAAAGGAAGTGTCTGTGGCTGTTTTTTCCTATTTGAGTGGCTGGCTGCTGGTATCCAAGGACAGAGGAAAAACTTACGTTATTGGGGGTCACAATCTACTGAAACAATAGTGAACTGTAGTAACACAAATAAGCTGTGTGCAGCGTCAAGCCTGACACATACCCTTATCCTGGTCAGAGAGCTTCCTGTGGCATAAGCTGAAAAGTCATAGGAGCTCATGTGGTGTGTGAATGAGAATGAGAATCAACTTCCAGCTTTGGGAGAGGGGTGAGAGGGAATAATTCATGGATAAAGAAAATGCCAGGAAAAAGACCCCAACATTTAATCCCATAAAAATCATGTCTGCTGGATGTTCCAGAAATACCATGTCAATACGTAATTCTGTGAAATGCCAAATTAACTCTCATTAGCACATACATAAAAAGGAGTATGCACAGAGCCCAGACATTTTCCTTATTGAACACAGGTAAGTGAACAGGATTGCTACTGTGTGCCTATTGATGTCCTTTCCTGGGTTTGGTTCCCACGGGTCAAACAAAGAAAGCTCAGGAGAGCTATGTTTGGGTTCATCTGTTGTTCAAAGTGAACAGAAGTTCCCAGCAGCCCTGTTTCTGCATTTGTTTCCTTAAGTAGTAGTTGAAAACATTCTTTACTGAGTTATAGATGGGTCAGTTTGAATAATGTTTTCAAAATTGTGGCAGAATAGAGGCTGTTAATTAGAATAAAATAAGAGGAGGAGAAAGCAATTAACTTGCAGGCTCTGCAGAGAAGAGTTTTAGAGTTGTTGCTTACTTTATCTGAGCTCCATCCTTGTTCGTTTCAGAGATTTCTTTCAAAACTCTTAATGTGTTGTCTGCAATCAAGATTTGCTGATAATTATTGTTCTAAAGCATTCATATCGTGTTCTCAGTTTACAAATTTGGGTCCTGATACTAGAGTTTGATTTGTGTAATCAGACCTCCATTCAGTGCTGCCATCAGCTGTGCCAGTAGATTAGATTGCAGTACCAGATACGTAGATAAAAGCTGTTCCCGGGCCTCAGTGCTTACAGCTTGAGCAATACGAAGCAAGGTGAGTCAGAGAGTGCAAATTCAGAAGGGGCTGATGTTTGCTCTCAGTGAAGTCGAGACGGCAGCTGGGCTTTGAGAGGGCTAAATGGATCAGAGCGATTTGAAGATGATGAGATACTTGAGTACCAGAGGATTCCAGCTTCTTGGGGAGTTAGGGAGAAGACTGTTTACACATTTAGGAAAGTGAGAGAGAAAGGAGAAAAAGAGGCATGAAAAAAGAAAAGGAAAACCTTGCGTTGCAGTCCAGGACCTGGTTGTAAGGGTGCTGTAAGGTTTTGAGTAGGGTTGTAACTCGGCGATGAGGATTTTCAGTTGAATTTCAAGAGTTGAAAGGAAAACGAGGAGTTACATAGCCAAAAAGAGAGGGACAAAAGTGTGAGTGTTATAACAGTTCAGTAGATGTCCATTTAATTATGGGGATTGTTACAAAACAGCCACAGAAAAATAAGGCCTGAACAGAGATCTCTATTTATCACGGTTAGCTCTGTCAATAAATTGTGAGATTGGAATGTACAGTTGGAAATGTGGATACAGCCTGTAGTTATAATTTGTTACATAAAAACTAGCAGTTTACATTGACAATTAGGTTTTGCTAATTAATAAAGGAAAAATGAAGTATTTTGAAAAACAATGACGAAGTATCACTTTATCTGCTCTTGTTGCTTTAATGTCTGTTCTGCTTTAATTGGATATGAAATATTGCATAACATACTCTGAAATGCACTGCTTGTTTTTGTTAATGAAATCTCACTAGTAGTAAACCTAGTACTTTTATTGTTAGTCTTCAACAAGTCCAAGCTTTCTTTCCTCTTTCTTCTTTTGGAGTTACTGTTGCCTTACAGTAAAAGGGATTAGGAAGAGGATTTATTTTCAGGGATTTTCTGTTTGACTTCCTCCTGTACCATGGGAAACAAGGGCATATTTCTTTGTGTTCTAATGTGGCTTTGTTCCCAACCTGTGGGAGCCAAAAGGTGACATGGGAACATCTGTGAAATCTCTTCCCTTCTGCACTGGATCGGGTCCCACGGTGAGGACAGCTCTCCTGTCTCACCTCTTCACTGCTGCCCAGTGAAAATTTAGAAGCAGCGTTCAGCTGAATGCTGCAGGTCCTCACTGTATTCCCTTTTCCAGGAAAAATTCCCAGAAAGGGAAGGTGTGGGATGCTGGATCAATATAGTCCGTGTAGCCCTGTGAAGGCACAAACGGTGCCAAGAAAATCTGATACATCCTTTTATTTTCCACACATGGGAGATGAAATCTGGATATAAGAACATTCCTAATGTAGTATTTTGGGGATATAATTGCAGTCTCATCCCTTTGCATTTTGGTTTGTGGTGGTTTTTTTTCACGTTGTAAAATGCATAAATATTGAAAAGTAGATCAACAAAACTCTGCAATGTTAAGAAGGAATTTTTGTTGGGGGGTGGTGGTGGTGGTATTTATTCTTCCAGACCAATGGTTAGCGAATGGGTTAACCCACTTCTAAGCTAAGAGACCCTGAACAGCTCAATTCTCTCTCTTTCTCTTCCATTTTCTCTTTGCCAATTTAATCTCCTGTTCATCGTCTTTCTCACCAAAATATGCAGCACAGTGGGGCCATTTGGGCGTTCTTCTAAAATATATACAGTGATGTTTTAAAATAAACAAACATCTGCTTTGATTCACCATTTGCTGTATAAATGTATTGTTGTGTTTTCCATCCTGGACAGATGCATTCAATAGCACTTCCCCCTGTAACCTGTCTGATGAAGAGGAACTGGAGATCAGTCCAGAAGAATTCTCTTTTTTCCAAGAAGACCTTGTGGCAGAACAGTTGACATACATGGATGCGGTATGTAGAGTATATGCACTTCTTGAAATGCTAAGGGAAATAGTGCTGGGCTTCTAAATTTTTAATTCTTTTTTTAAAGTTATGTCAATATAAGTACAGTGTTCCAGAATAGGTCTGTTGTTGGGACACAGAACAGAGCTCTACTTGGTTTTCATTCATTGGCCTTTTTCCTTCAGTCATTCTGAAGGTTTGGGTTTTTTTTAAAGTGTTAATGTATACTGTGTAGTCTTTTTTGTTTGTAAAGTTTAGTATTTGACACCTGAGAAATAGCACATTTTGTCTACGTTCCCGCCTGGCCTAAAGAGGTATAGGTACTCCTAACTGTAGGGCTCTAATTTAGTTTGTCTGTATCAATCTCCTTCAAAATATCACCATATAAAAAATTTCCCCTTGTTTATGCAACTGTTATAAAAGTGTCTCTTATTCTCCCGGCTGAGAGTTGTTTTCGGGCATCGAGCCTATAAAGAGTATGCCAAAGTGTATATTTTAAACTAAGAGAAAACAAATATTTACCTTGTAATACTGTATTAGAATTAGATCCAATTTGTACTGAAAACATACATTTCTTCTTGTGGACAATAGAGATCTAGGAGAATTCTGCTGATTTACACACCTCTGCTTCACTCTAGGAACTTTTCAAGAAAGTTGTGCCCTACCACTGTTTGGGGTGCATCTGGTCTCGAAGGGATAAGAAAGAAAATGAGCACCTGGTACCTTCCATCAGAGCCACCATCTCTCAGTTCAATGCGGTCACCAAGTGTGTTGTCAGCACTATCCTGGTGAACAAAGAACTCAAAACACAGCAAAGAGCCAAGATCATTGAGAAGTGGATTCATATTGGACATGTAAAGCATTTATTCTAATGTTTCTTGTGTGGGTACCTTGGAGTGAGGGAGTTGGGAGGAGAGAAAGGGGTTGTATGCGTTGGTCCCAGGCCAGTGAACATCTTAGCTTGAATTCTTTCTATTTTTGACTGACTTTCTTTGCAACAGCAGATGAAGTATTGCCCTTCGTCACCTTGGTTCCTTCTCTACCATGGAAACAGGGTTGATGCTTGTCTCCTTGCAGGGTTGGGAGTGCTAATTAATGAGTGAGGCAGATACTGTGTCTTGCAGATGGGGAGTGCCATACACTTGATAATGTGTTATTTATGGTAAGATAGGTATACACTCAAACAGTTCACTTTCCTAGGAAGAAAATACTGCTCATATCAGTGAAAGAAGTTGAAGTGATGGTTGATATCATCCAAAGGCTCGACTTGTTTTCAGAGGAAAGTTTAACGAGAACTGAGTAGGTCTGGCAGGAGGCACAGTCAAAATAAGCTTCGCACTTACCTGCCTTTGGCCATTCACATTCGGTCAATGAGCATCACGCTCCCTCTCCTGCATCTATGAACACCATGAGAGTTGAAATCAGCCATGGTGGAAGACAGCACAACTGTTCATGTTTTCATACATTTATATATATTTGTATGTATATATGAAAGGAAAGCAAATACAAGGTTTTAAGTAAGTGCAGACAAAGCTAATTTACTTCTAGGAAGCAGTAGCCTCTTCAACTTGGGAAAAATGACACTTGTTTCTACTCTTTTGTTTCGAAAAATTCTTGAGGCTGAAAAGTCGTTTGCCTACTGAGTTATTCACAGTTTATGTTAGGTACACAAAACAGCAGGGAGCAAGAGGTGCAAGCAGTGACAAGAAAATATAAGTAGAGTTACAATACAGTACTAGTCCCCTCATCTTCTGACCTTTCTGCTGTATCATTGTCTCGCATGCTTAACACGTTTTTACTCTTTGCTTCAGTTCATTGTGTAGCAGACTAGGTGTTTCTTAATCTTTGCGTGAAAGGGTTTTGCATGCCTTCTTTACATAACTCTAGCTTACTAATTTCTTAGGTTTTATCTTTAATATTTTACTGCAATCTTTTTAACTCCCCTTTAGAGCACTGGGCAGCTGGCACTAAACTAGATCTCTCTTTTGATGAGAACTTTAAAGCACTTTCATATGGATGTGTGTTGACTTTTGTTTTAAGAATCACATGGGTTCTTTCTGAGCTATACAAAATAAGCAGTCATAAAAAGCTCAAGCCAAACAGAGGCTTTCCAACCTTGACAATGCACGTCTATGCTTCCAGAGGCAGCATTGTTAGTCCTGGCACCTAAGCTCCAGCAACTGCATGGTTCAGGAAACTGGTATGGGGAAGTAGTCTTTCACCTCTCTTTTGGCACTGATGTCGGCTGGTTTTTGTTATCATCTGATGGCTGCTTTATAGCCCATGTGAACGGATTAGGAAGTTTGATGCCTATTTTCCATCTGCAGATCTTTAAGTGGCAGAGGTTACCGGCTAAAGGGGCCCTTATAGGGCAGACTGGTCTGCAGTTTGGGCGAGCAAGTACGAAGCAGCTTCCTGCTCACTGTGGGTCGGCAGGAAGGCCCAGGGAAGCCAGTACAGGCACCACGCTCATCATACTTGTTCTGTGGATGGAGAACTTTGTTCACCTCTGTTGGTTCAGTTCTTCTCTCTTACTTAATTCATACACATAATTAAATACTTCAGTCTTAGCTAAGCACATGAAAAATGCATGTGCACGCTCTACAAAATAATTGCACATGTAAAACAGCTAGCTGCATATATACTTAGCTGCCCACTTCTGAAGAAAGTTGCTTGCTTTCTGCATGCAAATGAGTGTTTTGAATAGTTAGAGGCCTGAATTAGAAAACAATCCACTCATTAAAGTGCAGTTATTCACTGACAGCTAACTCTGTAACTTAGCAGCATGGAATTCCTTGTTTGTTATCTGTTTGTGACTTCTGGATCCACTGTCTTGGTTTACAAGATAAACCAAATACTTTTTCTAACTGCCAGCCCTCACTGCTCCACCTATATCTGAGGTTCCTGAGCAGAAGCAGCCAATTTCACTCTCACAATATTTTCTTTAAAAATAAAAAGTAGAAAAGAAATTATTAATATCCTGTTATGTTTAATTTTTTTTAATCAAAGTTGCTTCTGCACAGGATTCTTTCTGGTTTTCCCCTTGTGAAGGACACAGCATGAAACAAAGTTATCCAAAGCAGTCTTAAAAATTCTTTTTATATACAAATGAAAGCTTGCTAAAGTTTAGTCTGCAGTCAGTTAAATCATTGAGAACACAAAATCCAATATTGAATTTCTAATGTGCTTTAAATTATGCAATGTGCAATTAAGCCAAGATGGTTCCAAACTGGATCTTCCAGTCCAAACTCCTATTGTATTAAAAAAAAATATATGCTAAGAACTTGTGCTTCTAAATCTGTGTTCTCCCCACCCTGAATTTCAAGTTGAACATAAAGAAAGAAGGATCTCCTTCTCAAATGTGTCAGTTTCTGAAGAGGAGCTGTTATGTGGCTTCTTTGACCCTGAACCACACAAAAATAGCTTTCAGGTCTTGCATGTCCTACCACGTGATCTTGAACTTGGCCTTTCTCTAGCCTAACTGCTAAACTGCTTCAAGTGCTGTCTACCCAGTCAGTCCTCTTAAGCCACGTGTCATTAAACTGGCCTCCTAAATTGCACAAAGAATTTTTATTTTTTTTTTGGCAAATAAATGTGCCTTAGTTGTTCAGTCTTGCCATAGTTATCTTAATGCAGCTCATGAACAGAGTTGCTGATACATTAAGGTTTGACTTCCGTTCATGCTAAGGTTACTTTACATTTGTTCAGTCCTACAAAGGAAATAAATTATGCCTGTTTTCACTGTAAGGAACCTTTACATAATCAGCATTATTAGTGTAATAATCAGCCCCATAAAACTTTGCAGAAGCAGAATTATAGTTTGAATACATTCTCATCTACGTGCAACAGTCAATTGGCATGTGTTTTGTCTGCTTAATTTGCATGTACAGACACCTGTTTGTGAGAGCTTGTATTTGCAAGAGTTTCTGAGGTCTGTGGTGCAGATTTGGTTCAGATTTACCTCAGTTCCTTGGAGAGTCACACAGGCCAGACTTTCTACCTGCCCCTCTTTGATTTCATCTGCTTTACCAGGAATCTTTGCTTTTTTTTTTTTTTTTTTTTTTTTTTTTNCTTTTTTTTTTTTTTTTTTTTTGGAGGATTAAGTTTTTCAGTGTCCTTTTCCATCAAAGTTTTTGCCACAGAGAAGTCGCATAAGAAATGTCTATGAACCACTCTCTGTTAAGATTTGACCCTAATTCTGGAAAAGCTGGGAAGCTTTTTCTCTTTAACAGTGTGCACATACTTGAATAACAGGTTATTCCTTTGCATGTCTTTATTTATAATTGACGCTTAGATGATTGAGGGTTTACATTTTAAATACCGCATACAAAGAGGCAAAGCCTGGTTTTTACCCTAAAGGGTAAAAGGGATTAGTACTATAAAGAGTTTTAAAGAAGTGCAACATTTGTGCTCTTTAGCCTGGCTTCATGGACTCAGTTCCACTTTTATTTTTACTAGGAGAACTGGAAGCTGTAACACTGCAACATCACCAGAAATACATGAAAGTGAGGAAAACAAGATAAAAGTGCCAAAGCCCATAAAGTGTTTGGTGGCTGGAGGGGGAGTGGTATTTTTGATGCTCATTATTTGTACAGCTGCCTGCTTAGCAGTAAGAAATGTGTAGCAAGCAGGACACCGGTCAAACAGAAGAGCACTAACCTATTCGTAATGCTGACATTTAATGCTCCTGTATTTCTAACCGCTCCTTTCACAGGAATGTAGGATCCTGAAGAATTTCTCCTCCTTGAGGGCCATCATTTCAGCACTGCAGTCCAACTCCATCTATCGGCTAAAGAAGACCTGGGCATGTGTTCCAAAGTAAGCCTCCCCCTCCACTTCCGTGGCTAGCCTCATACGAAGCCAAAAAGCTCAGTGCTCTTTCTTTTCATCTTGTTCTCAGTTGTCCTATTCCGTTCCTTCATGGACATCTGTTCTCTTAGAAGAACCTCTCATTCCTGTGAGGCTCAGACCTCTTTTTTGGCTCCAACTGCTGGGAGCTCCTGTTTCCTATCAAGGGGACAACCTGCCCTCAGGGATACTGGGTCTCTTCTGTCCTTTATAGCATACTGGATCTTCCACAACCTATTTTGAAAAACCATGGGACTAGCTACTCACTCGGCTTGTGCACACTGCTCTCGGAACGTCAACTAAAAGGCACTGTGATACCTGCTTGTTGTCGTCTCTCCCATGAAATTGGAGGAGGTCCAGGTTGCTACAGACCCTCATTTACCCTCTCAGGGTCCTGACATTTCCTTAAAATATATCCCCAAAGCACAAAATCCAAATCTGTATTGAAGACAGTATTTCTTACAGGGCAATACCTGTGCAACTGGCATATTTACTGCATGGCAAACGGACACCAGAAATCCCTGTGTCGGAAAGATGGTGTTCTGCTTGTTCAGTTTGGGAAGAATGGATTTCTTTTCTTTGCATTTGATAAACAGAGAAAAACGTCCCTCTGCCATGCAGTGTACTTCTGCATTTCCCCTAGAGAGAGGTGGGCCTTTCCTTCCGCTGCTCTGTGTTCCTGTTCCTGATCAAAATATTGCCATCTTGTGTTTATAGTGTTGGGTAATAGAAAGGGACTCATACACTTAAATCCTTCTAGTTTTCCAGAGTGCATGAAACAGGGCAAAAATGAAGTACTTAGGATACCTCTCAAAGCTATTGTTTTGTCCCTTTGTATCCATTTATCCACTTTTTTACAAAAATCTCATACCTTGCAGTGTGATTGAAAACCCTGCTCAGGGTCAGTGCCATTTCTCTGTGATGCTGTCAAATAAAGCCTGACTTTACTGGGAATGTCAGAATATCCCGGGAAGGTTCCTAGTAGATGTGCAACATCTCATTCGATGCGTTTTGGTGGTGTTATCTTTTTATATGCCCAACTATTACCAATTCATGAGAAAAAATAGTAATCTGATCTGATTTAGAGTGCTTGCTAATAACCTAAATTATTCAATCTTTTCCTGTACAGGGATGTAATGCTGATGTTCGAAGAGCTGTCTGATATCTTCTCTGACCATGACAATTATTTGACAAGTAGGGAGCTACTAATGAAGGTGAGAATTAGCTTGAGTTGCAAGGCTTGTGATCTCAATCAAAGCTGAAATTATTCCTTTTTCTAACCAGCTGCCAAAGCTTGTCTCTCCCCTGAACCCTACTGCATGCAGTGCTTCAGGGAAGACAGGTCTGTAAAACCTGTGCTTTTCTGCTGGGATGTGAGGTAATTTTGTTGTTCCTGAAAGAACCTGCATTGGTTCTGAGCCGATTGAGCTCAGATTCCACATATACAGCAGGCTGCAGCAGCACAGATTTTGCTTGGACTCACTCAGGACCCCTTGGAGCCCCTCAAGTTGAATGTCAGGCTGCTGTAGTCCCCTTGAGGGTGGTGATGTCTCGCTCAAGAATAGCTGTGTGCGCCGTGTCGTAACTGATAGCACTGGAGCCACAACCGAGTGAAAAGGTGCCGCACGGTGTAATTTTACTGAGACGAGTTACAAATTAGGACTTTGGCTTTATACTGTTCTGTCAGAGAGATGAGCAGATAGCTTGTGCACCCTCTGAGCAGATCCAGAAAGGCTCAGGTTTGCACCAATGAGCGCGGAGAAACTCCAAACAAGATTCTCAACTGGGTTGCGCCACTGTAGTGCCTTTGACTTCACTGGAACAATGCCACTCAGCTTCAGCTGAGGAATTAAACTAAGATGTTTATCCAACTATCCCGTACCTTTCTTGGAACTAGAAAACAGGGCTGGGAATTTTGAAGGAACAGGCTTCCTGCTCTGTGTGTGGCCAGATGGACAACAAAGCAGGCTCTGTCTGAAACAGTTTGACTTGTGTGCTCTCCTGGGTGCACCCCAACAAGCTCAGTAGCTTGAAAAGGAGTGAGGAAGAATAGCAGGGGAAGGTTATATTCTGTAGAAACTAAGGAATGTTTGTGGCCGTTTTTTCTGTTTACATAAAATTTTCTCTAAACTGGCTAACTAGTTTACTTTTTGGCAGTTCCACGCAGTCAATCCGGCATTTGTACCTCACCCCCTTGCCTTGGTACCTGAAATGCTGTGTTTTGCTCAGGAATGATGGGTGAACACATTCAAACCTGTCAGTCTGTTTTGTTCATCATCATTTATAAACATCTGTAGCTAAATTTTAAAGCAGGTGAGACAATAATAAGCATAGAGGGGAATATGTGTGTTCAGAACAACTTATTTAACGAAATATTAAAAAGACAAAACAATTCAGTCTCACCCCAGACCTCCTGGCTTCCAGCAAATCACACTCTCCAGCTGCTGTAAGTAGATTTGCAGAACATTTTGAAAGCAGTGAAAGGATAAAAATTTCACACAATACCTAGAACCTCTCTCCTCCTTCTTGTCTTGGACCGTTTTGTAATGATTTGAGAATTAATGTCCACTAAATCCTTAAAGTCATTGTTTTCTTTCACTATAAACAGTCTCTCTAGGGATGACATGTTTGACCCTTGGCTATCCATCATGCAAATTTAAGTGTAGAGCAGACAAAATGCCATATGAAACAGGTTGGCCAGCATGGAGAGGGATCACTGTGTTCTCTCCTCCCCGAACAACGGCACTGCTGGGAGCTGCAGTTTTAGCTTCTGTGCCTGCCTGCCGGCTGCTCTTAGAAAACCTTGAGTTTACCTTTCAGTATCTTGAAGACATTGAGACAACACTCCTTTTTCATTTGCTCCTGTATTTTAGCGAAGGAAGGAAATACAGTTTGAGTGATCTGTTCATTAACTGTGACTGAGAGAAGTAAATATTGTAACAAGAGGATCTTTACAAGTGCAGGCTGTTGTTTTGTGTCTCTTAAAAAGACTTTGATAATGATTCATGCCTTGTCTATCCAACCACTGGAAAAAATAACACTAACTCCAAGCATCCCATATGGATCCAGGGAAATAAAAGCTAGAGATCTGTTGTGAAATAGCTCATCCATTCATAGGAAAGCTTGAATTGTGGAGATGAAAACCTATTACTTCCATTTCCTGCGTGGTTTTGGATTAGTCAGTAAGCCATAGAGCATAGTTGCTGGATTTCTGTGTTGTGGTATAAGAAAAACAACAAAGCATTACATAAGATAGAGATGTTTACTTGTAGCAGTCCTGATTAGGAAATTAAACAGAAATCCTGGGGTGAAGAGTGTCAGAGTTCAGAGAAGCATCTGGACACCTGAAGTATTTCTAAGCTTCTCTGATTTAAACTCTCAGGAGATTTTCAACAGCACTTAGCTTCAGCCCTAGTAGAACTGGTTTGCAGAACAATTCCCTTATGGTCATCTTGTGAGATTTTGTCCAAAATTCCCAATCAGTGTATGAGTCCCAGAAAATTAGCATGTGTACATATACATGCATGTACCTACACAGCAAATACTTTTGCCTGTTTAAATGTATTTGCAATTATTTTACACAAACGTAGTTGTCAGCTTCCCACTTAGCTCCTCCATGATTTGCTTTCTAATTCCCTAACAGGAAGGAACATCCAAATTTGCGAATCTGGAGAGCAGTGTGAAAGAAAATCAGAAAAGGACTCAGAGACGACTGCAACTTCAAAAAGATATGGTATGTCTCAGGTCCTTTTCCTACCCTTTTTGAATTGGTAACATGGTT
The DNA here is from genome assembly GCA_013399435.1 of Arenaria interpres. NCBI lineage: Eukaryota > Metazoa > Chordata > Aves > Charadriiformes > Scolopacidae > Arenaria > Arenaria interpres. The sequence goes on along the minus strand of VXAK01007170.1, from coordinate 71,511 downwards.
ATACCTATTTGGTCAATTATATAAGAAGTAAAATCTAGAAAGGTATTGAGCAAAGCGAGCGTGCAGTAGGTAATGCTCTTGAATGTGCCCTCTGCCAAGCACAACCATCACAGCAATGCTATTGATCGATACAAAGCAAGTGAACCGAAAGGTTTAGACGGAATATGCAGTCACAAGGTCTGTCCCTGTAAATATATGCCCAAAGCTGCATTTCCCTTATGCTATGGATCATAGTAAGCAGGTAATGCTCTGTGTGTGTATATATAACGTGCATATATGTGTATATATATACACATACACAATCCCACACATGCATATATATGTATATATAAGCAGTTACAAAGTGGGGTTAGTGCTGCACCCAGCTCAGGCTGTATGGCCCGTGCTGAGCTGCCAAGCTGTAACAGCCCTGGGTGTTAGTGCAATTCGGCTGTCCTCGTACTCCAGGATCACCCGCCCCTGTACTGAAATGCTGGAGGAAATGGATATGCAAAGCATGAGTGTAATCCGTACGTTCAGTGATCTGATGCTGGGAATGCTCTGAGATTTCAGGATTCGGTGAATGTACGAAGGAGCCACGTTATGTTTCCTGGCACCAATCTTCCCCTGTCCCCTGCTAGGGTTAGCTGGGTGTACAGGCTGGTTGCTCCTGACATCCCAACAAGCTGTTTGGGATGGATACTGAGCCAAGGGTTTGGCCTTCGTTTCAAGTCTTCCAGAAAGTTACTAAACCTGTCATATAAAAGGGTAATAAATGATTGATGAATATAAACATGTGTCCTACGAGAAAGGATTCCATTACCTACTTTTTCTACCCCTTTAGAGAGAAATACAGGGAAAGCCACACAACTTTCTGGTAGTAAAATACTGGAAATAATGGAATACTTGTGATAAAGAAAATTAACTCTGACCAGAGCAGAAATCTCATTTGCTTTTAAACAAGCTCATGAAGCTTCTGACATACCAGCTTGAAAATTGCACAGACTTCTACAGAGATTGCTTTGTAAAACATGTCCGGTTTCCAGTCTGCTGGTGAAAATAGCTTTTGTCTCAAAGTTGGCAAAGATTTAAAAGGACAGGGGGAGAGAAATCTGGGATAGGGAGGCAAAAGTGCTGAATATGATTTTTTGTTTGTCTGTTTGACTGGAAAAAATACAGATCCTTTCAGATGGTAGAAACAGCCTGAACTCTACAACTGCTAGCAACCTAGAAAGCTTAAAATCTGAGTAATTACTATTAAAATGCAGTGAATGGTTGGGGAAGATGGTCACTTCTTAGAGGAAAAAACCTGTGACTTGATTGACTTGACTGTTGCAAGAGGTAACATCATCATTAAGTAAAAATCCACTGGAATGAAGCAGAGAGAGAAACTGCTTACACAGGCCAGGACTGGTCCCCAGCTCTTTCTCTTGTAGCAGGTAACCAAGGGACCCCGTCCCTGGTACCCAAGGCTTCTTCCACAGCAGGTGGACCAGGTCCAGGTCACCCACTGTTAGAAACCAGTGTATGGTGGCAATATTGTAATATAAAACCACATGGCAATATCTGTGTGAGCATCCTGCTCTCATTAGAACTTGATACAAATTCTAGATTAGATACTGAGGATGATGTAATGAAAGAAAATGTAATTTCTAAGACCACCGTTTGGTTAAGCAGACTATTTTTATTTATTTCATTTTCTTACATATCTAGTTATTACCATTTCTCAGTCAATTAATCCAACATTGCTCTTATAATTTGCAGGGAGTAATGCAAGGCACAGTACCTTATCTTGGTACCTTCCTCACCGATCTCATCATGCTTGACACGGCCCTTCAGGACTATATTGAGGTAATTTGGGGCAATTTTTTGAATCCTAAATATTTTCCGGGCCTTCCTGGTACTGACTGTGTCTGTTCATGTATCTTCTACTGGGCTCTTGTGCAGTTCTTAAGAACAGAGGAATCTGGTTTGAGAAAAAAATGAAGCAATGTACAGTTTTATTAGCAACAAGTTCTTGTGTGAACTTGAGTGCAGTTATCTCAAGGAACAAGCTTAGCGTTGCATTTTGCCTTGTCGTCTTAGGTTAGAAAACGTGAAGAAAGTAGGCTTTCCGTTATTCTGTTTTATTTTTCTGAAAACAACATTTTAGGTGTAAGGATTTCTGTGAATAATTGGTAAATATACACAGGATCGCAAACACAGCTCTTCAGACTGATCACTGAAGTTGCTCCAGTTTTGACTCTGAGCTCTAAGGTGATTAAAGACTTGTTTTTTTCATTTCTCTTTAGTTGAACAAGCAGGGGGAACCAATCTAGAATAGGAAGGGGAAAAGGATTGCAGGAGAGTCTGGTCGTTTAACAGAGACTGAGGGTTGGGCCAATTTTCTAAAGCGTTTCAAAGGTTTTTAAACACCTTTGAAAATTGGCCCCATTCCTGTAGACACTTGAGAGCCACGCTGCAGGCACTTAGTCTTCATTGTGCTAGTGGTGGTATTTATAATAAGAATGGGCAAATACACTCCTTCCTGCGCTGGTAACAGTTGCTGGTTTCTTTGGTTTTTCTGTTTTGCAAAACTGCACGAAATCAGGCCTGTGTAAAGTTCCTACACATCCCCCTTTTTTTTTTTTTTTTTGGTAGTTTCCCTTCTGTCCATGCTTTGCATTCAGCGTTTCTGGAACTCGCTGGGAACGCTGCTCAACTCACGGCACAGGCAAAAGTCAAGTTTGTTTCTTGCGTGCAAAATCCCACTAGCATTCTTCGGACCTGATCTCGACACAGCTTTTATGAGCATTCTTGTACTGGGCTTTTCTTCTTGGGCAGATTGCCATTTAGGCCATGGGGACAGATATCCTTTGGAGACTCGGATATATGAGTGCTGTGGTTTATACCAGATCTGGAGACAGGTATTTTTGGAAGGTCCTTACTCAGGGCAGGTCTGTGCTTTACATTAGCCTTGCTACTTCATCCTGTTTGTGATTAAATTCAACTGAGCATGTGCTCTTCTATTCTGATCCCTTCTTCTTCCTTCCAACAGGGTGGCCTGATAAATTTTGAGAAGAGGCGAAAGGTAAGTTGAATGTTACGTGATTTTTAGTTTACTTATGTCCTCTTCTAGAGCATTTTCTTGGCGAGGCCTGTTGTCTTTGCTCAAGCATATACAACAGCTGCTAATTTTAATGCAAGTTTGTGAGAAAAGAATAGATCCCTGAAATGCTGTGAGCCTCTGACAAAGTGTAAGGAGTAGTGTTGGAAAAGAACCTACTTTTTAGATGTGTGCAATAGCGGTAGAGGAGCTGCAGGCCACTTTCTGCCATGGAGTTCGCATCTTGGGCATGCACGTTCCCTCCATTTGGTGCCCATGGGAATACGTTACGTGTGTATGTCCTTTATGTTGAGACTGAATCGGACCTGGTGCTGTGAGATCTTTGCTTTCCAGAAGACATAGTTTATAAACATCTTCCTTCTGCTGCAGTGAACTGTTTGTAGGTAACAGGCTGCAGAGAGCAAACTAGGTACACGGCACCGAGAAATAAATGCTATCAGTTTTTCCTTTCAGGCTGATCCTTGTTGGTCAGAGATAAGTAATGCTCTGTAGTAGTAAAGGTACTAGTGTCACATCTGTCTGTCTGAAGTTGTGCCAAATCTCTGTTCTGGGGTCTGAAAGCAGACTTGGATCTGGCTGTGATGGAGCCGTTTCCTTCCCTTAACCGCTCCCAGCTCTAGAAACCACTTCTTGGACTTGCCTTGTATGTAGAACTGCACAGCTCAAGATTCTAATAATGACATACACGAGCTTCTCCATGGTCATCAGTTCAGCTTCATATAAACCAGTGGCGAAGCCGCCCTCTGAACCATGCTGAGCACTCAGCTCCATTTCTGCATCCTGATTCTGGAGCCTGCTCTACCACGAGGGGGTTTTAAGAATTATTTTGACAAAGTGTATAGGCAAGTGGCATTACAGAAGAGCAGTGCATTCTAGTCACACGTACTAAGTGTAGCATTTTACATTCCTCTGGTGCAAGCGTGAGTGCACAAAGTGCAAAGCCGGGGAGGATCAGACTCTCTGCTTTCATTGGAGCCACTCCTAATTATTACCTTTGTTTGCTGCTCGAGAACCATCTAAGTACAGAGCATGGTTCATCTCTCAGAGCTGGTCTAGCCAGCACAGGGGTAAGCAGGGTAGGGAAACCTGAAGAACTTGTGACCCTTTGCTACCCCCATTCGTAGAGGAACAACCAGCAGCGCTGCCATTTGGTGGGTTTGCAGGTGCATTGCACTTTGGTTAGTACTTGGGAAAAGCTCTGTGGTGAAGTATGGTTCCTTGTGTTTGTCTTCTAATTTGTGTGCATCTCATAGAATGTTCACATTTCAATGCACGTTACAGAGGCTAGGAAAAAAAAAAAAAAAAAAAAAGACTTCATTGTTTGAAAAACTGGTTCTTGAAATAGTCAGTTACTCATCTGAAACTGAACGTCAGGTCAAACAAAGTTTGTCCTGGATCTGTTGTTACACGTGTTTAGTATATGCATGAGTCTGTTTGGCTTTATCATGTTTTCTAATTAGAATTCCTATTTGATTATTTTTTCTTAGGAATTTGAAGTAATTGCCCAAATTAAGCTCTTGCAATCTGCATGTAACAGCTACTGCATGACACCAGACCAAAAATTCATCCAGTGGTTCAGGAGACAGCAGCATTTAACCGAGGAGGAGAGGTAGGTTCTCGGTCCAGCTGGCAAAGCAGGCTTTTCTTACCCCACACCCACCTGCAGGTAGGTTATGTCAGCCTTTAGCTATCCTCTTACAGGAAAACTTACATACACTGCTGCTCGAGGAGAGTGGAAATACATCTGCTTTCTGCTAAACAGCTGTAGAAAACCTGTTGAACGCTTAGCAGGGTTTAGTTTTGAGATTGGAAATCAGCCTTCTGGCTTTGAAATATGATCGTCTGCTGTGTCTGGGGTGTCTGTATGGCCAGACACACGCTCAGAAGAGGATCCTAAGGGACGTCAAGATGCAGTCACTGAGCGTTCGGCTGGTGGGTGCGGGCAGCAGGTAGCCAAGGCAACGCAGAACATGCTGAGCGCTCACCAGATGAATGTCTCCTGGGTGTTTGGGGTGGGTTTTGCAGCCCTGCAGAGTTCTGTGCTACAGCACATGCTGCTAGACCAACCCAAGACAATTTATTTATAGCATTTTAGTATCTCCACTAGGTATTTCGGTCCCACTCTGCTGTACTAAGAGTGTAAGCACAGATAATGAGTTGTAGTGAAAAAAAAAGTCAGCTTATCCAAGATTCACATGTTGAGTAGTTTCTTGATTTTTTTTTTTAATAAAACTATGAATGTAATCCAAAAAAGCACTAGTTTTTAAAACTATTCTAAAGAAGTGAAATACCCCCTTCACCGTGGCAAAATACAGACAGAGCTGTGTTCCTCTTTGTGTAGTTGCAATCTTCTGTGAAGTGGGAATAACTGAAGTTTTCTCAAATCTCTTGAATATTGCTACTTCGATATACGTAACTAATAGTATTGTCTGTAAAAATTAACCCAGTGGTCTCTGTTCTTTAGCTACAGCCTTTCACGTGAGGTGGAAGCAGCTGCTGACTCTAGCACCACATCGCCAAAATCTCGGAAAAGCATGGTGAAGAGGATCAGCCTGTGAGTATGATGGGGCAATGGGCACTGGTGTGTTAATATGAACCTGAATAAACCAAACAAGCCGTACTCATTTCACCAGCTGAAAAATCTGGCTGGGGATCCAGACCACTGCGTTACTTTAAGGAGACACCATCAGCTAGAAATGCATACTTCTGTCTGAAGCTGTCCCATTCTATTGTTATAAGTAGTCATAAGAATTATTAATGATGAAGAGATTAGAAACAAACAAGCCTTCCCAAGCTGTCAGAAAAAGGAACAATTTTAGCACTGGGTTATAAATTCAATATCTATTGTGTAATAATTTCCCTGAATGCAGTAGCAAAACAGAGTAAATGAGGATAAAGTCTGGCCTATTATTAGTCTAATTTGCTATACACATGCAAAAATTCCTTGCAGGATTTTAATATGAAAGTTAAGGTTAACAAAAAGGCATTTGATAATGGAAACAATCTGCCTAACTGTCTTCAAGTTAGAGAAGGGAAAAAAAAGTCATGGGGACATGGTTCAATTTAAGCCTAATACCGCAAAGATTCAAACAGGAGGTGGGTGGAGAACAGGGACACGCAGCTCAGCGCACACGGGAAACAATACACTAGCAGGAATTCAAGGAAAGCTGTAAGGAATGAAAGCAGAGATCCAGGACTGAAGTGAAAATACCTTAAAGGTGAGAAATTTGGACCTGATGCACGAGGAGATATGAAGGGACTCCCACATACCAGTGGCATGATCAAGATGAGGGGGGAAATGATGAATTTCACAGCAGTAACAGATCTTAACTCTCCTTTCCCGCTTGATTCTTGCACTTAGTTTCCTCGGCACAGCCATCAGCCATTCACCTCACCATGTCAGTGCTACTGCAGGTTAGGGTCTGAAAGAATAGATGTTTTCATCCAAAGGAATCACGGGAAAAAAAATAATCTGTGCAGCTGTTTGGAACGCGTTTCGATCAGTCCACCCGAGTTGGTGGTGATACACTGTAAAAATGTGAGCTTTGAAGATGACAATGCCTGAACTCTCGGTGGCCTCTCATTTGTGTCTCCCTTGGCATGTGCGTAAGAATTGTTGCTGTGGAGCACAGGCTTTGTTCCCTCATTCCTGACTGCGTTTCAGTGCTGTACTATTGTAATTTACCGAACTGAGTTTGTTTGTGCTGTGCAGTCTTTGTTCGACTGCACTCTGAATGTATTTTGCAAATTAATACTGTAGAAAAGACTGGCATAATTCATCCTGGAAAGAGTGAGTGACACCTCTCTAAATTGTTTTAAATCATTAACTGCATGCTGACACGGCATCTAATTCACCTTGCCTCTCTACCTTATATATGATAAAAGTTTGTTTCCTTTGACACTCCTTTAAATTGACTTGACCTGCATTTAGGAATGAGTCTCGGAGAGGGAGAGCCTATAATTTACACTTTCTTGTGATCTCCTCGTTGTGTACACGTCTGGTTGGACTCTTAGAGAGAAACTGGTATCTGAGGCACTCCTGTTGAGTGAAAGAATTTGCAGCGGGAATGAATTTGCCTTTTGAAAGACCTTTTCCCCGTGTATGGCCACGCATTACCTTTCATGTACTGTTTCACTTACGGTGACCCAGTAGGTCTTGAGCTGCCTTGTGTGCGAGGGAGCAGGGTGTGAGAGCAGTGTGTGGGAGCACACAAGGGGAAGCCAGCTGCCATGCCTCTAGCTTGTCCCTCTTCCCTTGGATTGCAAACACATCAAGTTTACGATCCATCATTTCCTGGCAAGTGAGTCTGAAAATTTAACTGACTGAAGAGGAGTCTCGTTTGTGCTTGTGGGGCATTAGTTCTGCTTTTTGCCTTGCAGCTGGTGGGTGTGCTGTGTCGAGAAGGTATTGTGTTAGTGTGTAACAAACTCTCTTGACAAACCATATAAACAACATAGGGGAAATGAAAACAATAGACCACTCAAGATAGGAAAACAAAACAATACGTAAGATTTTTTAACTAAGTGACAGCTTTGCTCAGCCCAGCTCTGTTCTGTTTTCACTTACTGGCTGTTATGCTTTCTTTTCTACACTAGATTGTTTCTAGGCTCTGAGGTGATCACCCAGAGCACACCCGTCAAAGAGCAACCCAAATCTACTCCAAGTGGGAGCTCTGGTGAAAGCACGGACTCGGCCAGTGTTTCATCGTGTGAGTTTAATCACTCGGAATCTGAGGACGTCTGCGTCAGTCCTGTTGGCACTCCAGAGGAGCCTCAGAAAAAGGTATGGTCTGGGCCTGTGAGAGACGGTCGACACTGCTGGCGGGTCCTAGATGCTTGCCCAAGTCTGTTGGTCTTGACTAGAGGATTGCTTTCAGTGGGATGGAGAGGCTCAAGAAATAAGTGCACAGAAACAGAAGCAATCCAGTCAGAATTTTTGCATGATTCCTTCTGTGTTGCTGAGATATAAGGCAGACTGAAGCTTTCCTTCCCTGAAACCAGATTTTCTTCTGGTGCCTGGTAGCATTTTTGGTTTAGGAGAGGCCCTGGAGAAGCACGAGGTTAATTTTCCTTTCAGTCCCTCATTGTGCTTTTTGAGAAAGATGGGGGCAGGCTGGTGGCATTTTTGCCTTTGAGCCTGTGGGAAGTGGGGTGAGGAGCCTGAATGTCACACACATGGCATATGGCAGCGTGACGTTAGCAGTGACTTGGACAAGAGGATTTCTAAGCCCCCCCAAACAAAACCAAATGAAGACGGAGATGGGATCAGGTGAAGAGGAGTTAGATTAACAGTGAGTCATTTCCTCCTCAAATGCCTCAACGTCAGTAGGGTATTCTGCTGTTAGCAGCCTGCTGCCATGGCCATCATGCTCAATCAGCTGTAGCTGGAAAAGGAAGTTTGACTCGAGCAGCCGTGTGCTCACCCAGGAAAGCCCAACTGCAGTAAAGCTTTGCCTGCACCCTGGGAAAGATGTTATCTGGGTGGAAAGCTTGTGTGCGTTAGTGACAGCCTAATCCTGGGGAGGGCAGAGCAGTTGCACTTGGCCAAGTGAGAGGCAGGTAAGGTCAGGGCTCGCCAGCTCCCTGCTGCCAAGATGAACATCTTGCCTTGGCTCAGTTTAATTCCACTGGGGAAGTCGGTGTGCGGTGCGGCTGCACCTCCTCCCGCACGCCAGCTCACTCTCAGCACACACAGCCGGTGTTTTACACAACCCAGCGTGTCAGGAATCCCTTGTTTTGCAGAGAAGGCAAAGCTCTACACCCCACGGCAAAATGAGCCTAAGGCTGAAGCTGTGAGTGTTCCTGCTGAGAGCAGAGGGGCCGGGCATGTGCTGAGACTGGTCAAGAGAGACAAGCTGTACAGGCAGGAAAACCAGCAAAAGGGATCTGATGGTGGGCATCCACAGGGATGTGTTTCCTACGGACTCTTCCCTTTTGAACTGAATTGTGTTAGCTGTGTTGTTGAAGCCCTTTTTAGGAATGTTTTGCTGAAGTGTCATATTGGGGTTTAGCTTATGGATATTTAAAATGAAATTGTACTAAATGTTCTTAAACGAAATGAAGCATGAAGTCCCAGACACTGTCATCCATAAGTTGTTTAAACCTGGAGCAGTTGTTACAGTGGTTTTGATAAGCAAGTTAGAAAGGGAAGATCCTCTCAGCATTTTTTGAGCAAGGCAGGTGAAGAAAAAGGCAAAACCCTGAGCAGCAGGGAAAGGAAGGGGGCTTCAAGTTTCCATTGAGGAAAGAACACTCAGGGGGAGGGAGTTGTATGTGTATTTTGACTCGTGTAAAGGCTGCGACCTGGAACAGCAGCAGCGGTGCCCGTGATGCCTTCTGCTCTTTCCTGGCCTGTCCCAGTCCCCAGCTGGTTGCCCGCCACTGGAAGAATCCAGTTCCTTGTATCTGCTGCCACCTCCTGGCCTGCTCTTACTGAGAGGCAAAAGCCAGCAGTGTGGTGTCAAGCACACCAAATCAGAAGTAAGTTTTCATTAAAATGGTGAAATTAATCAAGTGAAGCTCACTTTTTCCGGAGGCAAGGAATACCACTGCCAGCCTGCTGGACAGAGCGCAGATCAGGGAGGTTTTGTTTGTGCCTTCTGCTTTATCAAGCTCTTCCTCCAGAATGACACACAGACACATACAGGATGTCTGGGTTTTGACTGTTTTTCTCTCTTGTGTAGCTCTCCGAATCCTCCGAATCCTCCTCTTCCTTCACCATTTCCACGGATATGTCTTCCTCGGTGGCGTCAGTCTCAACCCCTTCTATACTGTACTCCTCATCGGACACGGGCTCTGTCTCCACAACACCTATTACCTCAAAAGTACGGCCTCTTGTTTACAACCAGCAGAACACGGATATGTGCATCATCCGGATCAGCGTAGAAGACAACAACGGCAACATGTACAAGAGCATCCTGGTGAGTGGTGTGGAACAGCAAAATGCTGTTAGTGTTGAGGATGTTTTCATCCAGGGCCATTGAAACAAATGGTGCTTTTAGTTTTGAAACCACCTATTCACTGAGCCAACTAATCAAACCTGCCTTGAAAGGGAAAGTGACAACTGTTACAATTCAGAATACGTGGAGCACGGTATGAATGAGAGGTTTGAAAAATACCATCTCTGTGGAAGTGTCTGGTCTTTAAACTTTTTGCAAAATGACAAGTTTTAATTTCAAGTGAAGCATTCTGCTCAAGCGCAGGCTTTCCTGCTCCTGCCCTTCTGTTAGCGGTAGCTGCTTCTTCTCTAGCTCTGAATTCATGTGTGAGTTTTGACACAAGGTGCCACAGGCCAAATGTTGTGTGAAGCTTTCCCCAGGAACTGGTTTCTGGAAACGGGGAGCTGTAGGTGGGAAGCTTCTCTCTGTGGCAAAGGTTTGCAGACCAGGAGCAGTCAGGGTTCAGGCGTTTCCCTTGATGCTGGTTCCAGGGATGGAGTCTGGCCGAGGGAGCGCAGGGCCTGTGCTGGCCCGAGGGCAGTGTGACTGGCCCCTGTGTAATCTCTGCAGACACCTGATGGAGACTCAGCTGCTGGGCAAACACTTGGGGATCCCTCAGGGCCTGGGGGGAACAAACACACAAGGGGGGTAGTTCTTAGCACATTTAGCTACCTTATGATTTTCATGGTCTCACCATCCCAAATTGCAAAGAGCCGTTCCCTGAGGGCCTCACAAGTTCAGCTACTGGCGAGACAAATCTTCCTTTTGATGCATACGGCTCTGGAGGGAGCCCCGGGTCTGCTCCGGATGCACAGCACTTCCACAGCAGACAGTAGACCCAGTTACAAGGCCAAAAGGATGTCAAAGAAAGTATTTAACACAGGAGTCTGCAGATTAATTGGTGTCTGCAAACAACAGATGGGGCTTTTATGGCCAGTGAGAACGTCTCATCTCTCAAAGTGTTTGCTCAGGAGAGCAGACACTGATTTACTGCTGTCTCTTTCTAGTACGATATCTCTTGTCTTGAACTAAAAAAACCACCACCACCTAACGTCACAAATACCATGTCTTAGTATCTAGCAGTACCTGTGTCCTCGTTACGGTCCCATTGTATTTTTTCAGTTCTCTGAAATCTTTTCCAAGACCAAGTGGTCTGCAGAAAGGCAGACTTTGGCTAATTATTAAATCATTATATAGAGTAAATAAACAGAATTTCTCATTGCGACTCTCTCTTTCCAGGTAACTAACCAAGACAAAACTCCTGCTGTCATCCAGAAAGCTATGCTGAAGCACAACCTGGACTCTGACTCAGTGGAGGATTATGAGCTTGTACAGATCATCTCTGAGGACAAAGGTAAGGAAGCAGAACGCTGCTGCTGCTTAAAAAGCTCTGCTGGATTTTGAAGGAGAGAGTAAAATGTGATGTTAGAAATGCCATGGACATTTTGTCACAGCTGCCAGTGACAATAACCCCCCCTTGACTTTCCTTCTGCTACGTGCAACACTGCAAATTAACACTTGCTCTGGTCCCTCTTCTGCAGAGCTGGTGATGCCCAACAACGCCAATGTGTTCTACGGCATGAACAGCCACGTGAACTTCGATTTCATCCTGCGGAAAAAAGCTTCAGTCAACGGGCAGGTGAAACCAAGCAGCCGTTGCATTCTGACACTCCCCGGAACTGCCAAACGGGGGTGTTGGAGCAACAGGCCCAGCAAAATTGCACTGTGAGGGAGAGAAGGACGCGGGGAGGAGAACCTTTGCTACCATCCAGTATTACAGCATCACAGCAGATGAATGTGTCAGTATTCAACTCCAAACATCCATGAGGCTGAAATGCAAAGTGAACATCTGATAGAGCTACAGCCAGAGATGTGTCTCCTCCCTTGCAGCTAGATATGGACTGACGGACACGGATTTACGGGACACTACGGACTGGAATTTTTATTTTTATTTTCTTTTTTTTTGTTTTGCACATTTGCCTAGGAAGGTGAGAGCCCCACTTAGAGGGGAAAACGGGACTGGAACATTTGTCTTAAGAACACCACACAAACCAACTCTTTTGTGAGAAAACATTTTCCTTTGTGCCAGTATTACACAGAAGAAGAGAAATCTGAATTTATTTTTATAAAACTGGAGAAGAAAAGTCTCAATACCATTTTGCCTGAACCAAGGAGGAGGTCCCAGCCAGCCTCCAGCTGACTGACGGGAGCACTGGTTTGCAGAAGGTGTGGGTGAGCTGAGCACCACGAGCAGCTGCTGCCTCCAGAAGGCATCTGCATTCCCAAAAAAACAGGGTGGGTACGTCCCCAAAACGCTCATCGCTGGAGACAGCAGAAACTGCAAGTGTGTGTACTGCTTTCGCACAGCCGGCAAACTTTTATTTGCACTTGTTCCACACCAGAGATTTACCTATTTTTGGACTTTTTTTTCCAAAGAACTTTACGAAAATGGACTGCACTTGCTTTTGGATGAATGTCATGTTTATTTCATGAACAAACACTACTTGTCTGGATTTAGGTCTTGTCTTAACGCCACTCCAGGGTGGTTTTCCTTTTACTTCGCTAACCCGGTGAACAGAAAGCGATGCCTTTTGCGTGTACTCTGAAATGACTGACTGATGACTCTGAAATGACCTCTTTGTAATGTGCAATCACTCTTCAAGAGCAAAACTTTTAACTCAAGTTGTCTTTCATGAGGGGCAACTACAGGACCCTTTATTTTAAAAGTGGGTATTAAGAGCAGAAGCCAGGTTTTAAAGCATTGCCCCAACCAACCAGAGATTTTATATACTTGTAGCATTATTATGCATAATCTACAAGCACCTCCCTTGTTCTTTATGTACATCTATTGAATGAATTTCCTGACATGGTACATCAGCTGGACTAAAGAATTTAATCATTTGTTCTCTGTGAAACTTTGAAAAGCAGACTCCTTGAGTCTCTTCCCAGAAGACAGCCTGGGGTTTATTTTAAAAAGCCATAAACGAGACATTGGATTGTAAGCAGCCCTTACTAAAAAGGCTGTCTCTGAGACAGATACGTCAGTATTAAACTAAAAATACTGAATTTCCCGCGTCTGGGCCTTCCCCCCCCCCAGTTCTGTAGCACTAATTTCCAAAACTGGGCTCAGATTACATTAATGATCAGTTGATAAACTGATGATGCAAACAATGTTGGGTTATACTGTGTTGTACACTACATGAAGATTTATCACCTCTGTTTACAAGAAGCACCATTGCAGGTCTGATGAGTTTAAGAACTCCAATTGTATGTTTGTTGGGAGGGTAAAAACAGCGAGTTTCTAACTGAGCCTTAACCTTTGCCCAGCGTTAGGGCAAGATCGCAACAGAAATTCAGCTTCCTTTGTATTTCAGTGTCAGCACGCATTGATGTCTGTATGGTATCCCTTGCTGAAGTACAGTTTTGGTCACTCAGAGGTTGTGTGTCTGTATGAAGCTGAAAGTTGAATGTTCTTGATTTTAAAATTACACCCTCCAAAATGTTATCTATGAAAAAGATGTTTTTAATTGCTTACCTGTTATCTTTATACAATAAATAAACGTTTTTTCCACTAATATTTGCCTGGAGTTAATCTATTTTCTTGTCTTAGACTTTATTACTGAATGTCAACTGTGGGTTTGTTGTTTCTTCTTACACCTCACCACTTCCCTCACTGTCACTCTCTTCAACTTCATCACTTTACTAACTGTTCTCAACTTCTTCAGCTCCAACACCTCATCTTCCCTGCCCTCCAGAGAACTTGAAATGGCACATTTTAGCTGTATCCCCCCTAGCTGTAACCCTTCCGTGTTGTTTGATTCTTCAACATTGCCCCCATTAAGAGATTTGTACTGTTTGTAACAACATCACCATTACTGTCATGCTTCTTTTTGTTTTTATGAGGATGGCCCCTGTGTTTCTTCAGCAGTGTGGTTGGAAGGGCTGTCCAAGTGAACCAGTTACTCACCAACACGACGCCCTGAGCGGTAGCAGCTGATCACAAGCCGTAGGTTCCAGGCGTGCAAGGAGCTAAATGCATATGTCAGCAAAGCAAAAGCCACCCCAGTGCCCCAGTCATGCACCAACCCAGTACTGCTATGGAAAGTTTTCTGCTACTTTTTGAGCTTCCAGTTTAATGATTTACCTTGTAACTAACCAACTAACTTAGATTATACACAAATTTTACAACTGCTTCTTCACGAAATCATTCTCTTTTGGGTCACTGAATGATTTCTGCAGCAAGTTAATACAAAAAGGGAAAAAAAAAAAAAAAAGGTTTGTTTCCATCTTTTTCCATCTTCTCCCCATTGTCTCTATCACATCATGTCTCCCCCTGGCCTCAACCATTAGTAGCTGGTTGGGTTTCCCCCCTTCCCTTGCACACAATACAAATGGTTGGAGTTGTTTATATCACTGCTGCTGCCTTTTAGCACAGTCCCTCTTCCCCTTGGACCCCTCCCACAGATGACCTGCCATTTCATGAGTCCTGTCAGCTTTGGGGGAGATCCCAAAAAGTGCCAAAAGTCACACTGGGAGTCCCTGGACTGGGACAGTTGCTTTTGTCACTAAATAGGCTCTCATTACAATACCAAAGGCAAAAGGAAGATTACCCTGAATTTAAGCTTGCACCTCTTTTTTTTTCCCCCTACCTAAACTACCTAGAGAGATAAAACACAACACCACAGCCTTACTCAGGATAAATACCGTCTAAAATACAATCTATTTGTGAACTAGGAATTTTATATTGCCATATTAAGAACAGAACAGCACTTCTCCTTTCTTTAACAAAAAGCAAAGACGAGTTGTTACAAGCAGCCTTATTGCAGAGAAGCGTTTTTAAGGCCTGTCACCAACACCCTCCTTGTGAAAAAGCTGGGTTTTTTCAGCTGGCTGGGCTAGTTGTACTTTGTAAAACCTATTCCTACCTTCCACTGGTTGGTCACCACACTCGCTGGGGTGGGCACTGCTGGGTGGTTTTTCCATTGGCTGGGGGGCTCCTTACTTAGCTCAGATGGTCCACAGCAGAGCAAAAACCCCCTACCAAAAGGTGAAAAAAAGAAAAAAGGAGGAAAAATAAATGAGAAGGGAAAAAAAAAAAAACAACAACCGCTCTGTGGTTGATGAAGGAGCCTGGCACATCCTTACAGACAGCGCAGTCCTGCCCTGCACGCAGCAAACAGCCGTCTCGGCCACAGCCGAGGCTGGTTCAAGCTGCTGCTCCAACTTGTGCTGAGTTTTGAAGCCCATTAGATGAGTCAAAATAAATAAATACACAGAAAGTGGAAAAATATCATAAAAACACAGCAGTGTTTCAACTGGCTTCGACTTTTCCAAAATACAGTTAATTCTGAGTAGGGCAAAGCCTGGGCAACACCTGCCAAAGAACTGAAAACAGAGACAGGGAAAAATAGCACTTGCCCCAGCAGGTAGAACCACTGGCCATCGACCACAGCACGCGTACGTAAATAAATGGAAAACTGTATACGTATACAAACCCACACACCTGTGTATATAGGTAAAACAACAGATTGAGGCCATATCTGCTCTGAAATAGACACATCCATTTAATTCATTGCATTTTTATTCCTTATTTGTTTCCACCTCTCCCCTGAAACTGCCATCAAACCCCTTCTACCACTCACTTCCAGATTCAAAGAAAAGGGAAAACAGAGCTCCTGCTGACACGGCCAAATTCCATGGCTGGAGGAAAGAGAGGCCTCTCACGGACAAAGAGATGGGTCTTGCACAGAACATGAAGGTGAAAGAGACGTGCAGGGGTGATGCATATGAACACAACGTAACCATAACAAGCCTTTACCTGGCGAGGCAGCCACAATATTAGATGAGAGAAACGACACCAGAGCAAAGGGACTCACTCACCCAGCGCTGGCTCATCCCTGCTGCTCTGCCGGATGCAGACGCACATCAGTATCTACAGTGACTCCTGACAATATGCTGGACGCTCACCAGTTCACGGGTATCCTGCTTCTGAAGGCCACACCGAGCTTCTTACCATCACCTCTGGGATTGCCATGCTCAGCAGTGATTCAAACAGCCCAGACCTGCCACCGGTAGAGCAAGACCTGAGGAGGAAGAGAAAGGGGTTCTCAGAGAGGAATGACCCAGGCTGTGTGTTGTGGCCCATGCCAGACCTGCCCTGCATACTCACCACGTCGCATGGGCACCTGCTCCAGCTTGGACAGCAGAAGGAACGCAGCTTGCAGGCAGTAGCTGCAGAACAGGCACATTTATATGGCCAGTGACTCCATCGTAGAGTGACACAGCTGAAAAACTCTTGAGCTGACCTTTCCCAGCCAGGGCTACTCCCACCCCATGAAGAATACACAACAGCTGCTCATCTTGCACCAGGTTCTATGTATTATCAGACCGGCTGACAGGTAATAACATGTTTTCTTTAGCAGAAAGCACAACATTGATCAGTAATTATTAAAAACAAACAAAAAATTAAAAAAAAAAAACCCAACCAAACAAAAAAACACCCACAAACCAAAACCAGCCACACACACTGAACTGCACAGCTCTGCCAGCAGGTGAGTCTCTAGACTGGGAGTCCAGGAGGGCATCCTCCCACCGCAACAGCAGTCTGCAGGCTGAGCTCTGGGCCAGCAACACCTAAGCAGTGTAGTCCATGATCACCCGGCCTCTGAGAAACATTTGAAAAAAAAATAAAAATAATAAACACCATACTCTGCTGACACATTAGCCAACGGCGAGTACATCAGAACTCATTCAAAAGGAAAAACAAACCCAAGTTTGCTCCTCACATGAAAAAATATCAAGACAAGTTGCCTTTCCGTCCTGTAACGTGCAATTCTATCAAGGCTGTCGAAAGCAGTAGAGTTGACAATGCTGACAGTTCTGTAGGTTGTTTCGTTTTTATAAAGATGGTACAAGGAGTTCATAACCAAACTTCTAAAATTAGAAGTTCCTAGAAGTCCTACATTTGGTTTTATGCCTAATTAAACAGGCCTGCAAACAGGTCGTCAGGCTTTGTTTTCCTGAAGGAATAAATTGAGGCAGGGGGTGAAGCAGGACATGAGATGGACAAACCCCACCTGTGCTCCACAGCGCAGAGACAAATCCAACCAGCAGCCTCCACTTTCTCTCCTAGCTTCCAACATATCAGACAAGCCAAGACATTAGTTCTGGATTGGGAGGCCTGTTTAGATGGGATCTAGCGAGTTTTGAAGTTTGCAGAGGGGAAGCCAGCCCTAGTTTTCGATAGAAGTGTGAAGAGGGAGAAGACACTACAGAGGAGCACCGCTCCAGTGCACTGAACATTTTTGGAAACCATCTTGATTCTGACAGAGATCCCTTTGAAAAACAAAACCAAATAACTCAAACGCTTGCCTGCAGTTTCTCCCCATGAAGAGGGTCATAAAAGCCTATAAGGAGTAACAGTTACACAGCAGCCCAGTTACAGCTATCCAGAAAGGTATTAACACTTGTACACCTCTATATATTAATCTTTATAAATACAGTATTCTACAGGAGGAACTGTAGAAAGACGTCATTCAAGGTTGGTTTTTTTTACAAAAGCTTGCGAGGGCTTTTGTTCAGATCTCTTGCCTTTTTTCTGCCAGTCTGGAACACTTGTTCTTTTTCCTCCTTCATCTCCCACCCAGTCCTAAGCGGCTTGGTTTGTTGTCAGGTCCAACCACTGTGCTTTGCCATTTGAAGCGGTGGGAAGGAGACCACATGAAGAGCTGCTCTACAACTTTCAAGGGTGAAAAGCTAAAGTGTGAGGCAGGTTCAGCTGTCAACAGAGTCCCCGGGGGAAGCGGGCAGTCATAGTTCATCCCTGGAGGATGGCGTGTTGAGAGATGACTGGGAAGGCAGGGCATCCTTGTTCTGGGCATCGCTATGGATCTTGCCCTGCTGTCGGGATTTCCAGGAGTGTGTTCTGTCCCAGTCCGTTGACACGGTCTCGTTGTCCCAGATTGTAGAGGTCTCTGTGTCACTGAGGTAGCCTGGCTGCCCTGTGTAGTGGGTGGGGTAAACAAGCAGGGGTTCTGCTGAAAAGGCTTTCAAGTCTCTGGACTGATAGTACTCCATGTATTTCGCTCTAAAGAGAAGAGAAAAAGCACCAGTAACAAGCAAACGTTTGTCAGTGCCACTGCTTATACAAGCCAATCCACTGTGCAAACAGGTCCCACAGAGTGGAGATCGTTGCTGGGGTGGAGTCTTGACTCTCCAGAGTCAAAACCACATGCTTTACAACCACACACAGCCCAGCCTATACAACCAAAGCCTCCATTACCAGAGATAGCCATGTGTCTCACAACCAAAAAAGCACGAGGAATAGCCCTGTCCCCCACCAGGCAAGCTGCAGAAGTGAGACACGCCAACATGATCTGGCTTAATATCATTCAGCAACACCCAGCTCATGTCAACCCCAGCAATGAAGGCATCCTACTTACACAGGGTGCTTGTTGTACATGACCGGCAGAAATTCATCTACAGGCAGCATCTTGCTGAAAGGCTCAGCTCCGATGAGTTTCTGAGCCCCTTGGTAAGAGATTGCATACCCCAGCGTCCAGTAGGAGTAATCGGCTTCCACCAGGTTCATGACATTGGGAACTGCTTTCTCAGGCTCCTGCACCTGCATCCTTTTCCGGCCAATATAGCTTAAAGGGTGAACAGACCACGAAAATTGGAACCAAAGTGAATCTGCAGCAGTTAGGACCACAAGAGTCTTCATGTCAAGCAGGGAAGGGCAAAAGGTCAACCCAGTAAGTAATCCCTGACCAGGCGCACAGATTTCTTTCCTGCACCCCCCCCCAATATCCATTTCTTAACCCAGGAGGTGGTATAGATGTGAAAGACTTCGTAAGGGAGCTAAGATGACATCGGACTGAGCTGTGTCAGTTCCTCTGTCACAGCAGCATCTCCAGACACTGTTGAGATCAACCAGCGCTGCCCCCAAAGCACAGTAATGGTACCCAATGGGCATTCCAGCATCAGCCTGCCCCAGAAGGCAGATCTGTCCTGATGGGAAGAGCCACCGAGAAGTCTCTGCCACCTTTCCCTGCACTCCAGCATTGATGTGCACCTCTGCCATGACAGAGCAGGTGCTGCTGACCTCCCCTGTGTGCCCAGGAACTCCCAGATGGCTGAGGGCCAGTTACTTACATAAGCTCCCAGTCTAGCTGAGCTTGTTCAATGTCATCCATCAGCTTCATGAGCTTCCTTTTAAACTGGTGTTCAAAGCGCACATCATCCTCAATAACAAGCGTCTTCTCCAGTTCTCTGTTCACCACCTGAAACAAGAGGGTTCAGAAGTGACCACAGTGGCACATGTAGGCCACTCTCTGCACCCTGAAATTGTTGGGGTCATCCTGACCTGGCACTGCCTTCCAGACCATGCCAGCAGGGAGGCTGGAGAACTGCTCCCAGATTCACAGCTCAGCTGGGAGCGACTGCAAGAGCCAGTGAGACTACCTGGCTTAAGATCCTTCAGCAAGACCCAGCTCATGTCAACCCAAGCAATGAAGGCATCCTACTTACACAGGGCACTCGTTGTACATAATTAGCAGAAATTACTGAGCATCTGCAACCTAGAAAAACCATCCATCTGATGTTGCACCATCTAGAACCCATGAGCTATCATCTAGCATGACCACAGCAACCACCTCCTCAGAAGAATGATGATGCCAAAGCTGCTGTTCAGAAAAATCGCTTTGTTGGAAGTAGGTGTTCCTGAAGTCTGGGAAGGAGGACAATCTAGCATATCCGAAGCCTGGCCCTGACGATTTAGAGAACACACGTGTGAAGGCATCCTGTATGTAGATTCCCATGTTCTCATCTGACTGTTGGCGATTTAGAAGTCTCAGGCCCAAAAGCATAGCTTGACTCCCAATACTGAAGTCACTCCTGCTGGCTCTAGGCTGGTTGGATCAATGTCCTGCCCTGCTGAGAGCTGCTGCAACCAACACCTCTGAAGGCAGAGGGCTGCCTGTATTTGGGTAACTGCTGCCATTGCCCAGCCTTCTTTCAGTACCAAGTCTTTCTCCCCACCTCCATCACACCTTACTTGAAATAATCCCTCCTGTTGATGTTGGGCATCCAGCATCTCTGACCAGCACAGCCCAGATCCTCTCAAGATTCACCCTCCAGGTGACCAGGGACAAGTGAAAGCTACAGCTTTTAGCAGGACACCATTTTTAACACCGTTTGTTCTTCAAAACCTTCTTGCCTTTCTCCTAAGCAAACTCGCTCCAAGCAAGCTAGTGGATGGTTTGCAAAAACAGTCATGAAAGTATGACGATAAAAATCACTCAGAGCTGCTAGCAAATGGAAATCAGAGAGGAAAAAGCTGAACACAGCGTTCAAAAAAAACCCCTGTGCATGATGCCTTACCAACCAAGGAAAACAGTTCCATCCTACACTTCCAGAAACCTGTACTGTATTTGATGTTCTGCCCTGCGACTGGCTGGATGCCTTTCCATTGTGCTTGCCCACAGCACCTTCCTGCAGGAACCTCGAGGCACCCACATACTCCTTACCTCCTTCCAGATGTAGTAATGACTAAGGAAGCAGCCGATCTCTCCTCTGGTTAGTGGCCTGGAGGAATACGGGTCCCGGTAACCCGGGAGCATATCGATGCTAAGAGCTTTGAGCTGAGTCGTGTTCAGTGTTCTGAGAAAGAGAGAGTATCTATCACCATTTTAAAAATAAAAAAAAAGTAAATTCACGTCAGACACAAATGCAACATGGGAAATGCTGCTGATGTTCAAAGAAAAACCCTATCTTGAGAAATTCTGCACTTATTTTCACTCAAAAACCCAGAGAAAAACTAACTACTTGATTTACATTTCTAAATCAACTTGACAAACTCTGTCAGTGACTTCTTGTGGGACTATCAACTTGTCAGGTAATTGGCTTAGACTATTTTTCTAATAGGTTTTGATGGGTACCCAAGTCTCGAAGACCACTAGATGGCACGTGGGGTTCCTATCCCCCTGAAACCTTTTTGCAAGTCCCAAATCAAAACTTTTTGCCTTGATTTCTCATTATAAAAGCATCTTAACATGCCTCAGAGTAAGGTTGGAAAGGGCTGTGTCAGGGTTAAGGCTGTAGCACAACAGCTTTTGTAGTGCTAGGATAGACAACCTTTCCAGGACATTAATTGCTCTCAAACACTTTCGGGGCTGGCTCCTTTTAACTGTGTGCAAGTGTTTCAGGTCACAGAAATTATTTTAACCTGATTTTCATCTTAATCTGAACCACACCGTCCTGATTCTTCCATGGAGACTGACTAACTGCAAAAGAAGAAACTGTTAGGTAAATAAAAGTGATATTCACCTCTCCCCTCAGTCCACCCTTCCTCACCAGAAGGGGGGTAGGAGCAACCTTAGATGGTGTTAAGCAGTGATGAACAACCCCCCCTTTGCAAACATCAGCAACCCCAGCTGAAACTCACTTTCCATCCACAGCCTCCACTATCTTGACTGCGATCTCCTGCTCATAGAGAGTCCGCAGCATCCGATCCCGCCTGTCTTTCCGACGCTTCAGGTTGATCATGAAAATCTGGGAAGAGAAGGACATCAGCCTACCAGCGTGGGAGTGAGGAATAAAAGGGAGTCCTCATCAACTCTTCTCCAGCAGCCCCACTGGAAAAGCAGATCTTACAAAAACACAGTGTGTGTTTTCATTCCAGGCTGCTTAGCATTTGTCAAAAAACTGGAATTGAAAGCTAAGGCTTGTTCTCTGTCTAACAACTACTTTTTATGGATGTTCACAGGAGAAACTTCCTCTTCGAGGTTGAATAAAGGTGTTAGGAGACCAGTTAACAGCTAAGTCTATAATTTCCAAAGATACAGGATGTTTTGACTTATACTAAACACAGAGCAACATCTCCAGCCTCAGTCCTAGGGGAACAGCGACCCACCTGCTTCTCCACAATGCTGCCACTGCCTGTATTTAGGATTATCAGTAGGGCCACCATCCAAGCACAAGGACACAGCAAAGAGAGGCTTTCTGCAATTACTTCAGGCACTGAAAATCCACTGCTTCCTCGGCCAGAGCAGAGGAAGCACAGAGCCAAGCCTGGGAACAGACATGTCTGGGCAGGGCTCAGTCCAAGACTTGAAGAGACAGACTCTCTGGTGGAGACCAGAGGACTGAAGGCCTCATTTTGCAGGTAAACTGTATAGGGTCAGGGATATTTTTCAGTCCCAGGCAGACAAGTACAAGTGCAGCCTTGTAGCCTGCGGAGCAAAACCTCATCCCCGTAAGAAGCGGATCAAATTCCAGGCCAGTACAAATGCAAAAATAATAAATTGGATAAATAAAGCACAGCCACAAAGGACAACATGGAAAAAACCTACACCAGCTGTGTCCTAAACACAGACACTCAAACACACACAGCCAAATCAGGTTCAGACTTTACGAGTCATATAAACAGACGTAGCAAAATACACCAAGAAAACAAAGGCTTCCCTGATCACCACAACTCCCTCGGTCACGGTGCCACTACCACCCTGGCAGCTGCATACACAGGGGTTGCTGGCTCTGTGATTAACACAGACACCGGTTAATTAAACCAACAGCAGATCTCTCTCCAGCCTTCTCCCTTCCGTGCCTGCTCTCTCTACAACGTGAGGCAGTTGGGAGAGGAATTTCCGCAGGGTCTTGGAGCACTACAAGTGTCAGCAACCATCTTTCTAGTTCCCTTTAACTTAAGGCCGTAGCAGAAAAATGCGATGACCAAGCAGGGCAGGGGGAGAGCTGCCACGGTAAGGAGACAGCATGAATGGTTTTCATCCCTCCTGGACGTACCCAACTTGGGCTAGAACCCCCCTGCGAACCTGACTCCCCCAGCTGCTCTGAGCTCCCCAGTGTCTGTCTGAGGTGAGAGAAATTGTTCCTTTCTGTCAGTGGAAAGCAGGAGAGATTTCCCAAAAGACCAGTTTTTGTCACAGAATGGAAGGACTGCCAAGCTGCTCTGCAGAGTCAGATGTAGGGGAAACAGCACAAAAACTGGGGAGTTAAATAACTTGTTTCTCAGACTCACTTCTGCCATCTCCTCCTGGCTGGATTAAAACATCCACACCATCAAGACAGGAAAGCCAAAGATTTGCCAGGCACTGCCCTTGCACACAAACCTGAGCTTCTGATCAGGGGTCTTGTAGCAGGTACTAAGTGCCTGCAGATCTGACCCCGTTTCTTCACAGCAAATGCCCGAGGGAAAGACCGCTCCCTGAGCCCTTTCCCTTCCGCTTCCCTGAGCTTGGCAGAAGTTCTCCCCAAATAACAATGGCTATTTTCTCCTTGCAAAAAGTTCAAGTCCAAAAGATGAGTGACTGGGAAAGATCTAGCTATGAGAAAAGATAATATACTCCAAGGGAAACATCTGGAAGCTAAGCTATAGGGAGAACCCAGGTCCTTTAAGTGATAAATAGGAAGACAAGACAAGACAAGACAATGGCAGCAAAATAGGTTCCTTACTTCATCAAATCCCATCTTGTCAGGGTTCTTCGGAGGAAGAGAGACATACCGAGAGGGTTCAATGGGAGGACGATCGACTGAAAGAGAGGAGAGATCCCAAGCATCACCCTCATGTACAACCTGCATTAATGTAATGTATCTGAATGTGTTTACATCACTGGGCCTAAAAAGCCCCAGGGAGCTGGGAGATGAAGTCAGTGCAGGAGCGGGTGCAGCAGGAAGTATCCACGTTGCAAAGCAGAAGCCAGCAGCCATGTGCCAGACAGATCTCATGACAAAAATGAGGTTCTGCAGCATCCCTTCCACATCAAAGATGCATTTTTGCCTCTAATATAAGGAAGTTAAAAGGTTTTGTGACTGAGGTTGACACGATCATGAAGTGATTACATCCCTAGGTAGAAAAGTGGTGGAAAATGGAAAACTGCATATCAAAACAGTATGAGAGCAGTCACACTGGAAGGCAGAGTCCCAAGGGAAAGAGAGCTGGGCCACTGGAAGCAGAACTCTACAAACATTAGCTCGGGGGTGTTCATCATGGCAGGGCACAGCAACTTACTCATAGCCTCAATTAGTGTGTGCACAAAGTTCTCCGTTTCTTCTTGCAGCGTCTGGTGTGATTTCAGGGGCATGGGAAGGAAACCATAGTGCTCATGGTTGCAGATGAACATCTGTATTCCTGGGGATCACATTAAAAAAGAAATAGAGTCAGGTCATTTATCATCAGATTTTGCTGCTCTGTTGCTATGTAGCCATAATCAAACTTATGCCAGGACCTCAATCCCAAGAAGTTCTACTTCATAAGCAAACGATTCAAGAACAACACAGTGCCATTTTCTGTTTTATTTGGCTGCCAGCAAGTGGCCTCTTCTATGAAACTAATTTCTACTTGCTCCCTAACAGCAGGTATTTTTAACTGCAAACAGTTTTCTCCTAGGAGAGGCAGAGAACCTCCCCCCTCTTAGACCAAAGAAAGGGTCTTTTTTGGCCTTTACCTTCACTCCATGAAAACAATCCTACAGTAGAGGGCAGAAATGGCCTTTAGCAAAAGCAGTGCCTGACACAGACAGCAGGACTACTGTGGATAATTGGGGAGTTCCACAGAAGCCCCCAGCCCCAAAACCCGACCTGTGGTGCTCAGACCTGGCACCTCACCTGACAATCCCTTCAGAGCTAGAAGCAGGAACAGGTTTTCACCCTCTGAGTAAGCCCTCAAGCAACGCAACGCCTGGCACGGGAGCTAAATGGGTTTCCACCTGCAGTTGTGCTGAAGGAGAGGCAGCAGCAGTCCTGGGACCCTCTGGCAAAGAGAGGTGCAGGTCTACTAGAGCAAACAGCCTTATAGAAGGAAAAAATTCAAAACAAACTCAGCATGGCTAGGGGTGATGGAAGCTTTTGTCTCAGCTTTCTTTGCAAAGCTTCTCTGTCAGGCTGCAATAAATACGGAATGACTCTTCCAGGGTGGAGGAGGCAAATCTGATCCCCAGCTCCAACAGCACAGAGTTGGCCAAACGTGGGCCCAGGCAGTTCAGCTCCCCTTGGACCGCTGAGGATGAAGCTGCAAGACCCTAGGCATTGGTGTAGCTGCAGGGTCTATTAGTAGGCTACCAAGGGATTCACTCTGGGTTTGACAGTCAAGCACCCTCCTGCTTCTGCCTGCTTCTGCTAAAAAAATAAAGACATTTTCACCTGTGTTGGCAAAAGACTTTGAGGAATATATAGAGTAAACAACTTGGAAGTGCCTAATCTACCACCTAACATGGTCCTTTCCTCTCCAGGACTAGTTTTTACAGTGCGCTGAAGATTAGAGGAAAATCCTAAAGAGAGACATCAGCGAGCAGCAAAGATGCTTTCAAAAAGAGGTGATAATATCCTTCTACTCAAAAGTTTTTGCAATTGCTTGTTCAAGGAGCTGAATCTGCAGGCGTGAAACAAAGAGAAGATGCAAAGCCTCTCCTCGGAGCAGATGCCTTTGGAAGGGAGAGACCCACCCACTGCTGAGCTTCTTCACTGGGAATGTCCCAGCCAAGTCTGCTCGCTATCAGCCGTAACTGCAGCAGCACTGCCCTGATGTCACACCAGGCAACACAGTCAAAAGCTACATCCAGAGAAGTCAAGGGAAAATATTTCCGTTGTTTTTCATTGAGCTGTGGTAAGACCCTTTATTAATTAACCGCAATCTGAAAGCTGCTAGAGCTCATACAACTGGTCAAGCAGATTTAAAGAAAATGCAAACTTACAGGATTTTCTGTGCCCGCTCCCCCCTTTTTTTTTTTTAAATGAAACAAGCACAACCACCTCCCTGCCTCTAGGAAATAAACAAAAAGCAGACACTATCTGGTGTGTTGATGCTTTCATATATTAGTCCTCCTAATCCCTGGTATTTTTAGCAGAGCGGAATTGTCTGCATTAATGATTCCGGTGTTTCTACCATTTTAAGTTCTGCAAGTAAATTGCTGGCTACGCTACTTGCCAAAACACATTCAGCTGTCAGCTGCAATTTAGGTAAATGGCAGAATAAAAAATACTACCTGCTGACATTAATGGATTTGGCACTGATCTAATCAACTAATCTTATCTGGCTCACTGATCTCTCTTC
Source organism: Arenaria interpres (assembly GCA_013399435.1). NCBI lineage: Eukaryota > Metazoa > Chordata > Aves > Charadriiformes > Scolopacidae > Arenaria > Arenaria interpres. Next base: position 45,422 of record VXAK01007170.1, on the reverse strand, counting down.
TTATCTTCCGCTGGCTTAAACACAGTTAATCTGCATACATTCATGCCAGTATTTCTGCTCCTTCTGGCATAAAAACTAGTTTTAAATGGTAAAGCTACCTTAAAACGGGGAGGGGGACTCTCGCGCTTCAACTCTGTTTTTATAATAAAATAAAGAACTGCTATAAAGGACAGAAAAGCTATAGGTTCTTGTATTATTATTAGCCTTTGTAAGGCAGCGACCAGGATTCACAGCCCTGCTGTAAACTCACAGCCACGTAGTCAGGCAACCTAAATCTCCCTTACATCCCTGGGACCAGACCTAGAGCTGGCTGGCTCTAGGTTTTCAGAGCCTCAGGCTGGAAGGAAGCTCAGGAGATCTGGCTGGCTAAATGCTATCTTGCAAGTACAAGGGGCTCTACAGAGTCCACTTTTGTGAACAAAACACCCCCAGCGAGTTTTGTTCTGAGTCAGTACTCCCATTACAGGCTACGTGGGACAGTCTCTTTGGAGCATCACAAAACAGTTGCTTCAAGCAGTAGATTTCACTGATGAAAATCGATGGTTTGATGTGAGGCATTAAGTGCAATACTTGGCCTGGACAAAAGCCAACATAATTTATGACTTCAGGGAAGAAAGTGAAATTACTCCGAAGAGAACTATACCTCAAAGTCCATACATTTTTCACATTTCTGAACTTGGATGTCGTCCTTTTATCCTGGGTGACAAAACTCAGCCCAGGACACAAGCCAACAATCCGCGCAGATCAGTGGGCCAGACTGCTGAAGCAAAGCCTTTCATGTCATGGGTCAGTCCTGGAAAAAGCTAAAGTGTTCTAGGATGGAAGGAAAAAATGATGGGTTTGAATCCCTGAAATATTTTTTAAGCAGCTGGAGCTAATGCAATGCAGTTACCAGACTAATTGGATGCTGCATTTCTGGGAGAGCTGTCAGAGGCAGCAAGTGGGGCAGTTAGATTTGAAGGAACCTACTTTGCCATCCAGACTTAAACCTCCATTCTCCTTTGGAGCCATTGTACTGATGTCCTGACTCTGAAAGTCAGGGCCCCAAAGGTGCCCTTGCAAGTTCACATCTCGCCTCCCCTATCTTCCTCTGTTGCCCAAGGGCTCTAATTTCAGCTCCTGCTGCCTCTCCTCTACCATTCCTTTCTCTCACTTGATGCCCTGCATCCCCTTGTAGCTGAATTTTAAAAAGCCCTGCTCAGTATGCCAAGACAATACCGTCTTTTGCAGTGCTGCCAAGAGCTTCAAACCAGAAAGATCACTAAAAGGAAAGCTGCAAACAGCTGGTGGCTGACATGCTGGTCTGGAAATGGGGGTAAAGGCAGTGTTCTCAGCCTGTCTCTTCTCCAGAAGAGGCTGTTGACAGCAAGCTATGCTTCTTCACTTTCTCTATGCCTGTCTGTCCTCCAAGAACAGCCCTTCCTTCTCACCTTAACCTTGTCTTTTTTGCAAACAGCTGCTGCACTTGACTCGGTGGACCCACAAACAACTTCTCCCTACTAATTTACCTTGGTTAGCCAGCAAAACCAGTCATGAAGTTCTGAACAGAAGTGCATTCCATTGGTGCTGCTGAGGTTTCATCAGTCCCTTTTTCCTTCGTAAGGCCCCAAACTTTCCCCTTTTCAACACAGCAGGGGAAAGAACAATACAGATGGCCATTAAAAACATAATCTTCCCAGGAGCTCGTTTCAGCTCTCTGCCACATATAGGTCTGCCAGCCAAGACTTTGCTGGAGACACAATACCCTCCAGATCCATTCTCCAAAAAATAAATGGGACTCAACAACCTCACTGCAAGCACAAGCAGCAGCATGTGCTTAAGACACCCTGATTTCTCTGGGACACACGGAGCTCTGTGCAAACACCAACAGCCATTCCAGACAAAGGAAGAGGACATTGAGGTTGTGACTTGGTCTGAAAAGACGCCTGTATTTCAGGCCTAACTGAAATCATTCCACTGTCTGGTAAAACTGATCCCAGTATCAACTGGAGTGGTACACACCAAGGATCTCAAGGTGGTGCGGTGCTCAACTGGTTCTCCTGGAGCACCAGTGATACAGTGCCAAGGAGGCAGAGATTTTACTGCTCACACACCAGCTCTAACCTGCTCTTGCATGAAAGAGATTTCCTCTCAGGAGAGCCCACAGACTCCCCATCACTCCCCTGAAAGTTGCACAGATTTTACTTCAAAAACAACAAAAAGCACACGCAAAACAAAAACCTCCTAACTCTCAAACAACTCTTGCTGAGCTGCCATGAAGCTACAAGTGAATCCTCCCCAGCAAAGGCTCCAGACATACCTGCTTGGCGACTGGAGAAGGCGAAGACCATGATATCATCAAAGCTCCAGGTGTAGTCCTGGTGGGGTGGGTAGAACATCAGTTTGGTGGAGGCCTCTTTCCTCAAGTCAATGAGGAACGTGGAGTGAATCATTGGAACAGCAAAACACCCTGTCCTCTTCCATTCCCGAATCAGAGGATAATCCAGGGTCCTTTTGTAATAGCCCTGCAAACACAAGGAGGGGGCTGCTTGTTACAAGAGTTTTGTGTTTCATAGATACTCCCTAGCAGAAGCTTTTGCCCTTAGCCTTCCCCAGCAGAGACAGATCAGTGCCAAATTCTCTGATTTTGAAGTGTCCACACTTTGGAAAGGGCTCGGTCAAGTATTTAGAAACAATCTCCATCCCAGCAGCTATTGGAAATCAAGCCTTTCCATGGCAAAATTCCCTTGCAATACAGCTTTAAACCTCAGACTTTTTTCCCCAGGCTCTCCAGACCCAGGTCTGTCCCTGGAAGCTGGTGAGCATCTCTTGCATCCTCCATGTTCAACAGGCACACAGAACATTCAGTGTCTCACAGAATAGGATCTGCAAATTATTTCTGACCATGACTTTAAAAAAAAAATCACTTACTTCACTGCAGCAAAGGCAACATCTCAGTCTCTATCAGCTGTGTAAGAATCCCTGCTCCTCCATCCCGGGGCAAGCAGGTTTTCCACCCACTCCCGAGCTCTCCCTGCAGAGTCTGTCTCGGGGAGGCCCTTCAGTCAGCTCCTTCTCTGTAACCACAAACTTCACCAGCCTTCCAGCACTGTGGGTGCAACATCCATGTTGTACAGCTCACAGCTGGCTTTGCAGGTGCAGTATGTCTAAAGCTATTAGATTTGGAAATAAATACACTGAATCCCCCAGACAGAAAGTCCTAAGGCACCAAATTAGATACCTAGACACAGCTGATGGTTGAATCCTGAGCAGATTCTGGTCTTTACAGAAATGATGAGTCACTAAAATAAGTTAAAGTTACTTTTATGTTATATTTTCCATTTTTCTAGCAACAGCCGAGCAAATCACTGCAGAACCACTTTACCCTGGTCTTGTGTAGATGCATGATGTGGTGCATTTATCTGTTTATGCATCTGTCAATCGTCCCCTCTGGCCTTCAGATACCTTCTAACCATACTGTAAGGGCTAGATATCTGAGAGACAGCCTGATTTTCATGAAAAGGAGGGACTGGATAGAGACCTTACTAGGTCTTACTTCCTACTGAAGGAAGGGTTAAGACATTCAGCCTTTAACAGACATCCAAGAATGCCCACAGGTAAAAGATGCTGGAAACTAATCTGTCCTCCTCCAGCTGCTCACTACAGGGTTTTGGGGCTTTTCACTCCTTATAAATCATGTGTAGTCAAGAAAGACTCCAACCTGTCAGCGCTGTTGCCACGCTGTCCTAAGGTTAGCTTCATGACAGCTAAATGTCAAGCTGTCTGGAGCTGGGTTTGACTTGCTGCTGCTCAGTGCCAGAGGCTGTGTTTCAGGGCGTTCTCCAGCTGTTGCTCCCTCCCTAAGTCCCCAGGGAGAGCAAGGCTGAGAGCATGAAGCTGTGGGACTGCGAGCACAGAAACAAGAAGCAGCAACTAAGACAAAAGAGAAGAAAAATAAGTGGGAACTTTCGTGTTCATTTGAGTAGATTTTTTCACCATTTGCAGCTAGTTTTTTCCCCTCTCCTTTTCTCAGCTAACACTGGTAATGATGGAAATTTACTAGTGGAGAGGTAACACTAGGGGCCAGGGCTTAAACTGGTGCACACAGGCAGAGATCCACTTCAGGCTGTGGAGGAATGCTGATTTATATCACTGGAAAACCTGGCTGTCTCAGGACTTATCCTTAAAAACTTAAGGGACAATGCCTTCGCTATGAATTTTATACCTCCATTTTAAAACAAAAACTGAAACAAGTGAACACACACAAGCCTCCCACCCCCCTTTTCTTATCTATATATTTACTTCCCAAGAATCTGGAAAGTTGAGGACATTTTCCTGCTACTTTTACTAAATTAGATAGTTTGAACTGTGGAACTCCTTGCCATAAGATGGTGTGGGTGCCAAGATAAAAAAGATTCAGATAGTGATTTCTGTAAAAGAAAAAAAATCACTGAAAGCTTTGAAGACAAAGTCCTTCCTCAAGAAACCTAGAGAAGAAGATTGCTAGAGGACAGAAAAGTATTTTGGGGAGGTATCATTCACTTGCTTGTTTGCCATTTTCTTATACTATTCCCTACACATCTGCTACAAATCACTGCTATTAGACAGACCTTTGGTTGGACCCAGCACAGCTTTATGTTTTCACTCTGCCTGAGCCCTCGGTAGCACTGGGAAGGAAGAATGATGTTTAACACCAGAAGAAGAGGTGAATGGAGTTTGCTCTTTGTTTCAGTTCAGCAATAACAATGATTAGTATCTTGTTGGCTCTCTGGAATAAAACAAGAGGATAGAGATGGGCAGGATCATGGAGCCTCTCTAAAATACTCATACTCACATGACCCAGTGAAAGCTTGGACACATTTGTCTATGCAGTACAGCAAGCTTCTCTTTACAAAGACGGAAAGGCAAGACTCAGGGATAGAAGGAAAATGGAAATCCTGAAGCTTTCCAGGGCAAATGTGGGCAAAAGGGGAAAATTTTCAAGCAAATGAAAAACCTCTTCCTATTCTAGAAGACATGCTGCTTAGGATCCTGCCTCCCCTAAGGATGACAAAACATATGCCAGCAGAAGAGAACAGATCAAAAAGATGTTCTCATTATTGAGAAAAAAGCATTAACTACCTTCCCCATTTCAGCTTGAATGTCTTGGAAAGCCCACCCAGAGCTTAGTCAAAGGAAAAGAGTGGAAAAAAAGCAAACAAATGACTGTGACAATAGATCTGCCCTTCTATATGTTTGAGTCTCGTACTAAAAGCCTTCTAAGCATAAGGTAGTAGCACTGGGTTTCACTGGGATGCACTTAATTTTCTTCATAGCAGCCCATATGGTGCTGTGGTATAGACTGGTGACTAGACAGTGCTGATGTTCCAGCTGCTGCTGAACAGCACTTACACAGCATCAAGGCCTTCTCTGCTTCTCACTCTGCCCCCCACAGCAGGTAGGCAAGGGGTGGGCAAGAGTTTGGGAAGGGACACGGTTGGGACAGCTGACCCAAACTGGCCAAAGCAATTTTCCATACATCATGCTCAGCAATAACATTGGGGTGGAGTTTCTCCAAAGTAGCTGGTGCGTTGGGGTTGGTTTTTTTTTTTTTTTTCCTGCTTTTGCCCTTCCAATTTGCTCCCCCATCTTGCTGGGTGGGATCTTACCTACCAGCCAGGGTCAACGCACCACAGTGATGCAGATCAACTTGTAAAGTGGTAGCTCAACCTCATTCTAGCTCTAAAAATAATGCAATTTCTACTAGACATCATATTTGTATTTGATACTTTCTGCAGTATGTGTGATTTCAGAAAGTAACATGAAACTGATTTATAGGCTCAGCACTTCTGTCCTTTACATCAGTATCCTTTACACACATACTTCAGCACACACGCACACACACTCCTGAAAAGGTAAATGGTGTTGACCCACTGCATAAATCTTGTTCATATGTGAGAAGAACAACCTATACACAATGGAGAGCTGTAGAGAGAAAAGCAAATTCCTCTCAGATTAGGGTCACTATACAGGAAAGCCAGTCTAAAATTATGTACCAAGAGTTTTAAGGCCATTACACAAACATAAGCAACCAACTCACATAAATGCTGGTGTGTGTATATCCGTATCTTTTATGTCGTTAGTGGGACTGTACCAGTTCCCAGGACTTTTGGCTAAGCAAGCTCAGCCTTCTCCAGATTCAACTTTTTGAGGAATCTCGGATACAGAAGCAAGTTTCAGCTATACGCCTGCATAACCAACACAGAACATGTATTGCTTTGCTCATACCTACAGCTGGGTTAGAAAACAACTAACAACTACTAATGTTTCTCAGTTAGAGAAACATTTATAGACTGCAATGTCCTCTTGACCCTTATTCCAATTCCCTATAAACGTACAGACCTTTCCCAAAGACACCTACCCAAGACTTGGGACGCCGCCACCGAGACGGACTGCATGACACCACTATCCTCACTACATGCTAACATCACCTCTGCATGCCTCAGAGCTACGGCAGCTTCTTTTCACAAGCAGAACACTACAAAAGCAGATGGGAAAGCTCATAGGACAGAAACAATACCCACTGCTTCACAGAGGCAAGGCTGGAGGAGGCCTTTGAAAATATAGCTCGTGCAATCATGCAGCACCATTCACCGGTCACTTGCCTGAGGGGTGATGCCACACCAGAAGTTAGAGTAGAGAGAGCGAGACTCGAGCATTGGTGCCACCAATGTCTTGTTTTCTGCTATCAGCAGGTTCAGGGTTTGTGGGTTGGTCAGTAAATTATCTGCATCAACAAACTAGAGAAGGAAGAGGGAAAGAAAAAGAAATTTGTTATTAGATGAAACTATATGCTTCTCCTGACACTTGATTGGGAACAAGGCAGCCAGAGGCATAAGGTATTGGCAAAAACCACAGAGCTGGTGGTTTTGATGCCACAGGACACATGGCTGCTACGGGCGAATGCCAGGGGGCCCACCCCTGCACCATCGCTATAGGATGGAAAAAGATGCAGAGCTTCCCTCTGACTCCACAGAACATTACTCCAGCACAGGGGCAAGGGAGCTGTGAGAGAAAATAACATTGCTGAAAATTCAGGGCAGGTTTATTCTCTGAAGAGGATCAAAAAGAACACTTAAAAACTGGCCTCGCACCCTCACCTTGTTCAAAGGCTGGGAACGTCACCATTAACTGCTGCTGTAGTGACCAAAGGCACACATCTTTCCACAACTGTTCTGCATAACTATTTCCCTTACACTTCATGAATAATAGGTGGGATTTCAATCTGGGGGACCCTTGCAGGTACTTACCCACCCACTAGGACTATATTCAGTTCTAATGCCTGTGGAGAAAGCCTTGGACTTCCCCAAGGACTTATCTCTCTAGCTGCAAAGATGCTTGCTCATCAGACCAAGTAATAACACAGCATCTCACTGCACAGAGCTTTGTCTTTAGATGGAAAAGAAACATTTTGTTAGCCCCGAGTATCAAAGTGACTGCCTGAAAGGCTTTTGCCTGAGGACAGTTAATAAATCAAACCTTGTATTTACCAGGATGTAGTCTGACCACTTCTCTCGTGCAGCGCGCAGGGCAGCCTGTCGGAGTTTCATCACGTGAGTGAATCGGGAGCTTGGCCAATGTTTTGGCCCAATTTCTTCTGGGTAAGACCTAGCAAAGAAAAAAAAAAAGTGACTGCAACCCCTGCCTGGGCCCTATTCCACTAGTCAAAAAAAAAAAAAAAAAAAAAAGAAAGAGAGAGAGTTCCCTTGCTGCCTTCTTTCCCAAAGAAAAACAGTGTTGGAGTCACCTCAGGTAACCCAGGAGAGGTTTTGAGGGAGAGTGATTCCAAGTTTCGTGCTGGCATGTGTACACAGGGCACCGGAGAACAAGCAGCGCTGCAGCATTTCCTGCCGACCAAGCAGCCACAAGCAAAATAGCACTATCAAAACCAGGAGTTTCTTCTGCAGCAGCAGGCCCTCACCTGACGTAAGCAGAGGTTATCCCACCAAAATGAACTGAAGCTGAGTTACCTCATCTGACCCTCTGGTAGAAAGTCATCTGTCCTCTGCTAGGCTTTAAGTTCAAGACTGTAAATACAGCTTCCTTAAGCCCAGTAGAATCAACAGAACTGAGGATGTGAAGATGAAGGCAGTCTGGATACCCTCGGGGTCTGGACATCATTAGTAACTGTTAACACATCCCAATGACAGCTCTTAAATCTACAAACACCCAACACTCAACCCCCCGAGCCCAATCACATGAGTGAAGTTATGCCCATGTCTCTGTTTTCAGGATCAGGTCCAAAAGCAAACGCTTTGCTACAAAGACGGAAGGAAACTCAGGGACAGATCCCCTTGTGGAATAAAAATTCAGGACTTTGACACAGTGCCAGCATAAGCCAGTGAGGGAGTTAAGAATGTAAAAAACTTTTGTAAAAAGTTAAAAAGCCACATTTGACAGGATTAAGAAAACTCAATTCCAATGAAAGGATTAAAGAAGTCATTAAAATAAGCATTCCCTGTGGGTTTGTACCACGAATGCCCCACCACTGTTCCGAGGACCCTGAAAGCAAAAGCAAGCTTGAAGAAAGGGGAAACTGATGTACTTTCCCTGATGGATGAAACAGAAAACAGAACAAAGCAAGGAACAACCGATCTTAAAAAAAATAAACAAATAAATAAAATAAAGCAATAAAATCCCAATGTTTCCTAACACCTTATTTCAAAGCAATGAACCCTGCAAGTCGTGCAAAAGCATAATATACTGAATTAAATCTAGTTCTCTGGCTCAGAACTTACTGAATACTTGATGTCTCGGACAGAACTTTCATAGACACGACAGGAATGGGCTATGATGTCTCTGCTTCCTCGCAAATGAAGAATGACAGTTTTCATTCCCTGTAGCTTTTGATGTGATTTGTTTACCACGCAAAGAGAGCAGCTGCAGATGCTAAATAACTAAATGGAAAATGCTTTCTTCTCCCAAGTTCTGTGTGAGTTGCTTTACTGAAGTCAGAGACCTTTTCATGGGCTCCATAAGAACACAATTTTAATGGAACAGACCCCATTAAAAAAAAAAAAAAAATCCAGATTTTACTGCTTGGTCCTCTAGTGCATCTCCTGATTTGAAAATAGAAAACCTAGAAAATTTGACATGTACACCAAATTGCCTCAGTCAGCCCCTCGCTGCAGTACTCACTGGGGGTCTTCCATCGGCCTCCACTCCACATCGTGGTAGAGGTTCTGCACGTTCTTCAGCCACTCTCTAAGGATCGCTGTGGTGTTATCAACATTGTGGTCCGTGGCCGCCCTGGGAAAATGAGAGGACAAAGGAAGCCTGTTAACACACAATTTAGTCTCTTTGTTCTTCCCCAGCTGGTAAATGAGTCAAATGGAGGAAGAACCAATTTCTTACAGGTGCATCCCCTGGCAGAACTCAGGGCAGCTCTGCCAATGTGCAAGTTCTCGCTAAGGCACACAGCAGAGCCCCACTTCCCTGCAAAGACAGAGTACTCCTGTGATACAGATGTGCTTTCACACTACTCCCCTCTTTGCTGATCTCCTCCTGCCTCACAGGAATCACAGCAGCTTTTCCATCAAGTGGATACAGGACTGAACTCTTCTGTTCAGCTCATCTACTGGAAAAGACCAGACAGGCAATCTCAAGATGGATGCCCAAGGTAAGGCGACTGCAAAGGTCCTATCCCTAGAAGCAGCGGGACTTTGCTCTGCTCAGCGTATCATCCTGCAAACCAACCGTTTAAGCTGCACATCCTGCTGGGAGCACCCATACATCATGCTGCCTCATCCTATGGCCCAGGAATCCCTCAACCTGCAATTAGCAGAACCCCTCACACACTCCACGTATGCCCGAGCTGAGCGCAGTGGTGGTGGAGGACGGCAGGGATGCTCGACGCACAGCAGGATCAGCACCACAGAATTGTCTAGGTTGGAAGGGACCTTTCAGATCATGGAGTCCAACCATCGTGATGATGAATTTTTACTCTGCATTGATTAAGTACATTTGATTACATACAAATACATATCTGTGGTCCATATACAGACCTCCTTCACCCCACCCTGCTTCAGCCAGCTGGGACTAGCTTGCCTTTAGCAAGGCTGGGGCTCCAAGAGAGGCAGCTTGCTGTTTCCTGACACATAGGTTACAAGTTTGTGAAAACACACTGAGGAGCTTTGTGCAGAATCTCTGCCCTGTGAAAACGCTGCAATAGCACTCGGTCTCAAGCAGCGGGGTGGGAGAAACCCGCCTGCTTCCTCTATGGCCTCTGTCATCCTCCCTGAAAGCAGCATCTGAAGAATGTTTTTTTCCTCGGGGTTGAGTAGCATCGCTGCACAAATGGGAAGACGGGGCAGAGATCCAGGTCTCTGACAGTAATCACGCGAAAACGCTCCCAAAGGAGCCACAAGCTCATCTCTGCCTGGGATCCTCAAGCCTTCGGGTTACAAGGCGAGTGAGCCAAGTCACATTCCAGCTGCTCCTTTCCAGCACATGTTTCCCTGGGACCAGGGCTTTCGAACACCTGGCCGCTCACGTGGTCACAGCAGATCCCACAGCAAATTCCCTTAAGTCAAAGGGCCACTTCGTTTTTCCCGGCCAGAAGGCAGGGAAGCCCAACCCCATGGTAGGACACAGTTTGTGCAGCCACAGCTCCGCAAGCTCCACTGAGAATTTACAACCCCTTTATAGTCCTCTGGGAGTATCAATACTCCCAGAAGGTCCCATGGAGAGATAGCAAAGATGGTGTGAAACATCATGGAGAGAAAATTTATTTATTTAAGCTAAATAACTAATATAATTCAAATAAATCACTTAGGTTTATAACATGGTGTGATTTACGCTGTTTGCCCAGCTTCACTTAGCATGAGTGGCTGGATTTGCTGAAACCTTTAGACCACAATACAGTTAATTTTCTTTGAATTTTCCTAGCAGCTGCTACAGTGTTGTGTTTAGTCTCTTAGTACAAGGAAAATGTGAATAACACACTGATGTTTTGGTATTTTTTTTTTCCCCCCAAGTCTGGATTTTTCAGTTCCCTATGTTCTGCCAGCGAGTGCAGGTGCACAAGAAGCACAAACCAGAAGATAAGGAGACCATAACCATCAACAGAGACAGCAAATCAACAAGATAAGAGACCAGTCAACAGCCTGCCTAGACACAGAAAAAGAATCCGAGAAGACACCAGAAGACCTCAGACCAAAGTGATCACCATTGGACTAAAAGACACATGAAGTGCACAAGGGGCAGGTTTATAGATAGCAAGGGTATAATTGCCCAGTGATTTCTTTGTTTGAAGTCCCTCTCTAGAGGCACCCACCTAGCTTTCAATTAAGTTATTTATTTTTAAAAAAAAATTCAACACAGGAACTCTGCTGCAGGATACCTAGCATCGAACCTGAATGAGGAGAGAGTGCACCCAGGGGTGAGATGGTGTATGCGTGTGTGAAGAGTCAGAAGGGGCACCCGTGGGCTCCCTGGAGTTGCCCACTGCGAGGGGACCCCGGTATGAGCAGTTACAGACTTAGGTGCTGCGTGTGACTCCTTGAATGCTGTGTGGATGCTTGGGCAGTGGCTTCTCCTTTGACAACATGTCCCTAAGGGGAAGGTGGTAGAAGTCCCTGCAAAGCCCCCATCAACTACTATAAATTGCCTATTTTGTCCTCCCTCTCTTGAAACCCAAAATGTACTTCCCACAGCATCCTCCACCCTACTTGAAGACAGAGATACCTGTAGTTAGGGGAGAGCACACAGAAGGGACAAAGAGGGCACACACCAAATCCCAGAGCTACTCCAAGCTATTTCAGGTAAATACCTCCATTGTGAGTCATCATATGATCCTCCAAATGAGAGTCAGGGCATGAGCCCTTTCTATTCCACGAAATCAGAAGATATCATTCCCATGGGGTTTAAATTAAAATAAATAATTAAAAATTAAATTGCTAAAATTAAAAATAAATCAAGTTTATTCATAAGCAGAAGGACACAATCACTTAAGGATGGGAAGTTTATTTCTTGAATTTTTGTTTATTAAAACAATGAAAGTTCAACAAGTGAATAGAGGCTGGTTTCTTGGCTATTAACTGCTCTTCTGTGACAGAGCAAGGATGGGTTTAGTCATAACTTCAGGGTTTGCTTTTGGCCAAGACCCTAAGCGAGACTGCACTGTAGGTCTAGTTTGCAAGAATTTTTAAGTGGACTCAAACAGTCGTAATGCCAACCTGGGAAGTTGACCAAGTCAAACTTGCTCCATATATTTTATGGATTGCTGATCACCCACTCAAGCCCTGTTTTAGCACACTTGCTCGGGCCCCCCACAGCCACTCCACATTTCAGTTGTCTTATTCTGCTTTCCTCCTACACTCCAGCTGCACAGTCTGTGAACAACAGCTCCAAAATTCCTAAAACACCAGAAAACTGTGAAAAGACCTTTATGTTCATGGTAATCACTGGAGTTGCAGTAGCACCAAGAAGCTCTTGCTACATATATGGGGTCACAACAACCCCATGCAGCAATACAAGCTTGGGGCAGAGTAGCTGGAGAGCTGCCTGGCAGAAAAGGGCATCGGTTTTGGTCAACTGTCAACTGAACGTGAGCCAGCAGTATGCCCAGGTGACCAAGGCGGCCAACAGCATCCTGGCCTGTATCAGGAACAGCGTGGTGAGTAGGACTCGGGCAGTGACCGTTCCCCTGTACTGGGCACTGGTGAGGCCCCCCCCTGAGTGCTGTGACCAGTTTTGGGCCCCTCACCACAAAAAAAGCCATTGAGGTGCTGGAGCGGGTCCAGAGAAGGGCAACAAAGCTGGTGAGGGGTCTGGAGAGTAAGTCGTACAAGGAGAAGCCGAGGGAGCTGGGGTTGTTGAGTCTGGAGAAAAGGAGGCTGAGGGGAGACCTTATCGCTGTCTACACCTACCTGAAAGGAGGCAGGGGTTGGTCTCTTCTCCCAAGTCACAGGCAACAGGACAAGAGGAAATGGCCTCAAGTTGTGGCAGGGGAGGGTCAGGTTGGATATTAAGAAAAATTTTTTTATACTGAAAGGGTTATTAAGCCTTGGAATGGGCTGCCCAGGGCAGTGGTTGAGGCACCATCCCTGGAGGTATTTAAAAGACGGGTAAATACAGTGCTTAGTGACATGGTTTAGTGACGGTTTTTAATCAGTTAGGTTGATGGTTGGACTAGATGATCTGAAAGGTTCCTTCCAACCTAGACAACTCTATGATTCTGTATAGTGGGACCACACTGATATTAGACATCACACAAACCAAGCAAAGATGATGGTGGCCATTCTGAAGAACGTCAGAGTCCCCCTTACACCACAATCATTGTCAGGTCCAGGCTAGTCTTAAGGAAGTTGCAAACCCTGAAGTAAGCACACAACTCCCACAGACTCAGGTCTGTGTGCCTGCTTCCCTCAGCAAGCCTCATCCCAATCCTTCTAACCTCACATAAGATCAATGGGGACACGTGGAGGGGTTTGTTACAGTCTGAGAAAGGAAAGGGGAAGCTTCCGCTGTGTGCATGTCAAGTTAGTCTTGGTGTTATGCTGGCTGCTCCCTTTTTTTAGGCCAGGATATTCTTCTCTGGTCAGCTTTGCACACACACAAGCCCAAAATGTATTAGTGGGGAAACTTTGCAGGAATGCGCAATGGAAACCTGAAGTTCATAAGTGAAACATGATATCCTTGACAAAAAAACAAGTAGAAACTTATTAACATGGTAGAAGGCTGTTTCCTCAATTGCTCAGAGTTGCTTCATGAAGCCCACATAGCCCAAAACTTTTACGAGCAGAAGAAACCTTAAAGTTGAAGGACAGAGTTACTGCAGCTCTGCCCTCAGAAGCTAGCTGCCCTTCTTTACTTTCCAGACAAGACAAGGGGGCTTGAAGGATGCTTTTCCTGTCACGCCTTTGTCTCCAGTTCCTTTAAGGTCAGACCACACAAGTTTTATTGTGTGGACACACCACCATCCTGAGAGAAGGACACAGCACGCCAAAGACTACTACTACCTGATCTTGCCCTTGTGCTAATGGCTTCCTAGGGAAAGAGTTTCCTAACAGTCAGTCAGACCCCCCTCCACATCTGTGGTTCTCCATCCTGCTCCTGGGTATCACAGAATCACGGAATCTTCTAGGTTGGAAGGGACCTTAAAGATCATCTTGTCCAACCATTAACCTGATTTTGACAAAAATAAACACCCACACAACAAACAAAAAGCAACACCATCACTAAACCATATCTCCCGGCACCACATCAACCCATCTTTTGAACACCTCCAGGGATGGTGCCTCAACCACCTCCCTGGGCAGCCCATTCTAATGTCTGATAATCCTTTCGGTGAAAAAATTCTTCCTAATATCCAGCCTGAACCTCCCCTGGCGTAACTTGAGGCCATTTCCTCTAGTACCTGTCACCAGGTAGGGCAGCATGCCTACACAGATCACCCCAGAAGGCCCCAACAGCTAACATCCCTCCAGATAAAAAAAAAGTGAGACACGTGAATAGGAACCTGGAGGAATCTCTAGATTTCCTCACAGGAAACTGCTAGAAGAAAATGACATTTTACTGCCCAGGCTGTATGTAGAAGGTAAAGTCACATCCCAGTAGACAGTTAAGATGACGCTGATGAGACAAAGCTCTGGCACAACGAAAAGACTGCTGTCTCCAGGCCTACCCACCCAGCAGCATTTCTAAGCCCAGAAGTTCTCAAAGGCAATAAAGTTTGTCACACCCTGAATGAAACATGCCCTATGACTAGCAATTTGGCAAACCTTTGTTTTTCCAGCTTTAAGCCAGAAAAAAAAAAGCACCAAAAACCAAAAAACCAAACCGAACCAAAAAAACCCACCAATCCACGCCATTCTCAAAAGCAGTTATGACTATTAGTTTCAGAACAATTCGCATTTAAGATCAAACAAAATCAGCACTTACTGCTATTGTAATACCTGAACCAGTCCACCTATCCCCCCCCCCCCAAAAAATAAAAACAAACCAGGAGCTATGGGCTTCGCAATACCACTCCATGGAAAAACAGGCACAGACTGTTGGTTTGCTCTTTTTTTTTTTCCCCCTATTTTTTTAAATGACAACCCCTGCATAAGAAAAACAGGCAAATAAAAATGTGAGCAGGACTTCCCACTGGCAGCAAGAGCTCCTCAGGCCATAAGAGGCACATCAGGATATTCCCCATTATAAGCACTTCTGTAACAGTTTATAGGACTTCAAGAAGCCGAGTACACACTTAAAACTTCAGTGCTCTAACTCAAATGGATGGGCCAGTTGGACCCTCTTCATTCTTAATTTTTTTTTTTTTTCTTCTTCTTCTTCTTCAAGACGCTAAGGCCATCTCTGCTGCAGATCTCATCATCACCACTGCTGGTCTGTTGCCCATGGTACACATCTCTCCAGTTCTGGAAAACTGGCCATCCTTTCCCTGGGTGATGGCAATCAGGAAGGGTTGACACACACAGACAGATCAGCCAACATCGCACCATCTCTGGTACAGTGAGACGAGGCCATGGGACGAGACTGTTCATGTGATGAACAGGGTAAGGGAGCATCACATGGAAGACACTGTGCTGGCGGTGTCCTGTGCTGGCTCCTCTTGGAAAAGGCCTACAGTAGGAGAGGTAAAGCAGAACCTCCAATGCCTGCAGAAAAGTAATTTCAGTCTGCCCAAACTTCTCCTACAACAGTGCTAGTGGAGAGTGGCAGCACAGGCCAACGTGTCTTCTCTGCATGTCCTGCAAGTAGGTTTGATGGTGAGAGCATGTCAGATTAAGAGATGTTATCACCTCTCCACTTGCATGCCCTGCAAGTGTTTTTACTACAATCTCTGATCCTTACTGGTCCATGGAATGCACCTGGTACAGCGAGGAGAGTGGATTACCTCAACCCAGCTCCACTTAGCTCACCAAGAACACAGCTTAGGAGACACATGGCCCTTAGACAAAGGCAGTGTCTAGATTTTTGAGGGGTATTTTTTAAAAACAGGTTGGTGAGCACAGTACTATTATTTGAGTCTATCGGTATTATTTTTGGCCTGGCACTGGGTTCAAATCACTTTGAGTGGATCAGCTTGAAACATTCATGCAGTCAAGACTAAGCAGGAGCTTAAGATGTGCTAAGTGCAAGGCCAGAGGAAGAAGAAAAGTGAGCTGGCTGGCAAGGCGGTTCTTAGTCATCATTCTCCAACATCTCATCATCTTTATGGCGCTCTGCTGGATTTGCTCACGCTTCTTAACGTCTTTCTTCACCAAGGTGGTATTCCAGATGTAACAGAACAAGTGCCAAGCAGAAGAGGCATAACCCCTCACCTTGATCTTCTAGCTTAATTCAGCTCATGCTGCCCAGGACACAGTTGACCCTTGCTACCAGGGCACACCACTGGTTCACGTTCAGGTTGCTCTCCACCACAGGCCCTCAGAACCTGAGGCCTTTTCAGTAGAGTTTTTCCCCAGCCTGCATCACTGCAAAGATTTCTTCTTTGCCAGGTGCAGGACCTGATGAAGTTCAAGAGATTCCCTGCAAGCAGCTCTCAACTCAAAGCCAACCCTCTGCCTGCAACTAGTAATGAACTGGGGGAGAAGACTTAAACAACAGGTTTCTCTCAAAAGGGGCAGGTTACATCATTAAAAAGGAGGCAGCTTAATGTTATTTGAGCTGATCAACAATGGCTAGGATTTAATTTAAAAAAAAAAAAAAGTCTTCTGCAAGACTTAAAGACTTACAACCTAAAGTCTTTGCAACACAACCAGGAAAGACTGGTGGAGTGACAAGGAAATGAAGATTTAAATTCCTGCCACTCTTTTCAGAAAATAAAGTTTAATAGACCTCCAGATAGAGGAATGGACACTCCTATTCCAGTAACATGGCAGCTTTTTCCACCGAGATCTAAATCCATTTCCAATAAATAGAAGGTAAATTTTAGAAAAGTTGGAGTGAGAATGTTCATATAGGGGCTTATGTCGGCATAACTATAACCACTTCAATATTTACTTTGGCTTTAACCAGTAGTCTTACCACAGACACAAGCCCTCATTTTCCTGCTCAGCGAAGTACCCCCTCCCAAAAAAACCGAATTACCCTGAATAGTGGAAAAGTAAGCGCAACATTAAGCGCCTACTGTTTTAATTAAGTAACATGTGAGTAGCAGCCTACAAAGAAAACTACTCCTTTTACAGACTGCTCATATTTTTAGCCTGATAACGTCTCCTCAAACGATGTTTGCAAGGGGGGGGGGGGGGGGGGGAAATTTAGTCTTTTTGGGTTCTCCCCC
>VXAK01007170.1:1419-28157 GCA_013399435.1 Arenaria interpres | reverse complement strand
GGGGGGCAATTTAGGCTTTGCTGGTTATCCTCCTCTTTTCCTACCCAAAAAAAAGAAAAAAAAAAGAAAAAAGTAAAATAAAGTTACCCTTTTTCCCTCCATATCCCAGCCTGCTCTCCCAAGCTATTTACAGTTTATTTACCTCAGGCACTGGGTCAGAGCAGAAAATTTTCACCTTCACCATCCGTATAGGAAAAGTACTACAGGACAAAATCAACACTCTGTGTCTCTGGCTTGTCAGAGTACAGGTCACGTTGCAACACAAGTTGTGGGAAACTCTGTGGCCAGGGCCCTGCAGTAATTTTCCTACTGAATTTAACATTTACCAACTCTTCCCTTTGGCAAACAGGTAGGGCAGGAGGACTTCAAACAGGGATAAGTATTTCACATTCAAAGAGTGCATACTGCAAAAGCACAGTGAGAACTGGAGGCACTTTCCAAAAACTACAGCTATAAGGAGGATCTTCTCCCTTTCTGTCAGTGTTTCAAAGAATGCAGGGCTTGACGGGACGGGGAGTGTTGGGTTCTCGCTTTCAGACCCAAACTCAAACACCCAGGTTCAACTGGGCCATTCCCATTGCCCTTCCAAGAACATACCACAGATGACAATGGTTCAGGATGCTGCTGATGGTTAGGGTTGCATTGAGAATGGCCCACACGGAGAGGTCATCCACAGCTTTCCAGGGCTCCTGCTGCTTCTGCACACTGACAGACTGACTTGGATGTGTAACCAAGTCCCAGGAAAACCTAAAGATATCCATTTCGGCTGTCTCCCTTGGTTTCTCTCTGCTTGTAGCCAGTGATTCAATTTACCCACAAGCTTGCTACGGGATGTAGTCCAATATTGAGTTCCACTGAAACAAGAGCCATAGGCTGGCCACATGCCTTAAACCCACAGGGTCTCATTCAAATCAAAGCCCAGAGCCAATGGGAAGACTGTTAGTAGATCACTCCTAACAACTGTAGCATAGAAACTGGTGACAAAAGCACTAGTAGCTCACATTGGCCATCTTCCACGGAACAGAACAGCAATAACGCATTCAGAGAGAGGTTACGTCTCAAAGCAGTGATGGAGGAAGAATATTTCTGTATGCTGTGTTCTGCAACTGTGTTAGCAGAGGTGCCTAAAAACTCAGGTTAGACCTAGAACTCCTCCATGCCCTTACCCATTTGAGGTACTGAGAATGGGATGGAATTCACCTGTGGAAACCTATCTTTCAGAGATAATACAGAACTCATGGAGAATACAGCAGTTCAGATCCAGCTCTTACTGTTTGTTAAAGTTTGGCAAGGCCACTTAACCTGCCACCTTCCAGCTCATTAAGAAATGACGAATTCTACAGCTATTCCTAAGGAAGTTACCTCCCACAAGCATGAACCCTCACAGGAATCTGGCTAGTCTGGGCTCTCCAGAGAAGCCTTGAAAACAGAAAAGTGCTGTCACTGAATGGTTTAGTCTTTGAGTGAGCAGAGCTGCGTCCACAACTCTTGCTAGGAGGGCTATAGCCAAAGTTGGCCCCACGAGACGCTTTGAAAGGGGAAAACTCAGCCCACAAAGCAAGACCCAGCACATTGTTGACAGCCTTCTTGCCCAAGCTAGCAGCAGGAGAACACCTCACAGGGAGTTCCCCTGATGCTTTGGGGAAACACCAGGTATTTCAAACCCCAGAGCATCACAAAAGCCATGCTAGGTCACCCAGTGCTAGCCTTTACTAACAATTTGCTATAATGGTCCAATTGTTTTTTAGCACAGCACTAACGACACATGATGAACAGAGCACAGCATGTGAATTTTAACAGCTTTAGTTGAACTAAAGAGAGAGCAGAACTAGGAAAGGCAGCAAGGTACTTCAAGCTTTTGTAAGGCTCACTAGAGGCCGCTGAGTTTGGATTCTGCAGCAAAAGCATTTGGCTTTTGGTCCCTTTGGGCAGCTCAAAGAGCTCCCTGGTCTGAGTGGAGAACTGAGCTCAGTGTCACACAGACAACTCTGATCAGTGTGCTTATTCTGGGTGTGAATTCAGCCCTGCCAAAAATAACTGAAAAAATAAAACCCAGCAATGAAGTCCTAATATGAGTCAAATAAAAGTTTGGGTTTAGATTTCCCAAAACAAGCAGCAATGAAGTAAGAGACCAGTCATTTCTCCCTGCCTTTTTGTTTGAATGCTGCCAGACTTAGAATACCAATTCAAAATACAAAACACAACAAACCGGCAGTTTCCACTGTGAACCAGTGATGAATTACCTTGACTAGGATATGGTACAGCTGGGATCGACTGGAAGAGAAGCTATGGACCCTGACCAGGAGGAAAAAAAAAATTAAAACAGGACAGTGGCAAAACACTGCTGAAACCCAGTGAGAGGGAGACTGCCAAGGCAGCAGAGAACTACCAGAAAGCAGCTGCACTGAGACAGCCTGAGACAGGGCTTTCATAGCTATGGCTCTATCACCTTCCCCTTGAGGACAACAGCACACTACCCCCCCCTCAAAGCAGCTGGCTTTTACTACCTCTAGTACGGCTTGATGCAAAAGCGAAGAGCTCTTCAGCTCCCAGTTGGGCTATAGCATACCCCAGTTTCCCAAACTCTAGTGTTTTATTTCAGCTGTGAAAACACCCTTTTTTATCCTGGAGGAGCAAGTAGAGTTGTTACTATCAACTGTTTCATGTTCTCCTGCTCAGGATGTTCTCAAAAATGCAGCAAATCAAGCAGGTCTCACTGTATCTTTTCAAGCACTCCCCTACCAGCAGGCAAGTACAGCTTTTGTTCACCCAGCACTAAGGAGACTCAGTTAATAAGCAATTTTCTTTCAATTAGAAACACTCTGTTGCTTTGCAGGTATTTCTGCTCCTCCTTGGACTGCCAGCCTTACCTTGCATCTATTGGTGTATCAAGTCTCAGATTAAATCTCACAGATATTTAAGTGATCAGAAGATAACACATTATGAGACACTAGAAAGCCAGCTCACAACAATGCAGTTCAGGGACTGAACAGATTTAAACCTTCCTTGCCACCATGTATTTGAGCACAATTATGCTCACACACCTCATTAATAGGGCCCAAACATTCAGGCCCAAGTTCAAAGAACTATTTAAGCATTTAAATGAGTTGCTAAAATCTTAATGTATACACATTCATAGGGACTTGGCACTCATTCTAGGGTTTTCCTTAATGAAGGACAGACTTTTGGAAGTACCTTCTTTTGTTTTTTGACTTGGTCCCCAAGATGCCAGCTGCCAGCAGAGCCTGGTCAGAGCCCAGATCAGTGGGGCAGGGAGTTGTGTGGGAGCGTGGAACCAGTAACAAGAACAGCGATACTCTCCAGGCTGGGCAGCCGTACAAGAACAGGACCTCACAGCACAGGAATGCAACAAATACGTCTCTTCTCTAACTCTTTTCCCGTGCCCTTCAGCAGCTTGTGGATAATGGATTTTGCTGGCAGCAGCAGCGATTTTAAAGCCTTCAATGATCTTCCAAGCCCAACTGAGAGAATGATTCACAGATGTAAGTGTATACATACTTTCATACACACCACGATCTCTTTCCATACTACCTCAAGAAATCTCTCACTTCCTTTTCTCTCACTCCCCAAGATCCTCAGGTTCTCTCTGATAGCAGAGTGCCATGACAGGTATATGCTTCAGTGCAGTGGACACAGACACAACAGGGGAATCAACATCTCCCCAGAAAAACCATCAGGCTACAGTTGCTTGTGGCTGCCTCATGCCAATAGTCAAAAATCCATGTTTAACAGCTCCTCCAGCACACACATAAGGGGAATTCTCTTGCAGTGCAAAGGAGATTCCTGCCACTTCAATCCCAAGTCCCCTCTTCATCTTGCTTCAGTTCTCCCCCTGGTTGCCCCACTGCAGACAGAGCTTTAAAAGAAACAAAAAAAACATCTGCATCTTGCAAATATTTCCAAGCAGACTTGGCTTCAAGGGAACAATTCCCTTAAGGAAAGCCCAGGAAATCCCACACGCACAGGATCAGGGCTGTGACTGGCCTCTGAAATCAATTTGCTCAAACAAGGAATTAATTGCAACAGTCCTGTTATTTCTGAAGGGATAGCTCGCTCCCACCAATGTTAATTGAGACACCAGCTAATGCAGCTGTTCAAAACTAATGAAAGTGTGTAAGCCACTGGGAAGGAACACTGGCATTTAGAACTATTTTTGGCTCTGGTAACAAGAAATGGACAGGTTTTAAAGGGCAGAATCTGCTCAAATTTAGGTGCTCAGTACCACTGATTTTTCAATGGGCACATTGAATATGGGTCCATACCACATTACCAAGGGTCCCCCAAAATAGAAATATCTGAAAAGCTCTCAGTCTCTGTACTAAGCTTGCAGAAGAATGAGTGCAAGGCTCCCACAGATCGCCTTGCCTCCAAGTAAAAAAAAAAACTCATCTCATGGACCACTAGATTCCCAGTATCGAACGGAAAGGCAGACGAAAGTAATTCCTCTCTGTGGCTTACTTTTCTAATTCAGGTTTATTGTTTTTTTCTTTTTTTTTCCTCTCCCCCCAAAAGTCACAACTGTGCCCTACAAGTATCAGTAAGCACACAGTGCCTGCCTCCTAGCCTCCACATCACCCAACAAGAGCTTCATCCAGAGGTATATCTTAAACTCTTTACAGCTCTACATAAACAATATTGAGGTTTTCAGAATGTAGAAGTAGGTTTTACAATGTGCCAGGAAAGAAAACCTAATACCTCCCTACATCTTTCTTTACCTTCCGCACTCTTCCCTGGACCTCACCTCCTTTCCAAGCTTACAATAAAGTTTCAAAGCTTGCCATTAGTTCTGCAAACAAAGATATCTCTTTTGCCAAGCTGAGGACAAAGCCATTGCCCATATTATAGTACTGGTATGGATCAACAGACTTCTTTCCCTTTGAAGCAGGCAAAAAATAATGGAATACTTATCTCAAGATTATTCCAACCTGAAGAGAACAAAATTAGATGAACACAACTGAGTTGTGCTGGAGACAGGCACTCCATTCTTCCCAAGTGTTTAAGAATGTACCCTGCCAGACAGTGTTTTTAGGAACTCTTGACTTAAAATTTGAAATATGACTTCCTTTCTGCTATGAATGGATTTTCATTCTAATCACATTTTACAAGACAATCAATTCATCAAATTAACACAAATTGACACCAATTTACTTTTTATTGTAATCTAAATATTGTACAATTAAATGGCTACAAATAAAAGTGATTTTTCATCACTTGTCCAGTGCAGGCTGACAGAAACAATGTAAGAAATGGAAACAGAATCCTTTTAAGTCACATCACTAATTAGGAGGAGTTCAAGCAGAAACACACCAAGTGAATTGTGGAGCAAAGGAAATTTTTTTTTTTTTTTACCAGTTGAAAATCTGCTCTGTGATCTGGAAACCAGCAGGATGTTTTGTGTGACAGTACAGTGAGTTTTACACAATAATTGACCTTTTCCTGTGAAAACTTTGCTAACATGCAAGAATAAAGCCATTCTTCTCAGGTTTTCAGCCAGCTTTTCTTTGAGGCAATAGGAAATATAAAATAGGAACAACGATTTGCATCTCAAACCAGAATGAAACAGAGGAAGAACTCAGTGAGTGCTAGTAGCAGTGTTCTGAGATGAAACCCAAATTTAGCATTTGGAGAAGAGATCTGCTTCAAAGTAGGGAAGAACCACAAGAGAAATGTAGGAACAGGCCATAAACTCTTCTTCCTACAAGCAAAGCAGCAAAGAATGCTTGGATAATCAGAAAGATTTTGCCTCTAGAAAGAGAAAAACAGATATGTTTAGAAGGGCAGGAAGTACTCAAAGTTAAGCAGTCATTGAAAAATCAATGGTATTTCATATTTTCACATAAGCACAAGACTCCCTGGAACTTTCAGTATCTGTCTGTACACAGCCTGATGCAAACATCACTGAAATAGACAGGTGATTTCTTTCATCTCCAGTGAGCTTCAGATTACAGCTTACCAGCCTTCTGGTATTTGAGGAAATCCATTCACTCTATTCAGTAGTTTACAATTTTAATTTATCTTCCCGAAAGCGTAGGCTTTCTATTCAAGCAGCTATACAGGTGGAGCATAAGTAATGAAGATGCATCACTGTCACACATCAGTAAGTCCCTGGTCTGCATTAATTTTCAAATCAGACTTTCTTCTTATTGAAAGCACAGGTATAAACTCAACATAACAAAACCACTGGGACTCCCATTCACCCATGAAACAGGACTGGCAGGTTGGACAAACAAGCTGTGCTGCACTAAAACCCCTGTGGAGACCAGCAAACAGGTCTGCCACCTTACTGACTTATTTGAAGTCAGTTCTGCATTTAGGGCAGATTTCCAACCAGACCTTGTGCCTCTCCGGTGCACCAAGAATTCCTTTGCTGTTGCTACAGGCTGAATAAGACTGTCAATAGGACAACAGCACCAACGCCTCCAGACCTAGTCTCCAACAAGATGCTACCTGTCTACGTACTCAGGTGCACAGAGACATCACAGAGAAAACCTCAACACTAAAACATTCCACATATGTGCAGCGATTTCTGAAAAATGTGGCACAAATGCTAGGAAATATATTCCAGATCAGCAAGACCAAAAGACTTTGAGGATTCAGGTACACACTCACTGAGCAACAGCTTGCAAAATTCTATCGTTGTAGGATTTTGGACAGCAGTCATATTACAGTGCATTGAACCCACACAGTTTAATGGAGGACCTAGTACCACCTCTTAAAAAAGCTCTTTCCATCAACACCCAGACTTAGAAAAAGCTGAGGCACACATATGCCCCATGGGTATTCACCCATTCCACCAGAAGCAACAACACAGCTTTGCCCATGAAGGTTTGGAAAAGGGGAGTTGCAGGCAGGAAGAAAGTCAGGATTCAGCCACCCATCCCAAGTTCAGGATTCAGCCACCCATCCCAAGTTCAGGACTGCCTGAGTACAGCAGCACGACCAAAGAGAGTAGCCCAGTGGCAATATCAGCAACCATGAGAAGTATCCCATCAGCTTCCAGAGAGCTGGGATTCTTCTTAGCACTCCTGGGGCATGCCAGCCAATGAGCCTGGTGCAAAGTATTGTATTTCTGTTGCACCATCCTGTGGAAGTGTCTAATCATGAAAGACGCCGAGACAAAGCGGAGGACACTCAGCATTTGGCTGAAGAACTCCTGGCCCTCCGCATAACCAACAGACAAGGGCCAGCCCTCAGCTCCTCTATCTGCTGGCCATGTACACACTGGTATTCGCTTACACCTTCCCCTCTCCCAGCTCTGTGTGGCTCACTTGCAGCGTAGCTGTTGAGAGAAATTAGCTTGGCCAAGCCTACACTACAAATAAATCCCCCGGCCAATTTGCACTCAGAAATATGACTCTGCACTTCTCCTTCATGAAAGGACTCACTGTCTGGGCACGGAGAGGGCTGTGGTAGGAGCGTGTACCAGATGAATAGATCATTAGAGACACATGGAGAAATCCCAGCACTGCTGTCAAAGCACAGAGTATTGTTGTCCCTCGTAAAGCTCTCTTTGCCATGCTCTCACAGGGAATTTTGCCAAGTTTAAAGGTTTAGACCCCAACACAGAGCTCCAGGCTTGCCTTGCACAGGCAAAAGCAGTTACAACAATTCAGTAAGTTTTTCTTGATTGCTTATACACATGAATCTCTTTCCACTCCAGTAGTCTGCAATGCTACCGCGAGGAGTGGATGATACAGAATACAAAGACAAATCTAAACCCAGCCAGGAAAGGTCTTTCCCAAATGCTAGAGCAGATCAATCTCAGGTACACGCGTGAGTTGTACCAGGTGTCAGACTTACAGAAACAGAGTTAACACTTTTTCAAAGGAATTCAACTTCAGAATGGCTCAAGAATGGTGGTTTCAAACTGTGATCAGCAGACATCGGTAGGTTATTTCTAGTTTGTTTGTGAAAAGTAACTTAAAATGCCTATCATACATAAACCCAAGTTTGTTATGCAGGCACCTGCATTCCCACACGAACAAAAGTATTGGGATTATGCTCAGCTGACAAAATACCTTTCCGCTTTCACTCGTGCTAGAAGGATCAGTACGAATGCCCTCATCAGCATCGGTTCTCCCATCTAGAACTTTACCACACGATCCCCAGCACAATCTCAGCAGGCAGCACAATAAGCCTCCTGCAGGCCTAGAAACTCATATAACTTTTGACACCAACAATAACTTGAGTTTATTCTTACAGTGCATGGTAACAGGATCAAGGCTGGCACAGGCACATAATAAAGAGTCCTGCTTTCCTGGGAGGGCTGTGTATTACTGGGTACCTACAGACAAACTGGGCAAGCATAAGGGCAATAAAACCCCAGGTGTTTATAACATTTAGTACATACACAGAAGAGTAGAAACACAAGAAAATTTCTTGGCTGCTTCTTCTACAGCCCCCCTACTGGCAAGCGAGCATCCTTTGGGATGGAAGGTGTTAACAGAGAATCTGCTTTTAAAATAAGGTCAGGAGGTACAGCAAATAAAAGCCAACCAGGGACCTGTAACAAATTCCTCTCAAGGAGGAGAATTGCCATGTTTTTTGTCTTGTACTTCACAAAGGATCCAGGCGCTGGGCTAGAAAGCTTGTCTATGTAGAGTCCCCACCACAAACCATCACAGGCAAATCTCTACAGCAAGTTGGCCTTCCTCCTGCTGCCAAAGCACCTCCTCTTCCATAGACCACAAAGCTCTGAGCCTTAGACCTGTCCTAAGGGGCAACCAACTCCAACGTTTCTAGAAAGACCTTTAAGAAGGATCAGTCTTGAGTCTGCAGGCAAAGGAAACGTTATCCTTGCTTTTACAGCCAGAAGGCATGCCAATTAAAGGTGAGGCAAGGAAAAACGCCACGATCACATCTTCATCAACAGGCTGTGCCTAGCAGATGGCCAGCCTACCTCCTCACACCACATCCCAGCAATGCTGGGGACCCCCGAGCCAGCCTGTACACCAAGGGCACAAACAAGAACACGCTGGTAGAAACCAGAAGAATGTGGCCTAGGGCTCATAGCTCTAGATTATCACTGGAGACATCCTAGCTGTGTTAAAGGCTTCAGGTGCAATCTCATGGGCAAGTCACATCACAGCTGACATAGGATTTGCACTTTTTACCCCATATAGAAGCATGTGACATTGCCATGTACTGAGGCACCTACTCAGCCATGCAGGTGCACACCTGGTGGGAAATGTCACAGCCCTCCAAAAAGTCACAGGGCTAACACTTCTCTCTACCAAAGGAAAAGTCTCTCCATTTTTTACAACAGGTCTGAATCTGACTTCTAGTATCAAAAACAAGCAAATAAACTTAAAAACCCAAGAGCAAAAATTAGATGTATCCTAGATGCTCCTCAGAGCATCTAGGCTCAAAATCCACCCAATATCATCTCCAGGTTCTTCCAAAGATATCCAAGGTGCTTGCAACAGCTGCTGCTGATGGGAGCCACGTGAACACACAGCTACATACGATCACAAAACATACATCCTAAGATGTTGCTGCCTGCCATATGGTAAGGAAATGAAAGGACATAACAGGTGCAGGCCAGGACAATCTGTCTTCAAGGCAAGTCACATACACTGGCTTTACAGTTTGCATTAACATTATAAAGAACCATACAGAATAGGCAATGCAGAAAAAATAAAATAAATCAAATGCCATGGCTCCCAGCTTGTTAGCTACTGTCTCCAAATTACAAAATGGTAAATGGCTACAGAACTTTCATCTCTGCAGCAGAGGTTTACCAAATCAGCAGGGTAAATATAGGAAGGGAAGGTTTCAGAGTCAGGTTGTCTCTTATGTCACAAAGTGGCATAGCCAAAGGCTAAAGCACCCTAGTTAGTCACAGGGTCAGGAATAAAAGATTTTTGCCTTTGCAGGGATTATCAGGACTTATTCAGAGAGAGCCCTCAAAAAGGAACGCAGTCAGAAACATGCAAGTAATTTACCTTCCTGCATTCTGAGATGGAGGAATCAGCAATAAAAAAAAAGCAAAACCCAAATGTTATGCTGGAGATACAATCAGCCCTCCCCTCTCAGAATAAACCACCCCCCAAACAGTTTAATACCCCAACCAATGCATAATTTCTGTAAACCTACAAGATGAAGTTAATTACATGCAGCATCTAATGACATCAGACTGTACATCTCTCGATCTGTTTCAAATTTGCAGCAAATACAGTGAGTTTCATTATCATAGAATAATTTCGGTTGGAAAAGACTTAAGATCATTATCCTCTCACTGCCAAAGGTTTTATTTGGCACAGAACAGTTAATGCCAAATTTTGCTCTCACTAACATTAAGCTAAACCCTACAGTCATCAGTAAGTTATTCTGGAGTTACTTTGTTGAAGCCAGCATGGAACTTGAGACTGTATAATTTTGGTCTAACCTTTCCCAAGTAGCAAGTTATGCTGAAAAATGGAAGTTCTCTGAATTGCATGGAATGGTACAGCACTTCAAAATAAATGGATTATGTCATATTTGCTGGCAAGTGGCAGAAAATGTTTTATACATGATTAAGTAAGCGATCAGAAAAACAACCACTGCAGCCAAGCAGGAAAAAAAAAATATATTCAACCTTTACATATAAAGTAGAGAGTCTTCCTGGATGTCATCTGTAATTTTGTCCATCACATTTAAGCTTTCACATTAAGAAAGGTAACAACACCACATACGCTGAAAGGGCTCTGAATAGGAGGCAGGGGACAGACACAGGACACAACACTTTGCAAGCATGAAATAATCAACTTTGCAATTTTTAAAAATTTCTAACAGAGACAGATTTTACAGTGTTCTTGCTTTGTATGGCTAAGCGTACTCATCTTCAAAGTACCTCTGGGAATTAGGCATTACGAATCTGACAGGTCAGAGGGCATGCCCCGAGGCCCCTCAAACCCATGGCAAAGGTCTCAACCTCCCCAAGCGCTGCATTGAGACAGCATTATAGCTTCATTTTGCAGACAGGGAAACAAAAGCAAAGAGATAAATGGATTTTCTCAAGTCACAAAAAAGGAGTGGGTGTCAGGGCTGGGAATGGTGAAACAAGCCTACACTCCTTCCAAAATATACACTGAAATAAACTACTGATATTCAGCTTTGGCAGGGCTGTTTACTTAACACATTCACAGAGTATTTGTCAGGCTAGTGGTAAATATGTGGCCATGGAAATCTCAAGAACAACTTTTCCTCCATGCTGCTTTTAAGAAACTCTCACAAGCTCAAAGGCAAAGTCTCTCTTTGAGCTCTCATACTCTCCAAGTATTTTGCCTTCACCACTGAAAAAAAGTCATGGGTTTTTGTATACGCAGTTCTAGATTTATTTTTTAGAGCAGTGAAGCACTCATACTGGAGGGAAAAAAAAAAAGACACAAATAAAAACACAAACCCATACAACCAAAACATGTCCAGGAATAGATGTACTTTGCACACACTTGTAAGAAACAAGTGGATAAAGTTTACCCAGGAGCTGCAGCCCAGAATCCAGCCTCCAAAGTGCTAAACGTGACTTAATACTGTTGCAGTGTCTCAAAATCAGGCCCAAGTCTGTTGAGTTCCTTGCTCAACAGACTGCCTCCTTTGCTGACCTGGCGATCTCTCCCCAGCTCCTGCCTCACAGGCAGAAGGGACACGGATAAGAGAGGGCTGTGATTCCGAGTCGGTTTATTAGCTGCCTTTCATTTCTTGTTCTTTGAAGGGTGTGCTTCTAAGGAAGCTGGTCAAACCAGACAGCTAAATCTGTTTTTCCTGCCTAACTCAGCACTCAGGTGGCAAAAACACCTGTTTTTCTGTTTTCTGTCTGAGACACAGACAACCGCCCAGAATAACACGGTCCTCTGAACTAACACTACAGCGGCAACAACCTTATTAATTCAGAGCTACATGCAAGCAAATAACTTCTACTTTTAAATTCTAAATACTTTGGACTAGTTAGAATTTCCAAGTCTCAATCTCCTTCACTTGTGATTTCATGTTTCACTCAGGAATCCACATAGCTTCTCTTATGAAGGGAGTTCATGGGCACACACGTGCAAGACACATAGCTACTGTTCGGCGAACATACGTAAAGTACTATGGATGCTGGAGTCAAAACACATTTTCTCTTGGAGAAGACCAACTCTGGACTCAAGCCGATGGAAAACTAGTGCTATGCTTATGGTTGACTTAGCTCTAAAGAGAGGAGAAAGAAAAACAGTGATTTCTCAATATTTTTCTAGTCTTGTAAGCTAATAGCTCTGCAGGCTTCGATAAGCAATGCTGTGTATTTCTCATCCCCACCTGAGGGATCATGGAAACAAAGAGACATTGACACCAAGCATGGAATCGCTGCTGTTACAGTACACAACATCACAATTCTCATTTCTGCTGGTCTGTCCTCTTTGTGTGGGTTTCAGGAGCAGTCAACTGGAGAGGCGCACGGTTCAGGGAGCGCCGAGCGCTGAAGGCTGCATCAGCACGTGTGGTAACTGCACATGGAGAAGAATGCAAGTGCACAATTTATTTTAACTACTTTAAGGTTTAGTCCTGACCACAAATGCATGGTTTGAGGATAGCTAATTTCTTCCCCTTCGTTGCCTGGATGTAAATAAAGAGAGGAAACAGGCACTTACTTAATCTCAGTAGGCACTTCCCAGTAAATTGACTGGGTAACTGGAAGCCATAAAATACATGCATGCCTTGATTCTGTAGAGTGTGGTTCCCAACTATACCATTTCCAACGGCAAAGATTCACAGCTTAGATATATCCACTGCCAGTGGATGAAGTGCACAAGATAAGTGCTTTCTAACCTCCGTGGAGAGGCTCCCACACACATCTGCAGGCATTAGGCTTGAGCGTCCCAGCAGGAACATGCTCTGACCCAAACAGCCGTTGCACGCATCCCAACACTTGTCCAGTGGCGTTCCCATGTCTGGACATCTGAGCTCCCTGGGGCTTCGAGGCAATTTCAAAGGCTGGAAAACTGAATTTTTAGAATAGCTGATAAACCCATTGCAAGACATTGCTGTGGTAAGGATGAAAGAGCAAAGAAGAAAGTGATAGTCCAGCTTCAGTGAACCCGCAGTCCCTCAGCTGAGCCCGCAGGAAACTGATCCCAGGCCCTCCCTTTGTCAGCAATAAACACAGCCCTAACCACGATCCCAGCACTGCAATAGGGAATGGCAGGTGACATGTGACAACTATTTAATATACTACAAATTATGTATCCACTTCATATAAAATAACATAGGCTGTCTTTGAAGACTTTGGATTTTACACATATAAAGAGACAAACAGAAAATGAAACCTAATTCCTTATTTCACTTTCCTTGCTGAAGCTATTAAGTTCCTTAGAAGTTACATTCAAAGGTGTCCAACAGACCATTTCATCTGACCTACCATATACCACAGGCAAAGCATCACTTAGTGTCCCCATAAGTACTTCACAGATTTTTAGCATCACCTGTTTGCCACTCCAAACAAAAAAAACCTCCAACTTTTTCTTTTTTTAGTTTTCATCTGAAACTGTCTCAGGCCCCTTTTTTTTTCCCTGAAGCCTTTCAAAGAATCCATCAAGAGTTTCATTTGAAATCCATGCAATAGCAGCAACTGATGTGCAAGACCAGCTGCAACCAAGCAGCCAACTTGTCATATGAGTAACTGGCCACTAGAGGGATTTCTTAAATAAATGAAATAAAGATAATCAATTTCCTCATGGTAAAACAGAGACTGATTTCTCAAATGAGACAGAACTATTCTGCTCTCTCCAACATCTGCCAGTTTCCAGGTCGCCGCCTGCGAGAACCGCCAGAGCAGATGATGGAGGGTTTCTGAGCCAGCACAGTCACTGAGGGGGTTTCTCAGGCTCCAGACACCTCACCAGACCATTTCAGCATAAGCTCTTGCTGTCCTGTAACAGTTGGGTAGGACTTTTGTTTTAAAGCGTTTCATTAACCTATTCAGATCATGTAACCAGATACAAAAATCTAACAAGCCGAAATCTCAAGTTTCTTTGGCTCCTTAGTTGCTTTCTTCCAGGTATATTCTTAACTTCTCTGCCAGAGTTTGCACAGCTTTATAACTTTTTATAGCTCCATCTGCGTTGTCAGTTCAAGAGACCTGGAAGAAACATGCCTTTGTCGGCTGAGTAGATCTGGAAGAAATACATCCTCCAGAGCAGAAAAGGCTGGTGTTTTGGTCCAGCTATGTGCCCAAACTCTTCAAACCACATGTTTTTCTTTATCTGTGGGCTGTTCCAAAAGCATATGTGTAGTAACCGACTTGGCCGCACATCCTGCGGCAGCAACAGGAGCTGGTCAGATTTGTCAGGCGGGTGAATACTGCCGTTAGATGTAATACAAGATTACTTTCCCTTAGAGATCTCATTCTACTGGAGGGAAAAAATAATTGAGAGAGGCTCGAACCACATTTCTCCTCAGCAAATCTCCTCTGTGGTACACTGAATTTATGCTTATTATTATTTGTGATTTAGATTCCCCTGCTCCGCAGCGGTTGGGTAGTCTGCATTTAAATAAGGACACAGTGTATAACTCAAGTGCAGCAACAAATGATGCACCTTGCAGCAGATTAATACAGCAAACCTGAAGGTGATGAAGCTCTCTGCGGGATCAATCAACACTATTGCACTAGCCTTGCAATTTGTTGAGTGCAGAAAAATTCCTGCTTTCCTCAGCCCCAGTCTAGCTCTGGACACATATCCCTCCTCCCTTAAAGTCGCATCACAGATATATAAAAACAGGCTGGTCCAGGAAGACAGATGTGATGTTTGTAGTCACAGCCGCTGGGAACACCACTGATAGCAGTTTGATTCTTGTTCTGTAAAACAGAGCTTCCTTCAAGGCTCAGGTATTAGGCAAAAAATCCTGGCAACAGCCTTAGCTTGCATGAAGTCAGAGCAGAGCTCTGCCAGCAGACAGCTATGAGCTCACTGGTCTGAAATAACAACTCATTGACAAGACTTTTTGTGGAAGCAGCAACTAACTTGCTTGTGTGAGAAACAAAGCGGAGGGGGAAGCGTGTGTGTGTGCTAGAAGCAGTAAAACATGTGTCACCAGCCCACTCCATGAAGCTAACAATGATAATTTGCATTTAAATCCTGCTTTAAGTAAAGAATAAATAAATAAAAATCATAAATTAAGAGAAGGTATTTAGCAGGAGTGACATTTTCATATTCCAGTCACACACACTGAACTTATTTCAGATATGTGTTTTGAAAAATGTGTAACTAAAGTCTCTGACAGCCAGAGCTGGAGGAAAAAAACATTTGAAGAGGCAAAAGACCCAAAAGCAATTATTAGTCTCTGTTAACCTATTTAGAAGAATCTGGGTAGGCTTCTCCAGAACCCTGGAGCCAGTCATCTCAGAGAAAAGTAAATGGAAACTCCATCCAGAACTTCCTACTGAAGAAGCATGTATCATTTAGAGCAAAAAGCAGCAGCATCCAGAAACTGATTTACGAGAGTGAGTCAGATCTAATAGCGTAAGACTGGGAAAAATGAGCACAGCGCTGGTCTACTACTCTGTTGTTCCTTGCTTGGTTACAAAAACTGGTTATGCTTGTACCTCTTCCCAACAGTTACTAGGGCTGTCCATTTCATTTAAGGCCCAAGGAAATTTCAAGCCTTTTACTTTGTGAGGAAAAGGTCAGGCCTAAGCCCATATCAACCCCTGGCCTCTTCCTCATTTTGTCAGCTCTACGGAACGCTTTGGGGCCTGGAACCTTTGTGTTCTCCGTGCTTGTCCCTAAACCAGATACAAGCAGGGTACATACCCACCAACAGCACAAAAGAGCATGCAGCACGTGGCTCCTATCAGTAACAGGCCTCTTTCCAAACCTCTGGGACCCAAATAATTTGCTGATACCTCAGTTTGCAACAGCTTGAAGCTCCTAAAACCTAACCCTGACACAACCGATACAGTAAAAGAGAACAGAATGAATTCACCTCTTCCAGCATCCCACCTTCACCTGAAGGCGCTGAAGACAACAGAACCAAGCCAAACTATAGAAGCTATAGAGTTCCAGATGTTAACTCTAGGAAAATTATTACCAGAAGTCCCATACATGCACTAACAGAGAATAAAATGCAGTGCACTCAAGTCAACACCCACCTTCTCCCCAACTCTGCCAGCCACACAGAATGGTAGAGGTTGGAAGGGATCTTCAGAGATCATCTAGTCCAACCCCCCTGCCAAAGGAGGTTCATCTACAGCAGGTTTGACAGGAACACATCCAGGTAGGTTTGGAGTATCTCCAAAGAAAGAGCCTACATAACCGCTCTAGGCAGCCTGTTCCAGTGCTCTGGCACCCTCAAAGTAAAGATTTTTTTCTTTTTTGTTCAGATGGAATTTTCTGTGTTCCAGTTTGTGCCCATTGCCCCTTGTCCTGTCGCTGGACACCACTGAAATGAGTCTGGCCCTGTCCTCTCAACGCTCACCCTTCAGATATTGAGGAGATCCCCTCTCAGTCTTCTCTTCTGCAGGCTAAACAGATCCAGGTCTCTCAGTCCTTCCCCGTAAGACAGTTGCTCTAGTCCCTTGATCCTCTATGTAGCCTTCCGCTGGACTCTCCCCAGTAGTTCCTTGTCCTTCTTGAACTGTGGAGCCCAGAACTAGACATAGTACTCCAGATGGGGCCTCACCATGACAAAGTACAGGGAGAGCATAACCTCCCTCGACCTGCTGGCTACAACCATTTAATGCATCCCAGGAGACCACTGGCCTTCTTGGCCACAAGGGCATGTTGCTGGCCCATAGTCAACTTGCCGTCCACCAGGACTCCCAGGTCTCTCTCCACAGAGCTGCTTTCCAGCAGGTCGGCCCCCAACCCGTACCAGCGCATGGGGTTATTCCTCCCTACGTGCAGGACCTAACTAGCCCTTATTGAACTTCATTAGGTTCCTCTCCTCCCAAGTCTCAAACCCATCCACGTCTTGCTGAAGGCGGCACAGCCTTCTAGTGTTTCCCACCTCTCCCTTCTCGTGAGTCTTCATCCACCACTCCTTCAAGGGAGTCTTTAGCAATATAGCAATACTAAACAAAATCTTGGTGAATCCAGTGATAAGTCAGACACTTCAACCCCCCTTTCCCAATCCTTACCAGTAATTCTAGCCAATTCTAGACAAGAACTAAGGGGAAATAAAATGCTGGCCATCAGTTCCTGAAGACACCAAAACTCTCTTTAACCCGAGTTTGCAGAAGTGAGAAATAGCATGACTTCTCTTGTTTTCCAAAAATAAAACATAAGCCTTTCCACTAGTCATGCAGTTCCCACCCTGACTTTTCATCTTTCAATATGCCTTGTTAGGATTCTTTATATTCTAATATAGTGATATGTACATGTAGCTGCTGTACTTCTCACTTGCTTTGTATCTTTTTTGTCACTGCCTTTATGAGTTACGGTGTCAGTTACAGCTTCTGGTTAGACTACGAGAACAAACGCTAGTTAAGAATTTTCAAGAGCAAAACCACTCCCCTTAATAAACCTTGAGGGGAGTTAATAACATTAATATGCACCCCAGCATTGAAACTCCACTGAGTAGCAAATCTGCAGCTAGATCTCAGGATCCTGGGATTTCACACCTAAAACAGCTCTGAAAATAGGCACACTGGGACATCACAAAATCAGTGCACCAGCCTGCCCTCCGTCACTCGTCCCCATGGGCTGTGTCACTGTTGCAGCACTTCTCACACAGAGCTGCAGCTGGGAGACATAACTACCCCAAAAAGTCACTTCCCTACTGGCAGGCAGAAAGATGAAGTGGCCAAGGACCACACTCTAGCACACATCAGGAAAAACAGCTAAGTAGCTGCCACAGGCTGAGGCAAGTGCAGCCAAGGTCAATGCTATGCACCTGCTCTCCACTCTGCAGCAAACATTAAAACACAGTGGCTCCTCTCCAAGGAGTTTTTCATTTCACTTGAACACACTGGTTTGTTGGGTTTTTTTGATGCAGATGCTATAACATCCCTGCATCCTCACATAAACTAGTAAGTGATGATGATTAAAAGGAGAGAGAAGAGCCTTGCTGCAAAACTTTAGAGGGCATATTCCTCTTGCTTCCTAGACATAAATGATAGGAACAGAAGAAGTTCCCCATAGCTTTTCCTGGTTATCTAAAGCTCACGCTTCCTAATTAACCTCTTCCTAGGACTTGCCACAAGATGGCTTTTGGCTGTCTAATGACACAGTGTGTACATTAGTCTCTCATGGGGAACTGGCTTAAGTTCACTTGGCCGAAGTCTGGTGCGGAGTAATTCATGGATTCAAACCAATAAACAGGGGGAAAAAAATATCAAAGCATTTGCTTTTGGCAGTTTAACATTTAACTTCCATGTTACAATTAGCAGTTCAAAGTATGAACGCTGAAAAAGATAATTTTCCTCTAATTTTCTTAAGTACCTTGAAAGGACAAGAATGA
Organism: Arenaria interpres; assembly: GCA_013399435.1. Taxonomy (NCBI): domain Eukaryota; kingdom Metazoa; phylum Chordata; class Aves; order Charadriiformes; family Scolopacidae; genus Arenaria; species Arenaria interpres. Next base: position 9,725 of record VXAK01007170.1, on the reverse strand, counting down.
TTGAAAACACTGAGGAAATTACTCAAACTACAGCCTTAAATTCCTTTTCTACCCCCAAAGGTACAATGCAGTTTTAAGAGCAGCTGTTGAGCAAGTAGCAAAAACAAGATTCTGATCTGCTAGCTGAAGAGATAGCCACCTGCTATCAGTTTCAGGATATAAACTGACACTGCACAGTTAATGCAACCTAGTTTTTGCCATGGGGCATAATTCAAACCAGACCACAACCACACAAAATTTTTCCTCTGCAGAGGGATCAAAGAGTAAAGATAAGCCAGCAATCCCTTTAGAATGAAGGGAAGCCTGTACCCTGTCTGAAAAAAAATAAAAAACATAAATAAAAATCATTTTTCCTCCTTACAGGAAAAAATATTAAAGAAAACCAATCCCTATTGGAACTGAAGCCTTCCAAAACAAATGTGAAAGAGTTTATATAAGCCCTACTGTGGCACTGTAGTTTACATGGGCTCCCACTATCTTCTGCTTCAGCATGAATTCACATCCTCATGAACCCAAGGGCTCAGCGGGGACAGCCTCAGATTTAATGCATTTTCTGGTCCAGATCTGCTTATGTTTAGAAGAGGCACATTATCCTATCAGTGCATACAGACAGAATGAAAGAGAAACAGTTCACTTCCATGAATCACAACCTCATGGGCATCAGAGAAAACATCAAGGCTCACATTTTCACCTGTGTGAAAACACCATTTTCAGTGTTTTAAGAGTCCTTGGAAAAGGAGCAAGGACAGACTTTGGCAAAAAGGTATTCCCATCCCAAAACAACATTATAATTTTTCATGTTGTTTTAACTAATGGTATAGTTACACATTAGTACATGGGGAAGACATACTGACTTATGTAAATAATTGGTCAGAATAAAAGCAGATGATATATCTGCCTTCACTCCTGAATAAGGAGGTCTCATTTCCCAGCATGTCTTACAGCTACCTCAAATAAGTGATCACATTTCTCAAAGAAACGTAAGAAATACTACCTACATTAACATAATTCCAGTCCTCTGCAATGAAACTCCTTATTCAGTCTCTGGTGCAAAATTCAGTCATTTAACTTTCCAGGAAGAAAACTGGAGTCATTCTATGGTAACAAAATTGTCTGGTCCAAGGACATAGATACATAACTGAAACCAAGCATTCAGATGTTCAAAAACTGGATTCAGGCACAAAATGAAGCAAATTGTGCAGTTCCATTTAAAAAAAAACACAGTCCTTTTTCTTTACTGATGAACCTGTTAGAAGTGCCATGTGTCTGTCTGAAGGAGCTAGGCACTTTGGTAGAAGATGGCCAAAAATCCACCTTGCAGAGAACATGAACATTTTTTATTCCCATCTTTCTTTAGCCTGAAATTTTGATGCATGTGGGCCCCATTTAGCTGTAATCCTCCCCTGGCGATGAGCATCATCAACATACACTAAGCTTCACTAAAATAAAGGAAATGAGATGCACATAAATATATTGAAATAATATTAAGTCTGAGACTTCATCCCACAGGAAGGAAATTCCAGGTTCTGACAGACAGCACCCCACATTATCTCGGTCCTCTCTGTATCCTGTAGCCCACATGGTCTTTCCCAGGGACCAAAGAATGACCATAAGCACTGGTGATGGGCAGCTCCCAATGGTCTGCACACCATGTGTATCGCTGATTTATTTTTAGAGAATCTTGACCCAGTATGTGAAGACTTTCATTCCCAGAGGACTCAGATAAATAATTGCAGGTGTTGTGATACTTTACATAAAAGATGAAAAATGCCCTTCAATCTACGGTTCAGCATACATCCTGAAAGGGCAACAAGGCTAGCTGTCCTGCTAACCCCCACTCCGGTCCCTCAAGCAAAAATTCCTTGTTTTCCTCCCCCAAGGCAGGCCCATGCCATATCTCCCAGGACCATGCTCCAGCTGTACTCAGACACCTGGGGTCTCTTCTTCTGAGACCCCAGTGATCAGTGAGCTTTTGGAAAAGAAGGCATGCTTAACGTAGCACAAAGAACATGCAAAATAGAAAGAAAGAAAAAAAAAAAAAGGCATGCAATTGGAACAGCAATCTTCATGCAAGTCTGTCTTCATCCCAAAAGTCTGCAACCTTACTAGATTCACCCTCAGCTGATAGGAATCTTCAAGATGCTCCCTGCCAGTGACTATCTCACTGGAACAGGTTGCGTAGAGATTGTGAAGTCTCCATTCCTGGAGACAGTCAAAAGTTAACCAGAAGTTAAGAAGCTGAAATAACTTGTATGCTAGGAATGTACAAGTGAAACTCCCTTTTTTTTTTTTTTAAGGGATAAATTAACTCCAGCACTTTACAGCCAACATTGGTTGCAGCTGGTCCTTTGACACACTCCCACAGCTGCCTCCCACTTCCCCCACACTTGAACAGGCTTCAGAAGACGTGATGGTACATAACCTTGACAGTCTGCAACCTTGACTGGATGAGGAATCCCAACCCCAGGCAACAGATGAGGCAGAGATGAAGTGGGATCCTGCCCTGGGCAGGAATGAATCCCTTGAGGTCTTTTCACTCCTACTTTATACATATTAAAAAAAAATAAATCTTGAAAACTACTTCTCCCTGACCTTTGAAAGCATCCAAAGGCTTATAATAGACCACAACCTCTGATATCAAACTGTCCCACTGTTTCCCTGCAACAACCTGTTATTTTATTGGCATCTAGCCTCGAAACACAACGCCTGCAGTAGAAGGCACCAGCTAGACAATTAAACCAGTAACTGACAAATGGGTAACAGGGTGGACCTGTCTCAAAATGCGGTTGCAAAAAGATAGAAGCCAAAATAAATGGCTGCATGTTCAGACACATAGCATGCAAGATTCAGTAAAAAAATTAAAAAAAACCCACAATGTATTATATTCCCTAGTCTTACAGAATTCCCTATACATTTTAAGATGTCATTTTTACAGTATAATCCCCTCACCTCTAGAGAGCTCCTAACTCCTTTTGAGAGATCCCAATATCCACATTCATGTCTAGTAGGCCCTAATATGAAGTGTGAGGCAAGATGCCCTTTAACATCTAAAAGGCATCAGAATCCGGCAATTTGTGAGCACAATCGGAAAAACAATGAAACTGCTGCAAACATCTGCCATCACACAGCTGATGCTTAACATTTCTCTGCAGAACCGCAATGTTTTTAGCTGAAGAGCTAAAAGTTTAAGTTTTGCCATGTGGACCTCATTGAGGCGCAGCAGTAAATTTCAGCTTCCATTCAAATGTTTCTACTGAATAATTTCATGACGTCATTTGCTTAAGTTTGCCAAGACTTAGATGCAGGAGACAGACCCAGAGGACAAAAAAAAAAAAAACTATTGTGGATATCTGGATGGGATAATTTCTTTTTCCTTCCCTGGCTTTCCACTTCTTATGTAAATTTACCACGCTTTAGTGTAAAAGTAGCCTCAGTAAGAACGAAGAATCAAGAAGCGTCAGTTATGAATACTATCTCTAGTCTTAATAAATTCAAGAATCTCGTGTAAGTTACTTAACCTTCATTCCCCCATTTCTCTGGCTAGAAAACAGAAGTATTTTACTCTCATTCTTTCTTTTGATGTAGTCATCTAAATGCAAGCTCTTTGGAAGGAAGACTCTTAGGAAACATCTTGCACAACAGAATCATCACCTTAATTGTAACTCCAATGCTGTGCAAGTCCTATCTCACTCTCAGCCCCACTTAGTCAATGACCATGTTACTAAAGGTATATTATAAATAAATTTAAAACATCTACAGATATGAATGAGAAATTAAATCCCATGAGTTCAAACAAGTGAAAAGTCAGTTTCATTTCTAAAACTTAAATTTGAATATTGTCATGTGGAAGTCATAGCAGCAGTGAGCATTTTTTAAAAAGATGCAAAACACCTGTGGACAGAAGCAACAGAGACAGAGCCAGCAGAGTGGAACTTCAGCATTCCTAAGTAATTAATACTGACCATGAAGATTAAAGTGACCTTGTTGGACAAATGGAAACAAGGACAGAAAACACAGCGCATTTGAAAGCCAACACTTCCAGTGAGTAATAACACTCATTAAAGTTTCAAATGATCCCTGCATCTTACTGGAAGTTGTCCTCCACGTAAAAATTTTCACATTTAAAAGTAAACTGTTGAAGAATAAGAAAACGCTCGGATAAAGTATCAGCAGCTAGTTGAAGACTAACAATATATAATTATGAAAGTTTTAATTATTGTACTGATCTCACCAACTTCTATTTTCAGCTATAACTAGTTCTTTTAAGTTTAAACCATTCACTCACTGGAGCTAGTGTTACAGTATATCCACTGATCTCTCATCTGGGATTTATTCCAGCTTTCCACCAACCTCACCTATGGTTCCTGTTATCATTTCTGGAATATAAGCATACTGTAATTTGCAAAGCCGGCACAGATTTTCAAGCACAAAAGAACCCAATTATTGCTTCCAAGCACCAACTCATTGATGCAGGTACTTAATCCCCAGGTTAGTAAAAGATGAGAGAGCAGGTGGCCCACAACTATGAACTAGCAGGTATTTAAAGATGAAATTACACACAATGTACTGATCTCACCAATCACTTCTTTGCTATACTGTCACTTAATCTGAGGCTAAGGAAAGTGTAAGACAATATGATAAACTGCTGAATACACATGCTTTTACTTTGCCCACTACAGCCAAGATGAATCTGTCTGATAAACAAACACTCCTTACCTATAATTGAATGGATCTTCAACAGAGTCAGCAACACTAATGTTCAAAACAAGAAAAACAACCCCAAACCACCCAAAAGAGTGTTGGGGTGTGCTGACTACCTAACTTCTGGGTCATCTTCATCCAAGATAAAGAACATTTTTCCCCTCCCTTTGCAGATCTCTAACACACATGCAAACAATGCAGTAAGTTTTCCTATTATGCCCAAATTTCCTAACGCAGCTAGGCTGGGTTCACAGCATAGTGTCACTAACACAGCCCTGAGAAAAGCTCAGTAAACATGCCAAGCGCAGCCACACAAGGAGAGTATTAGAGGAACACTCCCTAGCTAAAAAATAGATTGACTTGGGTCCAATAGCCTTGTTTTCTTAAGGCACTCCACTGTTGCTGGGCTCTAGCCTGTTTCTCACAATGTTACATATTTTCAAGCCAAAGGCTGTCTATGCTATCTCCAGGCACCAGAGTGGAGAGCCGAGACCCCTTCCTCCTTCAAAAGAAGGGACAATTGTCATCTCTAGCATTACTCTTCCACAGCTACACAAGCACTGGCTTGAAGAGCAGAGAGGGAAGCTGGGTTCTGCTGCTAAGGTAGGGAGTCTTTGCTTTTCCCACCTCGGTGGCCAGCACCAAGGGCTCTCAGACAGACTGCCTACCGCCAAGACTACCCCAGCAAGATAAGTAGGACCAGCACAAAGACTTGAGCACTGTTTCACAGAAATTCCCACTATTAAGTCATTAGTACAACCCTGGGATGATCTGACCCGTGCCCACCAGTAGTCTCCGAGACAAGGATGGCTGGGGTTAATACAGGCCAGGGACCAGCCCCAGGAGGCTGTTTGGATGCAGCTTCCTGGTTTTTGGAGGTGGAAGAAAGAAAGGAAGGAAGCAAGCATTTAACTGAAAGGACATGGGTCACAACATGCCAGTTGGCCTCAGACCAAACGGCCTGCTCAAGTTATTAGTAGCCAGCAAGTCCTTCCGGGGTTGCTCACAGCCACAGCAACTGAAGAAGTCAGAATTAAGATCAAAGGGAAGAAGATGTCCACTGGACAGTCTCATACTCCCTTCTACTCAGTATCAGGCTAACAAAGGTGGAGATTGATATAGACTATGAAAAGAAAATTCAGTGTCTGCTTAAAACTCATTTATTGTCTCTTAACCCATCTTTACTGTCACTCAAAACTTCCACCCTAAAAATCTGTTTGAGGAATCCACTTAAGCCCTTGAGCAACACAGTCGGCATATGGAAGTTTAAGAGATAATATATGTTTTTAATTTTCATTCTCAAGATCTATATTTGGGCATTTTAAAATGTTGCCTTACTCAAAATTCTGAAGTAGTCTGAAGTGGAATGTGTGTCAATGAAGGAATGTAACTCTTTGACAACTACCACTTGACCGCCCTTCATACCAAGCTATTCCAGTAATCCAACAGCACAGGGACACAGGTAAATCCTGGAATTTAGCTGTTGAAAGGACTCTGTCAGGCACAAAATCTGAAATGAGAGAGACTTCCAGAAATGGATTATATTGTTTCATTTGTTCTCAAGAGATTTGATAGATACCGTTGGTAAGTTTCCTCTTGGCACATATTTTGCGGCCTGAACAACCCCAGCTCTGAAAAAGCTCAAGTCTTCTTGGGGAGCTGAACCAAACAGGACTAAACCTCTCCAAGGAATTATTGCCACCCCACAGTACTGCTCTCTGTCAACTCAGAGCACCTACGGAACTCCTTTTCCAGTTGCCACAACATTTTAACCATTCTCATTTTACAAAGCTTGACATTTTCAACAGCAGATTTCCCAGTTAAACCATGCCTTGTGTCTTTGCCCAACCCTCTTAAAAATGGAATAATATTCTTGTAAGAATCTTAGCATATTTTATCTTACACTGTTTTTTCATGAACAAACCCCACAAATACTTTCACACAATACTGCAGAGACCTTAAGTAAAGCAAGGATAATGCAAGAAATATACTAAAAAAAGTTGTAGAGCAACCAATGCTCTGCAGGACTTTATAAAAAAAAAAAACAAAACACAAACCTATTCTGCACTTCTACAGCAAGAGGCAAAGAGGCATTTCAGGATCCACTCTGCTTTGGTGATCAGGTCTGCACTTACAATTCCTACTACATTTTATTAACACCAAGCTTATCACAGTCCATATATAGGGTCTGAAAATATGTATCTACTCTTATGCACATCTGCTAAGGTGAAATCCAAACCAGCAAAATTCTTACCAATACGAACAGAAGCAGAGTCATGAGCTTACACACAGATGGGTCTGACATTCACCCACTGCCATACACTAGCTTGTAATGCCACAGCCACATTAGCATAGCGTGCCACATTCGGGCTGGTATCATGATCTGCTTTGTGCACTCTAAACTCAAAAAAAAACCCAACAAAGCCACACACTGATTATACCAGCCACTGATTTTTCTGATTTTCTGCAAAGACCTGTAAAGCACTTGAAGACAAATCGCACTGATGTTCCTGAATCACACACAGAAACATCTAATACTGTCTGCTTAATGGCACTTCAGTATCAGTGACGCGACATCCTCCCCACATGCCTTTGTACAAAGGAAAACTTTATCAACTTTTTAAGTTAAAAGGAGTCTCCCCATTGACTTAGTGAACTTTGGATCAGGCCCTATACCACCACTTCTTATTTTACACAGTTACTACACTTAAAAGGAAAAATCTGGTTTGCATCCTTCCAAACAATTCCTGTTCCTCCTAACACTTATGTCAGGTTGAGAGAGAAAGAGATTTGTTTTCCCCACCCTTATAAATAATGGCAGATTGACCAGTCCCCAAATTGGTCTTAATTCCTCCATCTGGACACGTATTTGATTGCCACAGCTGCCCCCACGCTGTGATTTCTGAATACATCTCTGAGATCCATCTTTCAGACTACAGCCTCACAACAATGCTCCTTTTCAATGCCCATCAGCACCTCCCCAGCACGCCTGCTCTCCAGCTCCGCCAAACCCCGACCGTCTCCCCACAAAGCCCGGCATTTACCGCCCTCCCACCCGGGCTGGCCCTACCGAGCCGCGAGTTCTTCGTGTCTGTGGATTTGGACAAATGCTAAGGCGGTGAATGTTCCCAAGGCTTCGAGCCAGCTGCCCTCAAATAGAAATACATTAAAAAAACCCAGTCATCTCCCGACCACACCGCGGGACCCTTTTCCCAACACGGGGGTCGTGGGGCCGCCCTCGGTGGGACACCCCCCGCCCCCGGCCCCGCAGCCGGCCAGGGGAGCTCTATCCCGGCGTGCCAAACCCCGGCTTTGGGGGTCCAGCGGGTGGGAGCTGCTCCCCCGCTTTGCTCCGACCTTCCCTCCGTGCCTCCTCCCCCCCCCCGCGGCTCGGCGGGGCTGAGGTGCCCCAGCCCCGGCTACCTGAGCCCCGCAGGGTCGGAGGCGCGGAGACAGCCCCTTTCCCCAGCACGGCCACGCTGTCCGCTCCCCCCCAAGACCCCCTCACCCAACCCCGCCAGAGCGGGAGCCGAGGGCTGCGGCAGCCGGGGCTCTGCTGGCATAGGGGCCAGCCCGCAACCCCCGCCTTAGGGGGAGGGTGTGGG
>VXAK01007169.1:0-12908 GCA_013399435.1 Arenaria interpres | reverse complement strand
TCCCTTGTGCAATTTTAAGTGGTGCAACATTTCTGTAAAACTATCAAAAAATACTAGGCATCCCCTATGAGGCCCTGATGATATCATCAATAAGAAGAGTCAGAAGGTTCCTTGAAAGGTGGCTCAAGTTACATTGCAGGTAGAGTATTTAAAGAGTGACTTATGTACAGTCACGAGAAGTCAACACACTCAGGAGGGATGCATAAATGCAAAGAAACAGAAATTGACTGAGAAGCACCGTTGTGACAACATATCGTAAAGTATTTGTCCATGTGGGAATACACACTATTCCTCCAGTCGTAACTACTGTGTTTCCACTTGTTTCTTCTAAGCCAGGAAAGACAAAACTGTTCATATAGCCTCTGAAAGAGTGAAGTGAATACTAAAATAGCTTAACTCTAGCCTGATATACAGTAGAAAGCTTTAAAAAAAGCCATTGTCCTCTAAAAATTATTCAGAAAGGTAGGAACTCAACAATGGTATCAATGGAAAAATTGTCCTGCTGAACCCATCATACCTAAATCAGTTGATCCTGACGACCCAGCATTCAAATCTCTTGTCACTCATCCCTGATTACTCATCTCAGGATGGCTATGGACATTTCTCTGTCTCATAACTGTAATTTACTGCTCACTGTCACCCAGATTAACCTTATGTAAGTCAGCACCCGAACTGAAACGTACACAAGAACTATTACTTTTCTCTTAGATATGAATTCAGATGGAACTGTTAAATATGGAAGCTAACAGTATCTTGAAAGTTTATAGATTTTCATTTGCTGTCATATTATCCGTTCTCCAATCAAGCACAATAACTTCAGCTGTCCATTAAGGACATTTCGTTCTCATATACAGCAGCACTATAATTTTACTTTGAGCGATTCAAATTTTTCACTGATACATTTGTGAAGAAAAACTTCTTGTAGACTGATGCTTTCTCTTTCATTCTTCTTATCTTTTGCATTTTTAAGATATGACATTCTCTTCTCTGTAGGAAACCGGAATTAGAGCTTATAGCATCTCAGTTACAGTGAACAGACACCAGGAACGGGTAGCAACTTTAGAGAACAGGATTACAAAGAGCAAACGCTAAGCAATGTTATTCTTCTGATAATATCAGTAAAATATCACCAAAAAAGTGCCTTTCCTGCAGTGCCTTCATGTCTATACATTAAATCATCAGTAGTAATACAAGGACTTCATAAAGGACTCTTCATTCCACTTGGATATGTGGAAATATTCCCTGTCTCAAAACCCAACTACAATAAAAGCAAACCCCAAGCTATTCTGAAATGTTGCTTGGGAGCAGGAGCACTGGGTGAGAGGAAAAGGAAGGTGCGAGAATAAAAGTTGGTTTAATGATGAGGCCAAAGGTTAAAGAAGATAACCTTGTATTTGAACCAGATAGGAACTGTCTTTTCAAACGTGGACTTGAAATAACACCAAGCCAGTATTCAACTGATTGCAGGGGTCTTTAATGTTCATGGCTTACTCACTTATCAATGCTTTCCGAATTTCTCTTTGATACACCTCAGCAACCTGAAATTCAGTCTTTCTCTGCTTGGCACAGAAAACTGATGATGCCAGAGGGAATTCAAAGCATCCTTTTTAAAGCATATTTTTCTAAAGATATTATTTTCTTCTTTTATTATCCTTATCAGGCATCAACTCAGCAGCACCCTGACGCTTGCTAGAAAGGTTACCCAGTGTTGGGTTATATGAGCTTGGCAGTGCACTTATAGTGCAGGAGTCTGAGTTTAAAAGCTGGAGCTCCCAGGATTTTTGCTCCCTGACAGCCAGTGATACAAATCACAAAGGATCCAGAGGAGTAAACCAGCAGGAAACTAGACCACAATCAGAACTAACCATCCATTAAATAATTTGTTCATTTAGACAAATGGAAAACAATTATATTAAAAGCTTCCGTGGTGCTGTATTTAGGTCTTCTCTGTAAGATGTAATTTTATTTTGAATTAAATGATGGGATTTAATATACATACATAAAAATCTGAAAAAGAAATCTACCAGTTTTCTGTGAGAGATGAAAAAAAGTCATATGACCCTGCAGACTGAGATACCTCTTTCCACTGCTTCCCAGAAATAAAACATCTTAAAGTTCAGCTGAGTTCGGAATAGAAATAATAGATACCATGCTGGGAAAATACTGTGACAGAGATACCGGTAAGACAAATGAAACTAATACATATTACCAGATCCACAAATAATAATGAAACACTTTATATCTCATCTCCATAGAAGTTCTTGCAAGAGGGCTTATGTACCATGAGACTTCTGTCAATACAATATATTATACAAATAAATAATTATTCATACAACTGGTAAAGATCCTAGGGACTAACTTTCCTGCAGCAATAATAATTCAAAAACCTTCCAAAATAATAATTGCTTAAATAATCTTTGAAATGGGACCAGAACAGATGAATATTTGCTTGAAAAAAAAAAAACAACTTAAAAATCTTATTTGACACATAGCAATTGGAACAAACCAACATTTATCTGAGGAGAAGGAAGGAGGAACCAAAAAGCACTTCTCCAACCATGTCTTTTCATAAGCCTCTACATACAATTCTGTCACTTTTCCATTATAATAGAAAATAATGTAACTACAAAACCAGCCTTACAATGCTCATCTGCATTGAAGTCTGCCCTGTCTTTCCCTTTACAAAATTTTTTTTCATATTTTTCTTTGGTTGCCAACATTTTGATGTATCTACAATTTTTTTTAAACTCATCCCTATGCCTCACCTCTTGGAAGTTTTTTTTCACCAATCTTGTTGCCTCCTCACCAAATGATCAGACAACCTGTGGCATCTGTCTATCTAGTTTTCAGAAGTGTAAAACAGCTTTAACTTACTTCAGTAAAACTCTGGATAATACACAGAAAGGTTTTACCCCTGGCATACAACTAACTGTAAGAAGATCATTACGTACTTAGTGTGAGACGGATCCATAAGAACTGGGTAGATGAATGAGGAAAACAACATTGTTATTTGTGTTAAATTTTCCCTTCCTACGGAGCAGAGCATATTGATCCACTAAAGTCTGGTAAAGCACCTAGCAACAAAAAATATCTCAGGTGCACAGAATATAAAAGCAGCTCCACAGCTGCAGGAACACAAAAGATAAGACGCATCCCTCCCTGCAGGGAACTTTCTAAGAAAGAGGTGGGCACAGGGAGGGGTTCTGCAGGTGGAGGAGGTTTTCTTATACATCTTATACTACTTAAAAGGCAGAAGTTCTCGCACTGTTCAATTGGAAGCTATTTCCTTTCTTGCACACAAAACCTGGGAAACCCCTTTTTTCTCCTTGCCTTGCCTTCAGCATTCATCATATGAAATGCTAGAAAGCACGATGCAGCACCACATAGTCAACCTTGCATTTGATACAGCTGCCTATAAACTACCCAGCCTCCGATTCATTTCTGCAATACCATTCACTGGTGCAAAAGTAAAAGATCAGTGAAGCTTCAAGAACAACGTCTCCATTCTGAGCATGTTCTTTTGCACTCGATATTTTACTTAGCTTCTATGAAAATTTAATATAAGATAGAACACAAACAAAAACCAATTTATATGGGACTTCACAGTGCAAACATCCAACAGGTAAAAGGGAATATAGAATCTACTTAAAAATCAAAGAATAGAAATGCTCTTGTATACAAAAGAAACATTCCTCTGAATCCAAATCACAGAAGTAGATCACTTGAAAGAAACAATTTTAAGCTGGAGAAGGATTGAACTAGCACTGACTGTACAGCACGTTGTACAGCACAATACCCTGGACTTCATTGTCTGTATCCTTTAAATATGACCACAAAATATTTAATTTCTCCTATTTTCTCTGTATCTCATAGCAAGTATCAAAAGCAGTATGCACATTTGATCAACAATTACCAGCTAAAAATAATCTGTCATTTTCCAGGTATCAAACAGCAAAAACCACAAAGCATGAGTATCTGATTAAATTTTACAGGCTTTAAAGTGAGAGCAGAATTGCAGTGGTTTAAAGCTGTACAGGCAGAAGATGTTAAAAACGTCAGTCTTTGCCAAACCATCTCAAAGATAACATGCTCTGACATTCTAGCCACTTCTTGGTCAAACGTATAATCGAGTAATGTTTGGAGTATGCCTTTCAGTTTTACCCTTTTGAAACTCATCCAAGCTTTTAAAAAACTTTACAAATGAAAACCTTTGTCAGAAAGAACATGCTTAGCATTACTGTGAACCCAAGAAAATCCATTCCTAGGTTTAAAGCAAATAGTTAAATACTAAAGGAAATTCTGCCAGGGCAAACAAATGGGTGAAACGCAGTCTCTAGATAGATGCCTAAACAGAAGCTGCCTATAAGCTAGGTATCTAATCTTCTATCCTAGTTAATGGGGATTTAGTTAACACAGTCAGAGGAGTCTAGAGTTATTTAACTTACCCCATATTAGATTATAACAGTCATATGAATGACTCTTCGGGTTCCTTTGACAGTGTCGATCTGATCTCCATCAATTTTAACAGGAGCTTAAGTAACTGAGGCTCAAATGATTTGATAAAGGTAGGAGTCTGCCCATTTGTTCTTCCCTAGAGTATACATGACATGGAAGTGGGGCTGGCAGCACAACACAAGACCCATGGTAGATCAAAATATTTTTGAGTGAGAGATTAAGGAGCCTCTGTTCAAATGAGCATCAAACTATTTACACTAGCAGTTAAAAATCGCACTGGGCATCTATCTTTAAACAACTGAACCAAGGTGTCTGGTTTACCTGTTTGTAGCTGTGTATAGAAACCTAAATTTATGTGTATTAATCCGTAAACTGAATCCCATTTGTTGAATTTGCTAAGATCAGCTTGGAAAACCAAGTTTAAGGCAGTATCATTCTCAAATTCTACCATCAAAGAATTGTTAGAAGTATTCCACTTTTATACTTAGGTATACATTGAGTTCTTTCAATGGTAGCTGTAAATTACCCAATAGCTGTAAAAAATAGCTTATAGCTTACATTTATTACATTCCTATATAAAGCAGGGAAAACAAAACAAAAAAAAATAATTGTGAAGCTTAGACTAATTAGTACAGGAAAAAATCCCAATACAAAAAAGGAGGAAGACAAATTCAAAAATGTATTGTGGTAACAATAAAACCAGATGCTTGTATACCATTATGTTTTTAAGTAAAATCCATTAAACTAAATTAGCCATTTTTGGTGTGTTCGTAATTCCTACAATCATTCAAAACTCTCCTTCCTCTGTAAACGTGGTCAGAAATACAATAAGAATGTTTCTTGTCAAGGGAAAATTGCACCGTTACCAAAACCCTGTTTACTTAAAAAGAGGCACCACAGTAAAACAGGAAGTCCCACAATCCATCAGTTCTCAAAGTTTTTTGAAAGACCTTTAAAGATTACACCTAACAATTCTACAAAGCAAGAATTTGTAGGAAGCAATCCAGCAAGTCCTCTTTCACTACAGTCTCATCACTCATTATTTATGCTGTGTCTATAATGTCTAACCCATAACACAACAGCAAAGACTTTGCTCTCATTCACAAGACCCTTTAAAATATTACTTCTTAAAAAACAAAAAGACAATTATATATGCTTTTAAATTCTGCAACAACACAAACAGCTATTACTTAAGGTAACTCTGTTATATGAAATAATAGCTAAAAAAAGACACAGTTAATTTTGAGCTGTACCATAAAATGACTAAGGACGAATTTTGCACTATTGATGCCACATTTTATCAGTCTGCCAACTAACTATAACAGTACCAAAGAAAATAACAGCACTTAGGGTTTATACTTGAACAACCTTTTCAACATTATGTTGATGATTCTAGAAAAATGAGATCAAAACATGCCATCCGATAGTCTGGTAGCAATGACAGATAAGAGCAGCAAAGTATAGGATGGTCAGTCTGATACCCGTTTGCAAACATTTCAGGTCATATAAAGCAGGTTCATAAACTCAGTGTAAAATATTTTGGTAGTCTTAAAATCCAGTGTCCACTGTGTCCAGAGTGTCTCAGAATAGCACTCATAAGTATAATGACTGCTTGTTTCAAATGGCAGCCACCATACATTTAAAAAAGAAAAAAAATAATTATTTTCTCAACACCAAAACCAAATAAATAAATAAAATATTCTTATGCAAATAGAAAAAAAATCAAATACAAATAAATTCAAATTAACAAAGTTCTCAACAATAAATTAGCATTTTAAAATAGGTTGTTGATACTGTTTAGGATTTTTCCACTCATCCTCCTACGGACACAGTGGTAGTACTTCTGAGTTTTAATACGCAATGTTAGGTGGAAGGAATTTTATGCACTACAGCTTAGTACCATGTTGAACAATTTAACACCCCCTCGAAACCTACACAGACAACTATATCTAAATACTGCAGATATGTTTCTTTGTGTGAACAGGACTCGTGCTAAACTCACTACTTTCATGGCAAGTGAGTATTTAACAGCTCCAACAGCTGTGAAGGCACAGCAGACAACCTCACGTGACTATCTATAGGTAACATCCTATTAAACAAACACTGTGACCACCATTGCACAGTAGAAATAATGTCACAAATGAACTGTATTCACTTTCATTAGGACAATAACTCTAAGACCATTTCCCACTTACATTGCCTGGCCTTAGTCTTCATTAAAAAAGAACTTTACCTCAAAAGGTATACTTGTTGGCTATTTATTACATAAGAAGAAATTTCAATGCTAAAATTACGGGAAGCATGGAGTTCCTTTGCAGGTAAAAAAGCATCCTTGTGAACTGCTAAGTGTACCAAACTTCTGTCAAATGTTTGCAATATATTATAAAGCTATATAATTCAAATAGCATACCATTAAAAAGTTAAATAATTCAAATAGCATTATTTTTACTCCTGGTATAAAGACGCATTATTCTTTTTGTTAATTATTAAAGTCATAGCATTAGCCTCAGAAAGGTTCAATCATCTACTGAAAAAGAAGTCAGTAGTAAGAGCATATAACTTACGTTATTCATATACTCGCTGAGCAGATCCTGCAGGGCCTGCCGCACGGCGTTGCACTCAGCTACGATTCGTTCCCGGCGGTCGTCTCGCGTGCATGAGGAGTCTGCCATCAGCGCTGCTCCACTGATGATACTCTCCAGCCTTTCTTCAAGAGATGGTCTGAAGCGGGCCTCACTGAAAGTCATTGGGTCTAAAATAATTTTGTTCTAAAAAACAAAATACAAGTGGAAAAATCAGGAGTGTACATGGGTCTTTGGCATTTTTTAAGTGTCTCATGTCAAAGTTTTTTGTCTTTCATATAAATAAATTATCTATCAAATTCCTGAAAATTCAATATTACAGAAATATCTGGGAGCTCTAAAATCCCAATATATATATAAAAAAATTACATATACAAGAAATTCAGAACCTATCGTTATAAGACTATTTGAACATAACCTGTTCAAATATGTATGTGGGAAGGACATAGTATGAAATAAATCCGTACTATTGTAGTATGCATTCAATGTGTATCTTTATGTCTGTACATATTTATATATTTAATACTGAAGTAAAGTAGTATTATTCTTTCCTGAATCTTCTGACAATTTCATGGATATTCAGGAAATAAGAATGTTTCAAGTTATCCATGACTGAAGAGAAAGTGGAATATTCTCTGTTAATACTTCATTCATTTGGATTATTTTTACTAGTATACTACACTGCTGAAACGCTACTAGATTACCTCTTCATTAAATGAAAAAAAATGAGGAAATTAACACTGTAAGAAAACATACAGTTTTACAGTTCTTACAGTAAGAAAAATTATTAGATAACTGCACTTAGACAAAAATGTCAAATACTTCTCACTCCCATTCTGCAGTGCATATTTTAAAAGCTTTTTTCTAAAGGCTTTTGCAAGCTTTCATTTGTTTTTAAATCATGCTTTTTAATGCTGGATTATTTAACTAAAAAGAGAGCATGAAGACAGTCTAAAAATGTCTTTAATTTGTCAAATAGCCTCTGGTTAGAAAAAAATCTTTATTTCACCAGAAAAAAATTGATTTTTCAAAGACAGTTTTCTATTAAAGACATTTTAATTCTTAAATTATGAACACTGCTAAACAGTTGTGCATTTTATATAACAAAGTTATTACCAAATATCAAATAGAATCATAGAATACCAGGTTGGAAGGGATCTCAAGCATGATCTGGACCAACCTTTCTTGGCAAAGGCACAGTATAGATAAGTTGGCCCAGCACTCTGTCCAGCTGAACCTTAAAAGTGTCTGATTATGGGGAATCTACAACTTCCCTAGAGAGATTATTCCAATGTTTGTTCTCATTGTGAAAATTCTTCCTCTTGTGTCCAATTGGAATCTCCCCAAAAGTATCTTGCACCCATTACCCCATGCCTTTTCCATATGACTCTTTGTAAAAAGGGAGTCTTCTTTGTAGCCACCATTTAAATACTGGAACATGGTGATAAGGTCTTCCCTAAGCCTTTTTTTCCTCTCAGCNGATTTGCCCTTGGTGAATCCATGCTGTCTTTTCACCATCACCTGCTTCATTTGACTTGTGATAGCCCCCAGGAAGATTTGTCTTATAGCTTTCCCAGAGAATGAAGAAAGATTGATGGACCTATAATTTCCTGGATCCTCCTTTAAGCCCTTCTTGTAGACAGGGGTGACATTAGCCTTCTTCCAGTCTTCTGGGTCGGCACCTGATCTTCATGGCTTCTCAAAGATTATGGGGTAGAACCATCTATCTTAACACACTCAGGTGGACACTGTCAGGGCCCATATATTTCTAGGTGTCAAGATCCTGTAATACTTCTTATACCAACTCTTCCTTCATTGGTGGTGGGTCTGTGTTTGCATCAACCTGGATTGTTGCTCCTAAGGCCTGGGGTCTAAGAGCGCTGGTAAAGACAGAGGTGAAGAAAGTATCGAGAACCTCTGCCTCTTCAGTGTTGTTGGTGATTAATTCATCTCTCCTGTTTAACAGCAGGGCAATATTTTCCTTCTGTTTCTGCTGGTTGTTTATGTTTGTGAAGAACTTTTTCTTGTAGTTTTTGACATCTCTGGCTAATTTCAACTCAAACTGAACTTTTGCTTTTCTAACTGCATCCCTGCACATTCTGGCAATGCCTTCATAGTTCTCAGCTCNTGGACACTGTCAGGGCCCATATATTTCTAGGTGTCAAGATACTGTAATACTTCTTATACCAACTCTTCCTTCATTGGTGGTGGGTCTGTGTTTGCATCAACCTGGATTGTTGCTCCTAAGGCCTGGGGTCTAAGAGTGCTGGTAAAGACAGAGGTGAAGAAAGTATCGAGAACCTCTGCCTCTTCAGTGTTGTTGGTGATTAATTCATCTCTCCTGTTTAACAGCAGGGCAATATTTTCCTTCTGTTTCTGCTGGTTGTTTATGTTTGTGAAGAACTTTTTCTTGTAGTTTTTGACATCTCTGGCTAATTTCAACTCAAACTGAACTTTTGCTTTTCTAACTGCATCCCTGCACATTCTGGCAATGCCTTCGTAGTTCTCAGCTCGTATTTGTCTGCTTTTCCATCTCTGGTAATCTCCTTTTTTGGTTTTGAGCAGACTCAGAAGCTCACAGTTAAGCCAAGGAGTCTCTTGCTCCTTCTACTTCCCTTACCTTTAAAGGGGATGAACTGTTTTTGTGCTTCCAGGAAAGCATTCTTGAAAAACTCATAACACTCACTCACTCCTTTATCCTCCATGGAAGCTTCCCATAGAATCCCTCCCAACTGACCTCTGAGTGAGATGAAGTTTGCTCTTCTAAAATCCCGAACTTTGTCTTTGTACTAACCTTCAGCATATAGGGCTAAAACACACAGTTTCTACCCCATCAGTACACAACCTTAAGTATTATTATGCATTTCAAGTCACCGCTAGATTATATACTGACCTGCTTTTCTCCTTTTGTGGTTCAACATAACAAATAAAAAAGCAATAATTGCCTGCTTCCACTTACACGTGCATTAACAACACCGTGTAATTCAGTAACCTTCTGCTCCAGTCATGCAAAGAGTTTTCAGAATTGCATATTTTCTAAAAAGGCTCTGTAAGCTGCGCACTTCTTATTTGAGGTTTAATAGAAAATAAATTGTGAAATAAGAAAGAAAAACTTAATCTAATAATGACACCTATTTTAAAGCACATAGGATTTTTGTTAATGAGGCATTTTAATTTTCACAACATTTTGATAACTTTATGATTAGTCTATTTCCTTTAATATCCAAAAGTAATCAACAAACACAAGCCAAATGATACAGTTAATTTGAAAAAATACAACACACTATTAAAATGTAAATCAGGATTTAGGGGCATGATACATAACTAACATCTGCCTTTAGCGTTGAAAACTGTATCTGTTTACCTCCATGGAAGCTTCGCTCAGATGAACTTATTGTAGGCTAAATTCTGATTCCAAGTGAATACGCTTTCATTAATTCAATGGGACACGGCTTTTACAAAAGATCTGCTTATTTCTCAATAAAACTTCTAATTAACTCCACACACAAAAAACATAACTCTCATTAGTATACAGAGAAAGAGGATTAAATCCTGACAAACATAAAACTTAAATGAATGCATAGCAGTTAAATAATAATAAACAGAAATATGTCAGGAAATTTCTGAAGATTATTTAATAAAAAGGACACATAGAAGAATTTTAACCAGAGAGCATATTGTTCCAGCTCCAGGAACTGCTGACTTAGCAGAAATAAACGCAATATTACCCAGAATGTGAAATAATGTCTCATATGTATTTTTTAGGGCCTATGCTTCACAGTAGTAAGAAAAGCATCTTTACAAGGATTTAAATTAAAAATTACTTCTCTAAGAGTTGGCGTTATGCATATTTATGTAGCTGTGCTTTTCAGCATAGTTATAATAGTGAAAGAACAGAGTTCACCACCACACTATTCTTCCTAAGCACTGGGATTTTCAGAGACCAACAATATAAATTCATCTTCCAACAATACATTTAATCCAGTAGTAGGAAGGCTGAAGCTGCATCAAATGAACTATCATAGCATTTTATCCCGTAAGTAAGAAAAAGTTGCTAAAAAAAAATAATTCGCTGCACGTTTCCAGTTATTTTGAGTGTTTTCCAATTCAAATCCGGTTGTATTTTTTTAAATGAATAAAAAATGGTCATGTTAATTGTCATATGTTCTTTAAAAAACAAAAACAAACAAACAAAAAAAAACCCCACAAAAATGGTCATTAACAAGCAGTTCTTACTAGAGACTAGCGGATTTCCAATAGCAAACCTCCTTCTCAATCCATAGACTTGATCAAATCAACATCCAGACAACACTATTGTAATTTTCATGTTTCAGTTACAGCAACATAACCAGTCCTTCCAGAAATGCCTCGCTTTTCCTCCTTTCCTTATAGCCACAGGTGTAAGATTCTCTACTTACGCGGCAAATTTCGAACAGTAGATCTTACACTTCTCAGCAAGTCATGGATCTCATTTTTCTTCTTAGAGGTTTTTGAAGACCCTGCACTCTATAAGAAGCAAGGACCAACCAAGTACGTATTCCTGGATTTTTTCCATCCTTTTTGAGCCTTGAGGATGAACAAGAGGCAGATCAAATATCTCCAATATCTCTGACCACTGAAAGCCAACTGACTAGTTTCACAAGCAGTTCTCTCATACTTTATGAATAAATTTAGGAATTTCTGTGCATGTTACATGCAAACACTAATTATATTTTAAATAATAAAGTGTGTATCTATGAGGGTATATAATTAATACAATCCAGCTTTCTTCACTGTAAAATATAGAAAATGAATATATTTGTGTATTTTTCCCTAAATAAGAAGATATCTTTATGACCATCAAACCTTAGCTCATGAAGAATAAAAGCTACTGAGCTGCACTCAATTTTTCATCCATATCATATAAAACTTTTTGTTTACAATGAATTTCTAGGCTTAAGAAGTCAGTTAAATATCTATTTGGGATATTCTGATAATGAAAATTCAGAATCACAAAATAATTTAGGTTGGAATGGACTTCTCATGGTTATCTTCTTTAAACACCTCCTTAAATTAGAGTCAATTTCGACATTAGGCCAGGTTGCTCAAGGTTTCATCCAGTCAAGATGCAATCTCCATCCTTGGAGATTTTCTAAATCTCTCTGCCCCCTCTTTCAGTGTTTGATCACATTCATGGTGTGGGTTTTGGCTGGGTTTTTTTGTTTGTTTGGTTGGTTTTTTCTCTCTCTAATATCCAAACAGAATTTTCCTTCAATCAGCTTGTGCCAGTAGCCTCGGACCTAAATACCACAAACCTCAAAGTAGATTCTAGCTCCATTTTCTCTACACCGTCCTACTAGGCAGTTGAAGACACCAACAACATCCCTCCTCAAAGCCTCTTATTCTGCAGTCCAAAAAATTCTCATTTCTGTGATCCCCTCCCCATTTGTCATGTCCTGCATCCCCCTCATTGCCTTGCAATCTCTGCGATATCTATTACAGTCTGTCAGTCTTCCTCGCTCTGGGAAGCCCCAAAACAGACCGAGAGGTCTGATGCACATACATACGTGCCAAATATAGGGGCAAAAAAATCACTCTCCTTGACCCAATGCTTACACTTTTACTAATGCAGCCTTGTAGGCGGCTGATCTGCATGGCTGTAAGGGTGCACTGCTGACTCAGGTTGAGTTTGCTGTCCACCAGGAACATCAAATGCTTTTTTTGCCCAGCTGTTTTCTTAACGCTAACGTCACACAAAACACACCATACTGACCAGAACTAACTTTTGGGACTCTCAATCCACTTTTATAACAAGAAACACTGCTGGGAAAAAAAAACCTTACAGGTTCTAAGGAAAGGAACAGAACTATACTTTATAGAATCATAGAATCA
>VXAK01007167.1:216043-239615 GCA_013399435.1 Arenaria interpres | reverse complement strand
AGGAGGGGAGGAAAGGAAAAAAATATTTCTGAGTTAGAGGTTTCACCCATCTCTTTTCTTTAAAATTTTCCAGCCCAAAGATGCTATTAATAAATGTCCTTTCATTTCCATTCATTAGAATTGCAGTTTCCAAAGGACAGAAAAGCATCCCTAAATCAGAATAGCTGTAGCATGGCTTTAGAGAGACAGAAAGGAATAGCTTGCAGTCCCAGTTGTCCTTAGAAAGGCAACTTTGCTGAAGAGGGAGGACAACTAAAAAGGAATAGTTCTCGTGATGGATTTGGGACATTTACCTCTTTGAACGGACACTGATGTTCTTATTAATGAAGACATCTGCTTATACTAGCACCAAGCAGGACCAAGAACCATCTTATCTGTTATGCACTGGAGGCAGCAGGTAAGATTGTAGCTTTAAACAACATACATCAGAGAAGATGTATGAGAGAGATACACGATTCAAGAACGTGCATCCCTCCCTAAGCCCCACGGTCTACCGCTGGCATTGCCGGGGCTGGTTAGCAAAAGCTCGTGTAAGTACAAGTATAGTCATATATCCTCTTTCCCCTCAGTCTTTAGCCTTAGAGAAGTGTTCGGAAACCCTCCTAGGGGTGCGATTCCTGGGGACTCATTAATTAATTTAGCTTTTTCACAGTTAAAAATGTTGTACAGGCTGGGATTCAGGCTCTTGCTGCAGTCAAGGGGGAGACAGTCACCTTCCCAGGGGGCATCTCATCTTGTCCTGAGAAAGACAGATGGGGTGAGTGTTCCTCTAGGGCCTGTTTTCTTCCAGTGATGATAGCGAGAGCCTAGATGGTCACAGATTGCTCTTGACCCTCCAGTTTTAACAGGTGAAAGATGGGATACAAATTTTCACTCCTGCACCTCACATCCACTGGAAGTTGTTTTTTCCCCTGTATTTACACAGCTTGGTGTACAAATGATATGATGTAGGTCCTTGCTACGTAAATCTTGCAATGTATAGTTATTATCATGTGTAATACCCTTTTTCCAGGGAAAACTAGTCACCCTAAAGCGTTACGCTGCTACAGGTAGAGTGACTTTGACATCTGGACTAGCCTTTTTACACATAATAGAGGCACAACTTATTCTTGCAGCTCTCAGCAGTGTGGAGTTATCCTGAAGAGATGTATGATGCACATCTGTGGGCTGCCACATATTATTTTAATGTTTTAGCATATTGCAGCAGACATTGCCCATAATAAAGGAAATTCTATAAACTGCAATTTCTATGCAGCTTTTTGGCCTCAAACAATTGCTCATATATGAACTCCAACTACGTGTCTGGTAAGAGTCAGTGCTCTAAATATCAGTGGTTTTCGTGTCTCAAACTGGGTCTCGTGGGAAGCTTTGCATCCTAAGTTAGACAGTCAGGGAAGGCCAGTCCTTTCATATTTCAAAGGATCATGTCAGAGAAGAGAAATAATTCTAGTGTGGAGTCTGCAAATAATTCATTACTCAGATATGAAAATAAACCGAAGGGTAATCCTGAAACCTTCCTCTGTGAAACTGGGTACTTTTACCTCCTACCAGCTCCACAGGGAGCTGTATGTTGCAGGATATACTTTGTGCCTTGCACAACAGAGTCCTTGACATTAAAAATTACCATTTGCTTGTAAGTGACAAGGAACAGAGAGCAGTGAGTGCTGAAATGCATAAAAATCACTTTTCCTGTCTTAAAGAGCTCAGAGTCTCAGGAAACAGAGGATGGGGAACAGAAATGTCTCTGTATTCACTGTCCTTCTTGCTGAGCTCAACTGCTTTCTTTCCTCTTCAACCACGTAACAGCTTTTGTTTCTGGGGAAGGGGTTCAGTCTGATGTGAAGAATGGAATGAGAAAGGAAATATAGGTGGGTTATTGTTGAGCCATACATTTGCTTTAACACAGTGTTTCTTGTAGTAACAGACATATGGATCGAAATCTGGCGCAAGATGCTGAGCTCCCAACAAAACAGAGCTGGGTGCCTAAATTTGTGATATAGCTACTTTTGGTTAATTCGTATTGGAGGGACGTACGTGCTTCTTCTAGGGATCCGGGTCCCTGCAGACCTTTCATTCCCCTCCATAGGGAATTGGAGGTGTGGAAGAATCAGTGTGTTTAGGCATTTTGTTAGCTTGGAGGGAGTTAATGGAGGGAGACGGGCTCCTGTACAGTGAGTCACTCTGTCCTCAAATAGGTGTCTGAGAGAGGTAGGAGGAATCCTTCCCTGGAACTGCTTGTCTGCCTTCATTGATCATTAAGGGAGGCTTGATGGGGGAGTTTAGATTAATCATCTAAAATTATCTATCTAAAATTGGGAATCTTGTCTAAAGCTGCTTCATTTTGCCTTTTTCAATATTACTGGGAAGTAGTGAAAACGCTCCAAAAACAATAGATAAGGTTTCAGTTGAGCGAACTTGCTGATGGACTTTGACATCTAGGTTTCAGTTCTTTGGGATTAAGTGACATGAACCCCACCTTTAGGCAAACATGCTACATATGCAGAAAGGGAGAAAATTCACTTTAATTTAGAGGAATGCTTGCAATAGCAGAAAACAAGGATCCTAGGTTATTAGTGTTGTTATTCTTTAAGTGTTCATGGTAATTAAATGCTCTACCAAATGTAGCAAAGAGCTAATAAATTCATTTCCATTTTTCTCAGGATAATACTAATTACATAGGGTTTATAAACAAAATAAATTAGTATGGCTCTATTGTCACATACGAAATACGAGCAAATACATATATTGATATATATGCATATAGCATGTATAGCAAGTACTCTTCTGTATAAGGCTATGCAGTTAAATACAGTCAGATAAATACAATCCAATACACAGAGGAGCATTCAAGCGTTACTCTAATGTCTTAAAAACAATCTCGACAAGATATTCCTCTAAATGACTGTAAGGCAATCAGTGTCTCTGCTTCTCTTGTTCCATAGGTAATAGAGTTAGAAAGAGAAAACAAACACTGTAAATGTCCTCTAGGTAGTCATTTTCAGTGAAAAAGACTCCTGAAATAATCTATTTAACTGGCTGAAGAGACAGATTGGAAATAGGTCTTTACCTTTGGGGTTGAAAGCTTCTGGGATTAAGTCTGTGTCAGAGTTTGTGAGTTGAGGGCAGGGTTTCCTATGGTAACTAAATACATTGCTGGTGACTGGAGTCATGTCACTGGTCTGATTTTACAGTCAATCAAAATCAAGAGTAGAAAACATGGCTTGGATGAGGTAGAAACAAAGCGGATGCTCATCTATATTTACAATTGCATTCAAGCGGTGGACTTTCTTGCTACGTAAGAAGTCTTTGGTTATTTTTTGTAGTTTCTTGTAGTTTTCTGACAGAATGTAATACTACATATATTACATTATAAATATCCCAGAATTACTTATAGGGCACAGTGGATAGGTAGATCCTTACTGCGGTGACTGTGAATGTAGCTGTACTGAAATGGACAAGAGCTTATGGAGCTTGAGGTTGCTTCCAGTTTCCTTCAAACTACATGTGAAAATAGGCCCTGACTTCAGTGACTTGTGCTTCCCAGTCCCAAAGCTTTCTAATTAGCACTTGGCTTTTTGCGAAAGAAATTAAGCAGGTGGAAGGAGACAGGCCTTGTGGAGGATTTTGATTAGATATATGCAACAGACGGACACGTTTATGAACAAGGCTGAGGTTTTCTTTGTCTTCTTCAGTTATTCAACCGGTGTTCAACATTATTCATGAGCCTCCTTCCACCCTATAAGTCTTTCCTGTTCATCAATATTTCAATTGAAAAAAAGGTATGCATTTCAGAGCGTATCCTGATTCTCTGCACTGTGCTTTCGGCATCACTGGCCAACTTTCAGGACCGACTGAACACTTCATTCCACAGTTAAAAATGGGCAGGGGATGCAGGAGTTTTGGATCTGTGCTGTGCCTTTTTGTATCCTAAAATACCAGGTGAGTTTTAATCCTCTGAGCTGGGAGTCAGCATGTGACATGAATGGCAGACAACTCCGGTTTTGTGGAAGGGAGTGCTAAAATACTCAGGCATCAGTCATATCAGAAAAACTGGAGAAGCACAGACAGAGAGAACAGGGAGTACAGGGATGATTTCAGAGCAGATCTGAGATGAGATCTGAGACACAAATGCAAGCTGTAGAGACAGAGGCAAAAAGCACAGTGATTAATATTCTTAGTAAATGATTTATGCACTTGATGCAAAACCTATTCATGAGGTTTTAGCATTGCACGACATTGGAAGCTGAACTGGATGACTGGAAAGACCCTTCAAGTTCTTGAAACCTTCCCATCTAACCAATGAATTCAGAGACTTATTCTATTTTTGATTAATTTTCAAAAAAACTAGGTGTTACCAATTTACTTCTAGCTCTTTGATCCCATTGAATCGCTTTTTCAAAAGTGACTAATATATTTGATGCCCAGCTTTGAAGCACTTCCCTTGTTTTCAGAGAGCCTAGAAAATATCCCTACTTTTCCACAAGTGTGCTAATGGACTTCTTAATGAGTGAAGATGTGTCTTTTATGTGACATCTAAATTACAGGTTTTCTACCACCACAACATCCTAGGGGCAATAACTTTGGATAAGCTCTCAGGAAAGATAGCTTTTAACTAAGTTGGACTAAGTATGGCATAAGGATGCAATTAGAAAAACTCTCTTCCCAGTGTTTGCCAAGTCTGATGTTGCCCAACATGAGCAAAGCACTGCCCAAAGTACCATTAGCTTGATTTTTCTCTTCAGATTTGGGCAAATAAATCAGCTGTCATGTAACAGAGAAAATACAAGACAATGTTATACTTACTGTCAGTGAATATACCACTTAAGGTTTCATTGCAATACACTTACAGATGTTAAGAAAAGGAAGTCTAAAAGTCAGTGCAAGCCCAAAATCTGATTCTCTACACTGGCTCAGTTTTTTACCATGCTCATACCTATTATAGGTAACTTTTTAATATTCACTTGTGATTGCTTTGCTCCAGGCAGGGCTGTTTTAGCAGTTAGGACTTAGTTGTGAATTTTGGCTGGTCACAGATGTTCAAGCTAGGAGAAAGTTCTTTGTCTTATGATGCTCACCAATGCAAAGCTTTGTTCCCTGAGTTATGTCTACAACACTGCAAGAAACTCTAAGTTTTCTATAAGCTTTGTGGTGAAGGCACCTCACTGTGATTTTCAGTGAGGTTCATGCCAGGTTGCTGCCCAGCTACTAGAAAATGTTAATCCACGTAGTTGATTATAACTATATATAGTTTTATATATATAACTATAATGAGACTGTTGCACTTAGTACTGTGGCAGAGAAGACTTTGCCAGATTGGACATCCCTGCTCAGAAATCTCTGCTTTGTTTTGGGTCCTAAATTTTCCTTTTCTAAGGTGAACAGGAGCTACTCTCTTCCTAGAATAGCTCAGTCATTACAGCAGATGCCTCTCAAATTGCAATACTATGTCCCTCTAACAAATGCAGAGTCCTGGTTTTCTAGAAAGTCCCATCACCTAACCATTGTAGGCAGATTAGAGCAACAACATGTGCTTTTCTCTCAAGGCATTGTGAGATTAATAACAAAAAATAAGTAAGCCACAGCCAACAAATCACAAGTAATGTTCTGCCCAGAAGACTTTTCTTTAACTGTAAAATGGTTTAATGTCTGTCTTTTTCTTTGAGCCTGAGGAAACCCAGCAAATTGAAGCATCATCACTGTTCTCAATTTCTTGTATACATGTCATTTTTTTTTTGTTTTGGTGTTTTGTTGGTTTTTTTTAGTAAGAGTGGGATTACTTCCAATAAGGCTATGTGATTATATGTTAACAACACCAGCCTCATTTTTGCTTCTTAAGGGATAGTCTGTAGGTTACATCTGGAATTGCACTTGATATGGATTTTCCAACACTGAAGTGTCAGTAATATTTAACCTATGCACTGCCTTATAACAAAAACTCTGGGGTCTGGTGGCTGTAGCCATCCCCACCACAAATCCACTAACCCAGAAGCAAACAAAATGTGAGCATGACGTTTAATTTCTTACCTTTCAGTGGTAGTGGGATTGACTACAGCCTCACCATTAGTGAGCATCACCAGCAGCTGGTCAGGATTTCTAGAAGAAATCATAAAATCTTGTTTTCTGGTGATTCATCACTGTTTTCAGAGGTAGGAGGCTGGACTACATGGACTAGGGATGTGATCTGTTAGAGCAATTTCTCTGTCATGTGTCAAAGCAATGGAGCACAACTTCGCTGTGGGCAGGGTATGGGCTTCCCCAGATGCTGTAAAAGAATAACACTCGGCTGATTTCAGTACAACTATGCTGGATGATGGTGACTGAGAGTATGGTTCAGCAGGTGTAGATTTACCAAAGGAGAGAAAAAAGGAGATGCACCCTACTTTGAGCAGCACATAGTCTGGCACACAGGTTCAATGTCTGATGTACCATTTGGGAGAGCTCAGCTGCTTAGTCCCTCATTTATTTTCTGCCTGCACTAACTGCATGCGTTGCTTAAGTTGACTTCTGAAGAAAGATAACCCTTCCTCCTCTGAAACTTTTCATAACTAATTACACGTCTGTTTCAACCACTGCTAGCACCTCCAGCATGAGGTGTGAGTTAAGTTCACCCATCTCTCCCAAGTTCTTGTTTCTCAAAGGCATTTTGAATTTCCTTTCATGGTCTGATTTCACTTTCAGCTATTACTGGTCATTGTTTTCAAGCACTTTACCAGAGGACTCAGCTTAGATGGTAATTTGTATAGCTTCATGTCAACTTGTCATGACTTTTAAACATCAAGCCTAAGAATATCCCAAATACAAAATTTCTCAGCAGTAACAGAGACCAGAAATTCCAGAAAGTAGACAAATTACTTCTTTCCTGTCTAACTGAATCCACCTTTATAAACTGGAGCAGTGAGAGATTTATGTAGCAATCATTTTGTTACTATTGCTCAAATAATTCGTTTGTTATGTAGGCTGAATGCAAAGTAAAATGCATGTTAAAATATAAAGCAATGAGCAGTGATGCTATTAATACTTGAAAAATTTCATTTCAGAATTGTGTTACTATAGTTGAACAGCAAGAAGTACTATTTTAAAAGTCACTCATGCTGATTTATAAAATATATTTTGAATTACCCAGTGGAGGAATATGATGCATGTAAAAAGCCATGTCTTAATTTTCTTTTCAAACAGTGTCCTTAATCCTCTTTCTGTTCTAATATTAGGATGTATGAACCATCTCTAGGGCCTCGTAATTAAAAGCAGTCTGTCTATGCTACTTTAAAACCCAAATGTAGGCAGAATTTGCAAAGGTTTTTAATGATAAAGTTGTGTTCTATTTTTTTCCCCTAGGTAGATATTATTGCTAGGATGTAATAGTCTCCATGATTTCCAGTAAAGTTTCTGTGGAAGTTAAAAGAAGTCCTGGTTGCACTGCTCACTGAAAACATTCTGAGGGCCAATAAATCAACTTCCTGAGATTGAAAAGGCAATATAGCAGTGATGTTTTCATCTGTACTGTTTTCAAAGCCATTAGAGGTTTAGAATGGCCTACAGTCCTCCTCAGAAATGTCTCAGAAAGCCTTCAATCCATCATTTCAATTAAAATCACTACCTCCTGAGCCCCTGGCTTTGCCTTGAATAGCACAGCTTGTGAAAGAGCAAACCCTCTGCTCTATTCCGTGTAAGACTCCCTGTGTCTTGAAGATCCATATACCAAAGAAGGCTTCGGTGCAGTATTTACTTGTTTGAATACAGTTCAGTTGCTTTCTAGACTCTATTGACTCTGGGTTTAATTCGGTTATGTAAACATGGGTGTGTAGAAATATTTGAGACATCAAATAATGCATTTGAGACTTCTGCATGGGGCTGGCAAAATTAATGTAGAATCCACACAAGAGGGTTGGGATACCCTATAGCATCGCAAACAGCACTAACCATTCCTGGCTAAGTGAGACACCTTTTAAATTTCTACAGACTTCAGAAGAAGCTCCAATAACAAATTCACATGTAGACACTGACGTTGTAGATTCTTTCTCAGCATTTAATTGCCTTTCCAGAGGAAATCATTTGGGGATGTTCTAGGGCATTAGGAACATCTTCACAATCACAGCAGATATGATACAGGACTACGGGCAACATGAAACTTTCTGGAGTGGGAGATGAAACGCATAAGCAAAAGGCATAACAGCACTAAATGACATTAAGTATCTGTACTTAAGAAGACTAATCTAGACCCTGTTCAACAACTGATGTATACAAATCCATTTAGTTGTTTAAATGTAGTATCTTAACCTGTGAGATTATCACTCCTTAAGCTCCCAAAACAAGTCATTAATTTTTTCTTATTTCTTCATCTGATAAAATGGAAACAGTGCCTCTGTCTAAGGAGTGCCTAAGGAGCATCCTCAGATAATATGCTGATAAAATTTTGTAGTCACTCAGATTAAACTATGGCCAAGACTGCCATTTTTCTATTTTCTCTAAATTCTTCATCTTCAGTATTTGGAAGGACATAATGGACATAAAACTTCTGCTCCTCTATATTGCTTCTATTTTTATAATTATACCAACGGCATTCAAAAGGGAAGGACTTACACTGTTCTCTCTCAGTAGGATGATTCGCATGGCATTATAATGTCAAGGTTTCAAAGAAGACCAGGAGCCCATTCTAGTAGTATTAGCATCAGACCAGAGTAGGCACACCCTCCTGAGGAGTAATTAAGATTTCATTGTCACTCTTAGGGGTAATTCCTCCAATAAAGAAAACTTGATTATCAGAGGGATGGAACACCTCTCCTGTGAAGACGGGCTAAGTTGGGGTTGTTCAGCCTGGAGTAGAGAAGGCTCCGGGGAGACCTTATAACCCCTTCCAGCACCTAAAGGGGCCTGCAGGAGAAGTGGGGAGGGAGTGTAGTAATAGGATGAGGGGTAATGTTTTTAAACGGAAAGAGGGAGATTTCAATTAGATTACTAGGAAGAAGTTCTTTAAGGGTGGTGAGACACTAGAACAGGTTAACCAGAGAACTTGTGGATGCCCCATCCCTGGAGGTGTTCAAGACTGGGTTGAATGGGGCTTTGAGCAACCTGGTTTAGTGGGAGGTGTCCCTGCAAGGGGATTGGAACTTGATGGTCTTTAAGGTCCCTTCCAACCCAAACCATTCTATGATTCTATGACTATTTTGCCAGTAGGTAGTTTTGAACCCACAAAATAATCCACTTAAAAAAAACCAAACCACCATGTATAGTTAAAGAAATGTATTTATTTTTATTTGTTTTACAAGGAAGAAACACTTATACATGGTCAGACTGCATGTATGTTTGGGTGACTCAGTGTGATGACCCACATAGCTGATGGGTTCATCCAATTTTATCAAAGAGGGGTAGATCCAAAGACCGTGAAATTTAAGTTTTGTGAAAAACATAAGTGTAAATGAGAGGTGGTATAAATGTCTGGATTGGAGAACAGGTGCTACATGAACTTGACTATTAGATACACTTGAGTGTATCGAATCCATACGAGTGTGCATATCCAGACCTGTACGCGAATTCATAAATGTATGACATCATAGCCTTCTCCTGCAAATTACATGTCCTATTTGAAGAAAAAATTTCAGCTGGAGTTTTGACATTCTTAGACTTCAAAATATCAGCCAGGAGGTACAAAATTGAAGGAAATATTTTTGGTCCGATAATCACAGAACTTCTTGGTTTGTTTTGTCCTTCTCTCACTGAGGTTGTGGGAATCCATCCAGAATGCAAGATATTCCAGCAGGTGGTCAAAGAGGAGGCTCTCTGCTTAGAAAAGAATGAATCTGTTTCACCTGATCTTAAAGGTAATGGTCCTAATTGTCCAGCTCTGATACGAATATCCCTTGTATATAATTTCAGGGGCACAATGTTAAGATAACATTTGTTCTCCTGAGTCAAGATTTCTTTCCTATTTTATTTGGTTTCTTAATAACTTGAATATAGTCTGGGAGTTCACCTCATCTCATTTTAGACATCTTTAAAAGCCCCATGTCTAAATCAGGACTTGTGTTTTTAGATTCCCTACAAGTAAATGGAGGAAGATGGGTGTCCCTAGAACACGTTTCATTGCCTCTGGCTTAGATGTTTACTTTAGAATGAGGTGAATCATTCTCTGGAGTAGTATTTCTCTTTCCCAACTACGGAATGAGATTAAGATGATTAGGTCAAGTTCAGGTGCTCAGTTAGGGCAGCAAAACCCTACTTGGAATTTCTTACATTCCTAAAGAATTGGGTGTGTTCTTTATTTATATTCAAAACTCTAAAGAAGCTTCCACAGAAGACTGAAAAGCATGCTGAAATTACATCATGTTGGGAATCATTCCAATCTGGTGAAAATGTTATTCAGGAAAAAAATGAGAGAAAGGAAATTCTCAGCTTCTTCAAAATATTCTGTTTCTATTTTTGGACATTCTTTGTTTGTTTGAAAAGATTTATTCTGGTTATGTTTTGAAATCCATTACATGCTCAAATATAAATTTTGAAAATTAAAATCACCATTTCTGGAGCCTGTAAAATATTTTTTAATGGGTTATGTAGGGGGTTCTCTTTGCTGGGGCTTTGGCATTGGGGAGACATATTTTGAATTGATTCAAAGTGAAATTTCTAAATGTTCAAACTCTTTCAAAAGTTCAGTTGTATTTTTTTTCTGGCAAAATTTGCCTAGAAATGTGTGAATCCACCTACAGTTACATGTTCATTTTCTGCAGAAGAGTTATGAGACAAAGATGCCTCGTCCACTTAGTATGAATAGAAGTATTGCAACCACCTGAGAGTCTTCCTTTAGCAGCCTATGGAAATTGAGAGACTAACCCTGCCACAATATTTCCTTGATCTACTTATTTATTTTTCTGCAGCCTTTCCAACCACTTTAATATGTGATATCCTTCTTGTACTTTCCTAATCTATTTTAGTGATGTTTTCCTCCATCTTTAATCAAGTCCAGAATACCTCCTGGACACATTTTGCACTTGGAACACCCACTAACCCACCCAAAAAAGTTCTGAAAAAATTTTTGATAATAATTTATTATATGTATTACCATATAACATTCCAAGAGTTTTTCTCTTTACCAGAAAAATAATTACATGATTTAGAAATCCTATTTGTAGCAAAGGCTACTCAAAGACATAAAAATCCCCCAAAGTTCTGTTCAACTATTTGAAAGTCTTCAACCTTGTCAACTCTGATCTTCTCAAAGCTCTCCTTTTCACCTTTTATTCTCTAAAGATTGAAAGATTTTAATGAAAATCTGTTCTGGTATTTACAACCTTTCTCAAAATATTTTAAAATGAAACATTAGATTTGGAAAAACAATTAATCCCCAATATTTTATATGGGGTGTTTTAAAACTAGACTAAGATTGGTGAAAGTCCCTAGCTTGCATTTTGGCTTTCAGGAACTGAATTGTCACATACGAAAGATCACAGTTTTTACAGAGTTACTTCCCAGTAACTTCCAGTACAAATAAGCTGTTCTGGAATTAGTCTGTTGCAGACTTTTTAATCTAAAGCAGTTCCACATTATTTTTGTTGTTCAGAGCAGTGTCTAATGAGCGTCTTCAGTAGAGTCCAGGGTGCAATTCCTCTCATCTTGAAGTAGATGTGTAAAATAGGTCAAGTGAATCAAACACTAAAAATGCTTATTTTTCTCCTTTGCCTTAAAAAAAAAAAAAAAAAAGAAAAAAAAGAGCCCCAGGTTACTGAAAAAGACTTAAATATCTATGATGTCAATATTACTTGATACCACTCCTACAGTTCTCTTTATGGAGTCCCAGGTGACTTGGACAATGACTAGTCTCTTGAAAGCCTCAGTGCGTAAAATGCTCTTTCTGCCTCTGCAGTCATCTGTTTCTTTGATATAAATTGTAGAAGTCACTGAAAATGAAGCCAGATCTAAGACTTAAAACACACTTATTCCACTCCTACATAAAGTCACCTGATTCTTGGTTTAAACCCCATAATGCCGAATACTGTAAATTTTTAGATCAAGCTTCTCAAAGATAAAATATTCCCTATAAGAGGGATCCTTTAAGTATCTACATCTGAGTGTGTGGGCCGCTGCATGTCTAAGTGGGACTCCTATTACCTGATTTTATTAATTTGAAAATTTGCAGCCTGATTTAGGCTATAATCATCAGAGAGACCTAGGTGTTTGCAGTGGGTGATTCATCCTGTCCTCAGAAAGGAGCAGCCAGTACATGGGATGAATCATGTGCTGGAAGTCACTGTCTCTTTCTACTGATTACAGAGAGAACATAGCTAAGATGAGCTAACATATTTTAGACAATTAAAATTAGAGATAATGAATCGGGGCTTCTATTTTCCCATCTGGCGAATTGGGGATGCCAGGAATTTCATTTTCCCAAGGGTGATGTGAGGATAATGTTGTGGGAGATTCTCAGGACTATCCTTTTGGAAGCCTGAGAGTAACTTTGCAGGGAAGTAATATTGTTTCCACATTTCAGCTCTTGACAATTTTAGATTTGCCTTGTCATTAGTCACAGAGGAAACAGAAAAGAATCAGTGAAAGAAAATAATACCTCCCAAATGAAAGTCATGCACTGCTTTATACCCACCTTATGACTACCTAGAGATTAGTTTCAGTTACAGCACGGTGCGTTTTTTATTGGTTCAGGCACCTTTACATGCCAATAATTTCTCTGTGCTGCACCCACACCTACTTGCCAACAGACACTGCATGACCTCAGCTTGAGTTTCAGTGTGATGCATCTGTGACAAAGCTGTGATTAACTCTAACTTCTGAAAACCCTTTGTATTGAACTCATAGCTAGTAACACGTCCTGCGTCATCAGCTAGCAACCTCTGATTTAGGGAGCCTTGTGAATGCTAATCAGTCAGATCTATGCCTGATGATATTTGTTTTATATGATGCTGGGAGATGTTCTTCTAGTTTGGGATGAATCAAATCCGTTTTCAAGTCCATTGTAAAAATCCCATTGATTGTCAAAGACCCTGACTTCAACCCTTATGTTATTTTCTTCAAGTTGTATGAAATTGGTACACTTAAAGTATGGAATCAATAGACTAATGATGAATTTTTAAGTCTGATGCTTTCCGTTATACTCTGAAACCAGTAATGGGAAATCTCAAGTGCTATTAATTATTCAATATTTTGATTTTAGTGACTTTTGTTGTGACAATAGAAAGAGGTCTGGATGATTTGACTTTGAAATTGTGTCTGCTTGAATTTCAGGTACATTCTCTCATGAGATAAGTTAGGGAAAGGTCCAGCTGGAATACCAAGTGCATATGTAAGCGACAATGCTTTCAAGGAGAACAAGAAAGAAATACAATCCTTCATTTGCAGAACTGCGTGTGCTGTTGTGGCTCTTCTTCATGCATGTGAATTAGTGGGAAAGCCACAGTCAATCTTGTTATGGAAGATCAGCTGTGTGATGTTCTCTGTGTGTTTCTTTATTTAGAGGCACTTTTTTTTTCAGGATGTGCCAGAGATTGGGATGGTCTAACCTGCTGGCCCAGAGCCACTGTTGGGGAAGTGATTAAAGTTCCCTGTCCAAGATTTTTTGAAGAAATCACCAATATCCATGGCAAGACTTTTTTCCTATTCTTTTTATGCCTACATATTTTTAAAATAAATTCTAATAAATAAAGATTCAGTAATTTTTTTATTTTCCTGATTCACAATGCTATATTATGTCAGTCAACATATGGTAGTTATCCCAATACACTTCTTAGATTATGGTCAATGTTTGGCACTCTCATGTGTTATGCTGTTCTGAATTGCCTAGACTCTTTGGTGGTCTAAAAATTGTGCACTACTTTGCTGACATTATAAAGGACTATAAGTATGTCATAGAGTCACTGTTTTATAAAGTCATAGAATAATTAATGTTAGAAAGGACCTCTTGAGGTCATCTCTTGCAACCCTCCAGTCAGAGCAGGACCAAGTTCAAAAATTATATCCAACTTCTGAGTTAGATCAAGTGGCTCAGGGCTTTGTCCACTAGCATAAATTAAGTTGTAAATGCAGGATAAACTGCATAATTTTGTTTCCTCTGTGTAAAAAATGAATTTTCAGACTGAATTTCCTATATGAAATGTAGAAGTTCCACTGTATCTTGAAAAACATTGGGACTCAAAGTCTCAACTTTTCAAATGGTGGATATATAGAATATTATAACTCTATACCTAATCTTGCTGAACCTGAGTAGACCTCTAAGTGACTAACTTAAGAATCAAAGTAGGAATAAAAATTTGTTCTTTCTTGTCAAAACTTAAAAACTTCTTTCCCCCTTTAATTTATTCTCTGATAAACTTTACCATTAAAGGTTTCCTTCAGAGAAATTGTACACAGGAGGCATATTGGTCAGAACCATTCCCACCATACACCATTGCCTGTGGATTTGATGAAGGTTCCAGTAAGGGGCCTGAGGATCAGGTGAGTCTTTTATTTCTGGCTTGCGGACATCTCCAGAGCACCCTCTTCTGAATGTGCTGAGTAGCTAGATGCTCTCACACATCTGAGACTTGTCAGAACCCAGTAATTACCTGTCTCCAGTGTTAAACTCAAACCTTTCAGGTATATTTAGAGTCTGTTTAACAAATCAGGCTTAATATGAAGCAAGGGATCAGCAGGTAGCACTTTCCTCCCCATTCAGTTTTCTACTTTTGGTGTTACTGAGTAGACTCATGATTAGTTCACTTGTCCTGCCTATCTAAGTCTTTGATTCTCTGACAAAGGTGACTTGAATCCACATCATGCTCCCATCCTGCAGGGAAGCCCTACCAACCTGTCTGTGAGGAATTTTTCAGGCAAAATTCCTTTGGATCTCTTCTGTTGCTTGAAAAGAGGTTGTATCGAGGGGCAGTAAGCCTCTTCTCCCAAGTAACAAGTGATAGGACAAGAGGAAATGGCCTCAAGTTGCACCAGGGGAAGTTTAGACTGGATATTGGGAAAAAATTTCTTCACTGAAAGCATTTTCAAACTTTGGAACAGGCTGCCCAGAGAAGAAGTGGAAATACCATCCCTGGAGGTATTTAAAAGATGAGTAGACGTGGCCCTTATGGTTAGTGGTGGTTTTGGGAGTGTTAGTTTAGGGGTTGGACCCAATAACCTTAAAGGTCCCTTCCAA
Source organism: Arenaria interpres (assembly GCA_013399435.1). Classification (NCBI taxonomy): domain Eukaryota; kingdom Metazoa; phylum Chordata; class Aves; order Charadriiformes; family Scolopacidae; genus Arenaria; species Arenaria interpres. The sequence continues at coordinate 224,488 of VXAK01007167.1, read as the reverse complement.
CCTAGACTATTCTATGATTCTACGATCCCCTTATCTCTACTTTTTATTGGACAAGGCTCATACATCTTGCACAAATGCAAGATGGGGTACATCACAGCCTCCTCCTCCTATTGTGGTATTTTGATAGAAGCAATGGACTCCTTGGAATCTGTGAAAGAAAAGACTAACTCATATAGCTCGTTGTAAGTGTGCGGTAATGACTTGACAGTGGAAAATTTTCATTTGTCACAGGCCGTAGCAAGGCTCACAAAAGTGGAAAGGGTTGTCACCACTAACACTCTGGGTGTTATCTGGAGTAAACCATTTTGTTCTCCAGGCATGCAAGCTCAAGCACAGACGTATCTGAATCTTTAGGAAGTGTAGACACAATTGGCTTCAGCCAATTCAGAAACTCAGCAACAGCTGTAACATACAGTACAGATATCTGGAGCTCAATTCCCCAACTGTAAACTCAAAATATTTGTACTCCTTTACACTGTGGGGAAGCTAGAAAGATAAGTGCTTAAAAAGCTTGTGGAAAGATGCTAGAAATAATGTAAACAGTTCAGAAGGGATGTAAGGCTCATAAGGCTGCATGTATTCTGGATCACAGTTCTCCAGCCCTGGGGCCAGCTGCCATGGCATAGCTTTCACCCACAGAGCCGAAGTCTCCTCTTCCCCAGGGTGCTTTTCTCCAAGCGGTCCCTGGCTTGCACTAAGCCAGGTGTAGTTTGTAGCTGGCTTAGGCTGAGAGCAAGCAAGGGACTATATTTACATTTTAACATTATGGAAGATTTCAGGGCAGAACTCATGTCTGTGCTGCGGCTGTGTTTAGTTTGTTATTCCAGTCAAATCCACCAGCTCTATAAAAGGAAGATAAGATCAGTAAACACTTCTGCATTGTAAACGCAGGGAATTATCTAAGAAGAATCTCACTTATGTACTAAGAGAACCACTTGTTTTGGATTTTGTTTCTGCAATGAGGACTTATGATGTCTTCTGCATACAGTGCGGGTTTTTTAGCTGCCCTACAAAAACAGATACAATGCATGGAAATACTTCACTGTTCAATTGAAGAACCTATTTTCTAATTTTTCTAATTTTCACCTGTATAAAAGATTAGGACTGTTTCAGAAACGCTGGGATGATTCCTAGGTTGTCAGGGTTGCATGATTTATTTATGGATCTACTTAAAATTGCTAATCAGTTGTCTCAGCCTAGAATTGCTGCCTTTTGGATAAACAGAATTTGGATCAATTAGAGAACAAAGTGTCCATTGCATTTGCAAGGAGGAAATTTGCCTGGATTCACAGAATTTAGTTTCTTGGGATTTTGAATGATTAGGTGATCTTGTAGCAAATCAGAGTAAAATTTGCATAGCTAAAGCAATGTAAGCATGCTCCATTTTTCTTGGGACATAGGACATTTGAGTGCAAAACAAACAAACAAATGAACTGTAAGGAATTTACAGTGTTTCAGTAGTAGTAGTGAATTAACTGTTTGTCCAAAGAAGAAAGACTGTGAGGTTATTTTCTTGGCTTTAACTTTCCTACTGCCACAGTGTGATGTGACTGTTTCCCAGGGTTTCAGTTTCCTCCCCTGTAAAATGCAAGTGTTATTTAACTATAGCTGTTTATAAAAACTAACACTTATCAAATTGGGGGGAAAGATCCTTTGAGCTAAACAGAGTGAATCTGGCCCCAGTCTAAAGTGACAGAACCCAAATGACCCATCAACAAGCCCCAATGCCCTAGAGTCTTCATGTACCTTCAGGAGAAAATGTAGTTGACAAAAATAACATTTTCTTATTGAACATTCTTAAAGGGGTCACTTTTTCATATGAACCTGTGGGTGGTGGAACTTGTCTCATGTGTAAAGTTATGAAGGATTCAAAAGAAAAAAGGTGTGTTAGCGATGGAGGGAAAAACCTGAATCAGATCTTCAGTACGCAAAACAGCACACAGGTGGTGGGACTGACTAGTAAGGGCAAATATATCTTAGTGAAATGAGCACGCCAGGATGCATGCTGCATAACCACCAGCTTTGGTCTGTGTTCTCTTTTTCTCATAGAAATCATATTATTCTGCATTTTGGCGTGTCTACACTGCTGGCTATGCAGCATCAATGACTTCACTCATTACAGCTCTAATTGTCTTTGCTGCCTTCAGGTAAAAAAAAATTGGTGTCTTTTCAGGATGTGTCAAGATAACCTTATCCTAATTCCTCTCAAACCCTCTGTGTTTTTGTTTTGCTTTTTTAATATTATTATTATTATTGAACTCTTCTCAGATATTACAGTGTTGATTGCAATGTGTCCCTCTCTATTCACATTGTGTCATTTCACTGCAGATGTTAAAAAATAAAGCTGGCTGGGCAGTTTGTCTTAGTCCCTTTAATCTTACCATACAGTGGAAATGCTTCAATCTGTGTTCCCTATTAATATAAAATAACTATTTCTCCAGTGTATAGCAGGACATGTTCTGCAGAAACTGAGTGTCTTATGCCTTGAATCTGTAGTCATTTGAAGGTGTCCGTTCCCTTTGTGAAAGACTATTGCTTTCATAACTGGGAGCTAGAGAAAACAGATTTAACAATATTTAAATATCATGTTTGAGGATGTTGAATACTAGGAATTGGATCCTGTGTTTGATTAGTTCCAATGTACTTGGACAAAAGCCTTAAGCTTACTCTGCAGATAAGCGCGCAGAGCACGGAAGCAGCTTCCTAACTGAATTGGATTGGCAGTCTCAAAGGTCATATCACTTATAGAGGGACCCAAACCTTGAAGGAGGTTCCTTCAGTTCAAGGTCAAACCATGGACAGGGTCATCTAGGGAAATGCAATCTAGGCTAAGGCAGCTACTTCTCTGGCAGCCATCCCACCACATGTGACTGACACCCACTTGGTATTTGGTTCTCCTGTGGCCAAAAAGGGCCTGAAGAGCCTATTTGCAAGCTTTTTAAACAAAAAATACTATTTATAATAATTAAAAGCCATTATTATGATATAGCCCAAGAGCCCCAGAGTTACTCTTTGCCTCTGGCATCTCCTTTAAATGTGTGGTGATTCAAGGACAATTATACTAGCACTTTTATTAGCTTAAACAGATAATAACTGTTCTGCTCCCTTGTGTCTACCTGCCTCTTAAACAGTGACAGACCATTTATTTGCTTTGAAAGGTGTCTGCAGTCGCCCTGTATTCCCCCTAGAGTTTTGATGAGACAATGAGAAATTTCTCTTGAAGAACAATTTTTATTTTCTCTTTCCATGTTAGAAAATTCCACTGTACACGGAATTACATCCATATGCACCTGTTTGTCTCCTTTATCCTGAGAGCAATTGCTGTTTTCACCAAAGATGCTGTTTTGTTTGCAGATGAAACTATGGACCACTGCCTAATGTCAACGGTACTAAACTTCCCCTTTCTTATCCTTGATTTAACACAATTCTTGACCTAAAAAGTACATGGAGATTTCTTAATCTCATTTCTCTTTAGTTTGCTAGAATTGAAATGTTAAAAAAACCAATGCTACACAAAACCAAAGACCAAGTGTTATGGGCTACGTTCAGTTTTGGTATAAGGTACAGGTCTGTCAACTCTAATAAAGCTGTGTCAATTTCTATCAGTAAAGAATTTCAGCTGTTACAGAGGGCTAATGTTTCCTTTTAAAAAAATAACTGACGTAGTCAACTAAAATGATGGAATCCCAAACCTACTGAAATTTTGTATTAATGTCCTCATTCTTGTGCAGTAATTTTGCCTATACTTGTAGAGAAATCTATACATAATGGAAACTAGACTTAATATTTTTTTTCTTCCTCTGCATTTCCAGGTTTCTTGTAAGGCTGCTGTGGCATTCTTTCAATTCAGTATTTTAGCCAATTTCTTCTGGCTTCTCATAGAAGGGATATACCTGCAAACACTACTTTTGTTGACCTTTGTTTCAGACAAGCAGTATGTATGGTGGTTCATATTTACTGGCTGGGGTTAGTACTCTTCTCCTCTTTGTGGTATTTGGTATTTCCATTTACCTTTAGAACTAGATAAAATATTTGGTCTGAGATAAAAAGTGCCTATCAAGGGTACCACCTTTCTGATGAAAGTTGCCAATTCATCCAGTGCTACTACATCAAAACCATACCATTATTCTGTCTTTCTTCTTATATTGTTAGATATTTAACCATTCAGAACTTTGAAGGAGAGGATAGGATGGATTACGAGAAGCAAGTGATAAGTCTACTTGAAAGCCTGTAGCACTGGTCTTTATGATTGCAATTAATTTCATACAACAACAGTGGTTTAAAAGTTAGCCATCTAATCCAAACTATCTCTCCAGGTTTCTCCTGTGGTCAGTAGAGTGAGGTATGCGTGCTGGGATGGTGATTAATCCAGTTCTCAAGAAGACGAGTAACATAGCTGGATAACATCCTGGAAACATGTTGCCTAAAGAAGAATGAATAACTTTAAATTGACATTTTGCTTTTAGTAAGCAGAATTAGGTAGATTAATCTTAAATCACGTGAGTTCATGCCTAGTAATCAAACAGTCTTTTTTTATTTTTTAATTTTTTCAGAGACCTACTGGCTCTAAGGAATCTTCTGGGTTTTTACAGGAATTAAAATTATCTCTTATTGTCAGAATATGTGCCTGTAATATATAAAACTACTTTCACTGCAGGGAATTGTTCATTATGACTCTCAGATATTCTTGTACCTCGCCTTGGTTATTCTAAAATCGAGGCACCACTATTGAGCGGTTACGTTGCCATTTTTGGCTTAGAAGTGAAATCCAAATTCTTCTGAAGTAAATAGTAATTTTCCTTTCATCTTCAGATTCTCAAGCTTTCTTTTTTTTTTTTTTTTTTAATAAAACTAAATTTTAGAAGTCTGAAGTTTATAAAGAGGATGTTGAATTGGATCGATTCCAATTATGGTTACCTGAAACTAAACAGTTAGATCTTGATTAATCACGGCCAACTTGAGATAACAAAAGAAACACCTTAATTAATAATATAGTAACCCTTATCTCCTTCTATAATCAATGTAAGGTGAGAGACATCTCAGGGGTAACTCAGATCTTAGGTGATATGGATGTAAATATTTCTCTTCATTAATTAAAAACACAACTTGAACTCATTACAGTCCCAGATTAAAGGCCTTGAACAAAGATCTAAAGTCAGGAAGGACAACTTCTGGGCCCTTCCTATAAGTCTCAAATCATACTTAGGAATATATTACCAATATTTCTATAGAAATAGTTACCTGCTTCCAATTAGAGTCCCTTTTGTGGCAGCTTTGAAAGTCACTTGGTTTTTGGAAATTCAATTCCACAGAAGGGAAACAAAAGGAATTGCTAGATTATAGGCCCACTTGGAAAAAAAAAAAAAAGGAAGTTACTTTTCAGTCATAAATGTATTAGGATAAACAGTGATAAAGTGAGGCTAGAAATAAACAGTTCCTGGATTTAGCTAAATTTTCATGGAATGTTTATCACTGATGGGTCTAGAGTGATTAGTAAAGGGTCGTCGGGACAAAAATGTGGTCTTCCAGCTAGTGCAGAGAGTAGTATGCTGGCAGCAGTTCACAAGGTATAAGAGCTCTAGCTAAATAAATGATTCCTCCAACTTCACAAGTGCATATCTAAATCTTCAAGTAATTCCTAGCTGTTATTTTTGAAAACATAGTTCACTGTATCCCTTATTCTCTTTTGGTTTGATTTCATTCTCCTGCCCTTTTGGTTGTTTTTTTTTCCTTTCCCTGAACCACAAGTTAAGTTCTTCCATGAAGTTACTTAAAATGGTCTGACCTATTGTTTGACTTTTAATGTACAACCGATCTGCTGACTGTGAAACCTCTTTGAATATATTTTCCATGGGTAATAGTGTTCAAAACAATTATATTTTGTTCCATGTTGGTTTGTCCAGGAGCTCCCACTGCAGTGATGCTTGCTTGGGTCCTCACAAGAATCCATCGACAAAATACTGGGTACGTCAGAGGTTGGATAAGGAAGCCAAAGACATCCTATTTTGTATTGTATTTTGATTTTCTTCTGGGAAAAAAGTTAATTATAAAAGCCAGAAAAGCAAAAAAAATTTTCCAAAGTTGTGCCTCTAATCGTTACACTTCATATGCAAGTGAGAAAATAGTTTTAAACCTTCTGATTCTGATCTGCATATGTGGAGTAATAAAACCTGGAAATATCATAGTGAATATTGACATTTCATTTAGTTTCCTAATAACCAGTCCTTGAAATAATTATTTTTTAAGAAAATCACTGCTTCTGTATAAAACTACCCATAAATTAGTAAACCCAATCTCTTCAATAAGTACTTCCCAAAAAAGCATATTATGTCCCGGTAAGTAGCTTCTTCTTTCAATTGCATTCATTTCTTTGATATATTATTTTATTTTATTTTATTATCTTTTAATATCAGAGCCAGGTATAAAGCAGATGATTGTTTACCAAAAGCTGCCCTGAAGGTTTTCAGGTCATTTCACGTGGATGATCAGTTGGAAAAGATATTATTTTACACCTACCTCCTCAAGACTCAAATAAATGACATAGAAGCAGTATGTTCTATGGTCCACTGCATTTGGCACATCGTATATTCCTTTTTTTTGTATTGCTGGAGAAAATGCACAAAAGAACTTCTCCACTGTAATATTTCATAAATGGAAGGGGTCTACTTTTCCACATGATGTACTTCCTTTTTGTAGCCAGGAGAGGTCCAAGGAAGATTTCATTTTTCCTCCCTTCCCACCACCTTTCTGCCAAAGAACCGCTGGGTTTATTTGTTGGATCTGTAGCAGAAGAATCTGGCACAAGATACTTTAATTACAGAGAGAGTTCAGAGCAAGGTGGAGAGCAGGAAAAAGAGCTCTCACAGGTTCTCAAGGGCTTAAAGAGGCGGTAGAAAAGTGTTTGAACTTCGGGTGCTCTTCCAGCAAAGTGCATACTTGCTTAGTTTACTTCTCTGATGTATTTTAGATGTCCACTTTAAGATGAGATTGTGTCCTGCTATATTGATCTCATTTGACTGCAGAGGAAATGTAGTTGAATAGAGACTTAAAGACATCTACAGTCAGATGAATCTCATTGCAGATCCTCCCTTCATTTAGTTGTTCTTCTAATATTAGCTATATTAACAAATGAAAGTATCAGAACCACTCATTTTTTACCTAACAGCCTTGTGGATGGAAACCCAAGTCCTTCAGACAGAGTTGATTTGAACTCACATTGCTCACATTGCAAAGATACACCTTATGCCCAGATGTGCTGGGTTGAGCCACCATAGAATCATAGGATCATAGAATGGTTAGAGTTAGAAGGAACTTTAAAGATTATCTAGTTCTAATCCCCTGCCATGGGCATGGACATCTCCCACTAGACCAGGTTGCTCAAAGCCCCATCCAGTCTGGTCTGTAACCTTTATCATTATGCAGGCAAATATCCTGTGTCACAAAATTGGAAAGGAAAATACAGGAAGAGGGAGCATGATATAACCTAACATGTATGGCACTTGACTGGAAGGAGTTAAACTGGACTGTTATTAAGGTTAAATACATGAAGAGCCTCAAAACAGGGACCAAAAGCTCATTTTGCTATCTCTCTTCAGGGTACCTTTACTAGGGCTCCACATTTTTCTTGCTTATTTCCTCATGACCCTACAGTCATTATAATTATGGATACACAGTCATTTATTCTCTCACCTGTACTCTGTAAAACAGTCACTTTTCCCACAGAAGAGCAGGAAAGAAGACTGAAAATACATACGTGTTTTTCTTGACTTTGCTTTGTTTCTTCAACTTCTTACTGCGTAAACTTTCTTTTGATTGGGCTGCACTGAGAGTTTTAGAGAAGTATCAAGGTATGAATACTGGCTGGGATCTTTAAGTAGTGATTTAAAACTTAGTGTCCATCACTTTCTTATCCTGTGACAGAAATACTTTTATGCGTTGTGGGAAGCTCACATGGGACAGATAACATGACTGGTTTTGTTTGTTGTTTCAGATGTTGGGATGATGACGAGAATGGAGTGGTGTTATGGATCATCAAAGGCCCCATTCTGCTAACAGTATTAGTATGGTTTTTTATATTTTGCCTTGAATATCTTTTGGAATGTGAAAGCTAAGTTAGTGTCTCCTTTCAGTGAGCTAGGAAAAAAACAATACCGTATTCTATGGTATTGAATTTCAAATAGCTGGAAATTATTGTATAGCGTGTGGTTTTGTTGCTGTTGATTTTGGTTTTGTTGCTTTTTTTTTTTGTCCCCTCTGAAAACACCCTAAGTCACAACATAAAGGGTAAATCCTATGTTCTCTAGAGTCATGTTAGGATACAATGGAATTATCTTGACACCTCCATTCCACATACCACAGTTATATCTGTGTCTCCATAAGTCATTTTCTGAAGAAAGGCAACCGATACTTGCAAGATTCTTAGATATTATGAAGCTGCTTTAATGC
>VXAK01007167.1:183460-216024 GCA_013399435.1 Arenaria interpres | reverse complement strand
ATGCAAGAAATACATATTGATCATTTTACATATATTTATATTTATGTATACTTTTAAAATTATTTCCTATGATGTAAACTTAAGACAATAAAAATCTCCCTTATGCACACATTTATTCCATATAAGTTTAGGGAGGAACCAGTATGTCATTTAGGTCTGTATCTGTTATAATCCTTGTCATAAACAATGAAGGGAACAGGGGGGACTATTTAGACCATGTAAGATCTTCTAGGCGCTGACTACAAATACAAGGAGTTAATACACGATATTATTGAGATATGAGGTCTATATTAATTCAACATTACATTCAATATATCTTTATATATAACTATATATTAATAGGGAAAAAGAATATTGTTTCTAATGCTATTGATTTGATCTGAGAGTAGATCTGCACTGGTTTATAGCAATGCACTTCCTACGACTGGGGAATTTTAGTTAATTTGTACCAACTGAACATATGTCCTGATTTCTAGTAAGTTTACAGATTTTTTTTCTTGTCTTTTTAGGTTAACTTTATTATATTTATCAATGTGATCAGAATTCTAGTCCATAAATTGAAATCTCAAGAGGGAAGAGGGAGCCATTCAAGCCACTTTGTGTAAGTATTTCTGGGTCTCTTGATATTGACCTGTTCCAGCTGCTATAAGAAATGTTTTATGGGCAAGAGCACAAAATGTTCTACTTTTTACTATTAGAAAGAGAAATCCCCAGAAGAAATAACAATGTAAACTATCATTTTTGTCCCAAATACCACATCTCTCCTTTTCTTCAGGGTAAGGAGGGTGGGGTGGATATGTTGGGAACAATAAGAAAAGTAAAATATAAAGTATGATAACTCCAAAAGGATACAGCCTGAAAGCATAAACACTAAATGTCAGGTAATGCCTCCTTCTCACTTCCAGTCCTTTCCACACAAATAGCTACATGGAGAAAAATGCAGATAATTTCCTTTTAATTCTTAGCAGTAGTATGATTCTGAGTTTCTGTTAACTGAACCTAGTTCTTCCTGTTTATGAACCCCTTCACAATCTATTAATCTCATTAATGCAGTCAGAGGACTCAAGTGAGCTATTAAACTCATCCTAAGCTATGTAGGTATGGCTCTTAATTATGGCATAGGACTTTGTGTAAACCTGTGCCCCTCTGGAGTGAGCTGAAGGCCAAGCAGAACACCCTAGGACATCACCAGTGGCTCTCCCACCGCTGTTTAAGCAGCTGATTCAAGTCTATGGACAGTTAGATTAGATCCTGATTGACAGGTTTGGAAGTTGAGACACTCATATGGGGGATACCAACATGTGATTGAGATTAATCTAAGGACAATAGATCAGAGTACTTAGTTTGGTTGTCCTGTTTTGGCATGTATAGCATGGAGAAGAACCCTTAAAGGTCAGTCCAGAAAACTTGCATGCTGATTTGTTCATCTTTGTTCAACGGGTGTTGACATCGGGAGTGGGAGAAAGTAGTCTTTCCATAACTTCAATGGATGTAGTTGCCTCCATTATGGAGTTGTCCTCTGTATTAAAATTTGTTCCAACATATAATTACTGTCACTAATTCCATATTTCTAACATTACATTGTTCCTTAATTATTGGTTTGCCAGGAGACTTGCAAAATCCACTTTACTCTTGATCCCCCTCTTTGGAGTGCACTACATTGTATTTGCATTTTTCCCAGAAAGCACTGGTCTGGAAGCTCGCCTTTATATTGAGCTGGGATTGGGTTCTTTTCAGGTAAGTTGGACAAAATGTTGATCTGTCCTAAGAGTTTTGGTTTGAAACACCACACTCTCAGTTTTACATTTTCAGTTGATTATTAGAGCAGGTGTTAATAATGTGTCTAAATTCAACACACACATTCCATCTTGCTTCTTTGCAAGCTCTTTCTGTTGTTTATTCCCTTATCTTATTACTTGAAATCTCACACTACTTTTGAGTTCTGACTCAGGCTTCATATTAATAATCACAAAAAAGTACAATATCTACTTTTACTGAATAACAATGACAGACTGCCATGAAGACCAGTCCATGGATTAAGGGGAACTGATTGAAACTAATTCCACATACAATAAAGGTGATGATAAGAGGAATTAAAAAATAAGGATAATATATAACAATCTGTTCTGCCCTCACCCCTCAGCAGTAGTGAATCCATCATGTTAATACTTCCTCATTTCTTTATATTTTGCTATACCACTGTTCAGAACAGAATCTTGGGTTTGAGAGGGCCAGGGCCTGGGTATGGTGCACTTTCTAATAAATGTTTGAGGTCCTTTTCCTCCCCCTTTCCCCTGTACCCCACAACAGCTTGTCCATGTTGATATGTGTTGAAAATGATCCCTCTTCCATGCTTACCTCTCAAGCATGACCAGAATCTTTTTGAGAAAATCCTTGATGGCCCAAACCAAAGCTGTGTCGTGGGCCGTGTTGACATTTTAACAACACAGAGAAGCAAAGGCCAGTATTCAGGGATGTGCGTTGTTCAGTTTCTTGATATAAACATAGTCTAGCACAGTCCCGTGTTTGCCTGTGTTAACACAGTCTGTGAAATGGCTTGGCTTCTGGCGGACTAACCCTCCCCTAAACAATGCCTGATTGTAGTCCTGGGTGAATAGGAACCCAGTACGTTGTTTGAACACAGCCAATGTCTTATGAATGAAAGAAGATAGTTTAGCAGTAAAGATTTAAACAAGAACAGGTCCTCACCCAGTTTATTCACTACTGTAAATATAGGCTAGAAAAAGACAGAGGTCCCTTCTTCCTTATCTGAGGAAGAAATTGTAGGAGACAGTAAACAGTAAGTTAATGCTTAGTATTTCCATAAAAAGGCAATAATATACATACAGCTTGGCCAGTCCATTGAAGAATTTAATTCTATCATGAAAACCCAATAAATAGTGCCTCGTCACCTAAATTCCAATGGAACAATGGAAAATATATATTTTTGCTGTCTTGCTCAAATTTTGAATGAAACTTGATGTCTTTGTTTGATTCTACGCTTTAAATCGTGGTGGTTGACTTTCTTCTCCCTACCCTCCCTGTCCTAGGGTTTTGTTGTCGCTCTTCTATATTGCTTCTCGAATGCAGAGGTGAGTAGCAAGTACATAAGATTATCAAAACCTTTTAAACTCTTTTTTTAGTTATTTTTTTCCTTTTTCCAGAACAGATCTGTGCTTTGATCATTTCCTGAAAGCATGAAACACCCATATCTTTTTTTTTTCCTTGGGAACTTTGTTGCCTTTATTTCTATTCATACAGTTCTGACAGAAGGACACAAAATAAGCTTTGAAGCAATGACCCTTTACAAATGGTTGGTGACTTTCTTGTCAGGGGACTGTTTTTCTGCTTTATGTCTGATAGCTATCACAACGATGTCTCAATGGAAAGCTTGTAACACTCCTTACTTCCTTTAGGTTTATTTTTTCCTAGTGAGTTTCTTTCTTTTCCCTTTCCCTTTCCCTTTCCCTTTCCCTTTCCCTTTCCCTTTCCCTTTCCCTTTCCCTTTCCCTTTGCCTTTGCCTTTGCCTTTGCCTTTCCTTTTTCTGGGGCAGCTTGTGCATTTTCAGTAGTTTTATTCAAACGTTTTCTTGCCCGTTTTTGTAACAATGTTAGAATTTGGATAAATTCCCTGTAGTACATTTTAGAGAGCCTATCATTTTAAAAACTAACTAAATTTGCTTGCACTTTCCCCAAAAGAGCAGAATGAAAAAAAAAACAAACATGAGAAATTGTAAAAACACATCTCATCCTCAGAAAAGTGTGTTACACGAGAAGAATAATCCACAGTGCCTCAGTCTCCCCACTAGCTTAGACTGGAAACTTCTCATAGATATGGCTAAATGTAAGTGAAAATAATCCTACCCAAAATGAATGATGCCTAAAAAGCAGTTTTTACTTATGAAAACCATTTATATTGGTCATTCTAGTGCTGTTCTGAGAGAGAGCCTTCAGGGCTAACTGTAAATACAGAATGCTCTACTTCCCACCTGCCTTCTGTCTGCATAGACTCCTTGCCAACAGTCTTTAAATAGTTTCCATATTGTATCTCCCAACACATGGACCCACTAGGTGTTAAAAAATGGGACAGGCAGAGAGCAATCTCTGACCCCAAGAGCAAGTAGCATGGGTTAGCTTGCATCCATGCTGCTTAGGGATAACTGTTTCTGGAGCAGATTTGCCACTCATTACAACTTGAGATCCTTCCTGCACCTGTTATGGTTCCCTGCAATCATAACAAAGAATTAATATTTTCTTTGTGTGTGTGTTTCTTCAGTTTTAAGCATCTGCAACAATGTGAGATACTGTGCTGCTGCCAAGCAGGGTGGTATCTGTATGGGATAAAACTTGTATTATATCTCCTGGTGTTTGGAAGAGGTTCACAAGAGAGTTAAAGGGCCTTGAGCTTGCTGGGATAGTACTGGAGTACTGGGTTAGTGAAAAAAGCCCCTTTTTATTTATTAGTCTTGAAATTTCCAGAGGATGTATTCTGTCCATACTTGAAGTTTCACACAGGAGCTGGCATGTCTGCGTGGTCAACAGAGAGAATAAAAGCAGAATAGGGGCCACCTCAATGATAAATATGTGACTTTCAGGGAGCCCTGATGTCCAAGATGTACTTCTGCATGTCCCAACCTCCTTTATGGATGTTGCAGTAGAGCCCGTACCTAGTAGAAGATTAGATAACTAAATTATTTGATGGATTCCTAACTTCAGAGTACTTAAATCACATTTTACCATACATACATCCATACATACATATATATGTAAGAGTTAATAATTAATATTAATACTAATAAACTGCAATTTATTTCTGTATTTAATTTGGAATGGGTTTGTTAATGGTGCTACAACTGTAACACTGTCATAGATTGTCAGTACTAATGACAGCCACAGAAGATAGCAGCTATGTGGTTAGAAGCATTTGACAAATCTTCTTAGTTTAGGACAGCATCTGTAAATCACTTTGTAGACATTCAGGAGAGCCGCCTCCCTTGCAGGAGGTGGAGATGAAGTTGAACATGAACAGAGGTAACAGGGCACAGCGAGCAATTAATCCACAAGAACAGATTGCTCACATGAACAGACACAAGGACTGGGTGTTTCTGCATCTACCTGCTCTCCCTCAGCTACAGCTTGGAGTGTGAGCAGTTTTCTGTAGGGCAACAGAACCTGCTTTCCCCCATACCCTCACCCTGGTCCCAGTAGTGTTAAAAGCAGACCATGGACCTGCAGGATTGTTCAACCTACCTGTTATTGATGTGTCAGATGGTAAAAAAATCAGTTTTGCCTACGCTTTTGAGGATCCTTAAGACCTCTCTCAAATCTAATACATACTGAAGTTGATTCAGTATGTTTCAGAGACAGTAAGGGATCTTTAACAAGGATTTCAATCTTGGATAAACTTCAATCAATGCATAAACTGAAAGCCTGAAGAGGGACCCTTATTGTACACAGCAGGTCACAGCAAGGAGGCACAGAAGATTCAGTATGAGGAAAAATAGAAATTATACAGAAAGGCAGAAATATTTATGAAGAAGACTTACAACAATAAACAAAGAAACTGTAGGCAAAAGCTTTCCCATCATCCTCTGAATTTTGGATATTGTCTGTTTATTTTCAAAAGTGAATGGGGATGTAGTTTAAGTTCTTCTAAGAAGTCTTAATCCTCATTGATTTGGGTGCCTTTGTGCATCTGGGCTAAGTAGTCAGGCAGATATTTTGGAAAATTTTACCTTCAATGTCCACTAAGTCTTACTTTTCTGATTCTTTGTTCTTAAATTCCTCTAGGTTCAAAGTGAACTGAAGAAACAACTGTGCAAATGGCAGTATCAAGAATACCTGAACTTCACACACAAACACAGGACTTTGTCCAGAGAAAACAGTCCAGTCAACTATGTCACTCAGTTATCACTGCTTGAAAAAATCAGTCCAAAAAGGAAAACATCTGGGTACCAGAATGGTGTAACTTCTGTCTGAGCTTTCCTAGCAGGACACGTTGCTGTGATGTTGTAACATACTACCTAAGACACGGCCAGCTTGGATCCTCTATGGCTTTCCATAGTGTCAAGAGCCTTCCCTGAATTTCTTGTCCCGAATGTGAGTTGCTTTTCTCACCTGGTACAGACCAGTATCACAACCCTGGTTCTCTCTCTCCACTTGTTTAGTTGTGGAAAGCCAGACCTTGAGCTAATAGATTAGCACCCCCCAAAAAAAGGAACTATAATTCCTCCCAGACCCAGTGTTTGTCATGTCTTTGCTAATGTTTCCCAAATATTCCAGTTTTCAAGAGCATTATTCCTAATCTTAATTTGAAACAGTTATGTGGTGGCAAAGCTTTGCCATAATGCTTAGTGATGTATTACTAGTTGCTTTGAGACAACTTGAGACAATTTAATGGAAATTACATACAGAAACCTGCTGAGTAAACTCTTTTGAAAGGAATCTCAAGGTGTTTCAAGAGTGACACAAAAAAGAACAAGTTACATTATCTGCTTGGGTTTTTTTCTTCCACTCCTGGTGAACAGCAAGATTCAGTTAGTCCAGAGGACATCAAGCCCTTTCTTGTCCATGGGAAAACACGGAGTAGTTGATCATTAGGGAGATTATTTATATATGAAGGAATAACACAGAGCAAGCCCAATGCAGTATGCCAGCTGTGCTACCTTGAGCTCAGAATACTTTACAGACCTAGTTTTAGTGCCCAGACACTGGTCCTTGTGTACCTGGAACAGATTTTCTGCCACCTAACCTTGAAGGTTGGCTGTATCCATCGGTGAAATACAAGATTAAACTGTGCTTTTGTGCTTTTTTGGTGACCTTCTTTTGAGGACTAATCTGGTGTGATTCCTGTAATTATCTCAGTCTTGTCCATCATTTCTCAGCTCATTATCACTCTACTCAATTATGTTTCCGAGTTCAGAATTATCAACACAGCATTGTGGTCTAGTGAAGCAAAATACGATCTTGTAAAACAGATTGAACAAATGTGTTCACGTCACTTCTTTGGGTGGCCTTACTCTTTCTTCAGAACTGAGTTGGACACTACCTCAAACTCTCCAAAAGTAAATAAAGGGCACACAAGGTACACTGGACACATCTATATTTTCCTTTCCTACTATCGTACCATCCTCAGGAGAACCTGCATCCAAACTTGAAATTACTGCTAGAGACCACAGCCATTTGAGTACATGGTGGCTTTCTGTGAACTGCAATATCACTTTAGCTTTTAAAAAGTAGTGCTCCAGTCTCTCATTTTGCTGTATTCTTGGTTAAATATTTAGGCGAGGGGACATTTGACTTTGTTGAAACCTCTGTTCATTTTAGGTGCTTCATTTCTCATTCCATTATTAGAGCAGAGATGAATTGTTCAGATTTCTATATGTATAATTCAAATCAGTCCTTTATTAGTTAGGCATTTACCCCACTTTTCCAGTTAATCAGATGCCCTCTATAACATGTCATTTTGTCTATTCTGACCTCCTTATTGGTTTTCCTTGTAAAAGTAATCTTTGCTCCAGTGTTGTTGCCTAGCATAGTGATGTGAACACATTTGTATGATGTACACCTATGAAATGTAAGTGATAATTACAGATGGTTTGAGAAAGTAATTTTTAATTATATTATGTCAGTTTGGATGTTTCCTTTAAGACTTTATTTTAAAAGGACAGTCTTATAATTGTGTTTACTGTAGATACTGTTTTGAAACCAATAGATGTATACAATTTTGACCTCTTCACCCAATAAAAAATTTACATTACATGATCTTGTAGCCTGAGTGAATGCCCCACTCCCCTTCCAAGACATCATCACTAAGACATAGGTTTGTGGTTCCCTGCTTCTATTCATTTTTGAGAGAATACCATTAGTTCAGGTATCTGACTACTTATGAATGTTTTCTTGAGGAAACAGTTGTGTTAAATGTTACTGAGTTGTCTATATGAAGAAATTGGGCCATATCTCCTCATCTGTCTTTGAGGAGGAACAAAGCTGGAGTGAATCATACTTCTGCTTTTGACAGACTTTTGTTCTTCCATAAAAAACTGGGCTGACACTTTAGGTTATGGAGACTTACTCTCTCAGTGAAGTCTCCCCTTTTGTTTTTTCTCCCACCTAAGTTCATGGTTTCTTTGGTGGATGTATCAGCCATCTTGTGCCACACAGCAATTCCTTCTTCCCAGCTGAGCTTCCAGGATCACCCATATTTGACTTAAATCTCACTAAATATCCTCTTCCTTTATTACTGGGAAGCTTCTTTACTGGACCAAGGATCCAGAGAAAGGAGAAATGATGGCAAGGAAAGGAAAGGTCCCAATACACCTTGAAAGATCTTTCCATCAGTCACCAGTGTTCTGTCTCCTTAGACAATTTGACACTTCTCACAACCCTACCTTTTCTGCCCAACCCCACAACCTAATTTGCACCCATATACCACCAGCATGCACGTTCAGCTTGTGTTAACTCTCCAGATATCCCCTTTTGCCTCAAACTCTTTCCAATCACCCTCATAACTCATGTCAAAGTGATCAACCCTATGTCTCAAAGGTTCTTCAGCAACCTCAGCAATGTCCCAGCCACCTGTTCTGCCAGCCCTTTGTCCAAAATATCCCTGCATCTTTCCCAATGTTGCTAACATTTCCAAGCTTTTTACTTTTCAAACATTTAGGATCAGGATGTGTAAGCCATAAACTGGAATTGAGAGCTGTATGGAGATATTCTGCATATGTACAAAGCCACTATTTGCATAATTTGTATAAAGCACACACTTGGACCAACCTGGTGATGAGGTTAATGGTCCTGGGGAGTGCAAAAATTTTGGATAAAGGTCGTGTTTGGGCAGTGAAAAGGCTGCTGATCCCTTCATGATGGTACATCTGAGGAAATGATGGGGTGTGTAGGAGTAGGGAATGCGTCAGGGTTATATTGCTTCATCGCAGGCCTGCGAAGGCAGCAAAGAGCTTGTCAAAAAAGCTGTCCAGAAGTACTCTGTGGTCTGTGGGGAGGCACTGCCATCTCGTGGTGTCTGGTGTGTGCTGGACACGCTGCTGGCACGTCTGGATGTGTGCAGTCAGGAAAGCCAGACAATGCACCGAAACGCCCCCTACTCACAGCCAGTATGAACCTGAGATATGTCCTGCACTTTGCAGGATTATTTGCAATATATCATTAAGTTATATCAGCTAGGAAAAGCTGCTTTCTCTTCCTCTAATCCTCTGGCATCTTTTACACAGTTTAACGCTTCATGTATTGTTTCTAAATCCCTTTCAAATTACATGACAACCTGGACAAATTAAGAACAACTGTTTCCACTGGTCTTCTTGGTGTTGTAGCAAAAATAGGTTGTTAAGGTACCTGAAATTTCTTACCAAGAGTAGATTTTTAACTCTTACAGGGGCAGCATATTTTTTCAGAAAGCTTGATGTTGTGAACTCCACATTTAAAGAAATTTTTCCTACAGACAACTTTGCCAATGCTGAGCTTCCCCAAGATATTGCTATATCCTCTTAGAGCTGGATTTTCAGAGCAATGCAGTGGGACAGTAGAAGTTATTGGGAGAAAAACAGGCCTGAAAACCTTGAAGGGCTGCAGTGCATCTCAAACTAAGGGAAGAAACAGTTTATCAATTTAAGTAAGTGCATTACATGATAGAGAATGATCTTCAGGAAAAATTAAATGCTGTGATAAAAAGTACCCAATTCAATACTCTTTCTGTAAAGCAAAGTTGGTGTTCAGCTCGCAGGTTATGATACCAAAATTTTAGCCTATATATGTTTGGGATGTCTAAGTCAATGGAAGTATTAGCAATATGGTTAGTGAAATCTGTGATCCACTCAGCTCTCCTTAAAGTAAGCACCTACATTTGGCCAGCTGTATAGCTGTCTAAATATTACTGGCTATTGATCTGGAGTTGGTTTCTGATGTATAAACATAGCTACCAAAAGCCATAGCTACCAAATTTTTCTTTGAGTATCTGAGTGAGAATTTTTCAGTTTCAGAAAATACAGCTGGTTTCAAAGCAGTTCTTTCCTTGTTGTGTTTATAGACCTAGTAAATGAGGTTTTCCCGGTGTTTGGTTCTTGCAGAAAATGTGCTACAGTGTGATATTGTTTCTTTAAAATTGTGCTTCTTTAAAAGCACTGTAGGACTTTTAGAATGGTTTAAAATACTTTTGGAGGTACCTTTTCTTTCTCTGTCTCTTAACTATAAAAGGAGCCTAAAATAAACCTCTTAGACTAGATGTAATCTTTAGAAAGAAAGCCTTTTCCAGATTCCCTGTTCCACATCTGTTAATCTACCTGTTTACTAAGCTAGTAACCTCCTGCACATGGTGGCCTCATAGCAATGGAAAGATGTAGCCCTCGTAGAGGATTCATATATACATGAGGGACAGAAAAAGACTTACAGTAACTGAAGCTGAGGAAAAGGATGGCAGAAAACTCAGTAACAGGTCATCTACTGTGGATTCCTCCATTTCATTAGGATGAGTGTCCTTTATATTTTAAAAATTAATTTGATAAAACACTTGAGGTTGGTTTTCACTGGAAAGAAATGAAGCCCCAAAGCATATCAGATATGGTAGAGACCAATGGTTTCCACTGTCATCAACTGTCAGTGACTTTCTTTGAGGACAACAGACTTTCTTTTCCTGTTTAGATACCTTAGAAATAATATGTAGGTCCAAGAGGACCTGTGGGTCAAACTTCAGAGACACAGGGACTATTAGTTGCAATGGAGGGTGTGTTGCTTTGTATTGGCAGTATTAAACCGTAGTTGTGCTTGAGAAGTGCCAGGTCCTGCACTTGGGTCATAACAACCCCATGCAGTGCTGCAGGCTTGGGGAAGGGTGGCTGGAAAGCTGCCCAGTGGAAAAAGACCTAGGGGTGCTTGTAGACAGTTGGCTGAATATGAGTCAGCAGTGTGCGCAGGTGGCCAAGAAGGCCAACAGCATCCTGGCCTGTTTCAGGAGGACTGGGGCAGTGATCGTCCCCCTAAACTTGGCACTGGTGAGGTTCCATCTCAAGTGCTGTGTTCAATTTTGGACGCTTCACTATAGGAAAGACATTGAGGTGCTGGAGCAAGTCTAGAGAAGGGCAGCAGAGCTTGTGAGGGGTCTGGAGCACAAGTCTAATGAGAAGCCCTGAGGGAGCTGAGGTTGTTTAGCCTGGAGAAAAGGAGGCTGGGGGGAAACCTTATCACTCTCTATAACTGCCTGAAAGGAGGGTTTAGGGAGGTGGAGGTCGGTTTCTTTTCCCAGGTAACAAGCAATAGCACAAGAGGAAAGAGCTTCAAGCTGTGCCAAGGGAGGTTTAGATTGAATATTAGGAAAAAATTTTTCAATTAAAGGGTTATTGAACATTGGAATGGGCTGCCCATGGAAGTGGTTGAGTCACCGTCCCTGGAAGTATTTAAAAGCAGTGTTGACGTGCTGCTGAGGGACATGGTTTAGTGGTGGACTTGACAGTTTTCAGTTATCAGGCAGATTGGAGAATCTTAAAGGTCTTTTCCAACCTAAATGATTCTATGATCCCATGACCCTATGGTCCTGATGCAATGTACTAAACACCTTCCTCAAGTCCACTGACTGATGGTGAAAGAAAACTGTGCATGGCCCGTGAATGGCAAAGACTCCACATCTCGTTGGTCCAGGACTGATTTTGCCCAGCAGAATTTGGAGATTCCTTCCCATGAGTAAGCTAACCTGTTAGCCTAAAAACTCCATCCTGCTGCTTTAAGAAGAAATACACCACCCTGGGACTTCACAAACAAAAATTTCTCTTTGGTGCAATTTATATCAGAACAGACTTATACAAAATGATAATACATTTATTGTGTCATCTACAGCAGTATACACGTTAAAAACAATTTCTCAAAACACAAAAAAAAAGGTTAGAAAGCAGCAATCGATATCTGTTTCCACCTCATAACAAAGCTGAATAACCCCAGATCCCATTACCGATTAAACCAAATTTGACCAAAAAAAGGTCAGTATTAGACCCAACAGGCCAGCAAGTTTGTACCTTGACACAGTCAAAAGCCAAAATACCGCTTTCCATCCAATAACTTGGTACTTCTCAGAGCTATTGCATGTTGCATTGCCACTAAGTTGACAAGAAGAAGGGAAAGAAGAATGAACACACTAAATGTTTGTTTTCACAGATTGTACTGGTACACAAAGGCCTCTTGAGACTTCTCTGCAAGCACAAAGTCCATTGGAAAAGGCATATCCAGAAGCTTAAGTAATTTCAGACACTGAAGAGTGTCATATCACACAGTGTCATATCACACAGTAATTCTTTACATGATGAATTCCCCAAAAGAAAGCTGATGGGAAATTGCAGTTTTAATCATAAGAAGGTGAAAGACCACGAGGTTCAAAACATTGTTCAAGCTCTGCTGGTGTGTTTTCATACACAAAGTACAATGTGTATTTAGCTGAACTTAGCTCTTTAGTACAGATATGCACAGAGCCTAACGTCAGAGCATCCTTAACTACTACCCCATATATTCCTAATCTTGCTCTTAAATGCAATTCTGAACTGGTTGTATGTGCCTGACTGCTGAAAGTAGAGGATAAATCCTAACTTTTTTTCACTGCATGTGCACTCTATACCATGGTTTGTTTCTGGACACAGAAACACTGGACATACGGACACAATCTGACAGAGAAAACAAGACTTCCTGAAAACTGCTCTCAGTGAAAGCTACTACGCCTTTATCATGCACCTCCCCAAAATCTGGTTGGTAATACCAAACAAAAGCCACCCCTAAGCTTTTCAAGACCTTTATTTCTCAGCATGTATGAAGCAGAACAATAGTGACTGGGCAAAGTCCCAAAGGGGCAAAGTCATCCACATGCAGACTTCCACAGTGTCAACATCTGTCACTGATCTGGTCAGCTACACTTCCTGGTGGAAAGAAGCAGACACTTGCGAAGTATGAATCATCTTACCCTTGAGTAGACATCAAAAATATGTTTGATGCTTGTACTCTAAAATTGCTTATTTCTCTCTTGTGACTACAGAGGCAAAGTGGAGAAACTATATCAAAGGAAGATATCTTCACTATCAATGTCTAAAGTTAAGTGATGTGGATATCTCCTTAGCTGCCTGCTTAGTGACACAGAATCTTTCCCAGGGCTTTGCCTTATGAGCAAGAAGGCTTAATGCTGAAAGTGCCAGATGTTGAAAGGGACACATATTTAATATAGCCCTTGGTATTTGACTCTCTAAGAAAGACAACCAGGTCGACCCAGCTATTTGGTTGCATTATATACATTTCTAAAGTTATAGACCCAGGACTCCTACAGAAACTGCCTTCACATAGAGATCAAAGTCTAGCTATCTGAACTGGGAGCTGAATCCAACCCAGTGAGTTTATCTCAGTTTTCTAGATATCCACACAGAGCTCACAGATATGACACAGGAACTATAGGAGACACTAACCTTGTCTGGCAGCTAAGACCCAGCAGAATCCCATATGGTGTCCCATATATCCTGCTCTATCTATTCTTGCTACCTTGTCTTGCTTCCCTTTAGAACTTCCATGCTATAATAGCTCTGCTGAGGTCATATTTATTGCTCTCCAGTGTCATGTAGCAGATAATTTTAAGCATCCTACATTTCTCTGGCAGCCTTGCCCACATAAGAAAATCTCAGAACAAAAAAGAAAGTCTTAATATCACGAAATCACATAATCAAACCAAGAAGAAAAAGTTTAATTTCTTGAACTTTCTAGGTACATCCATTGAATGTAGAAACTATGAGGATTACCTTTGGCATTTGGATTCTGTACTTTGTCATGTAAGAAGGCTTCACAGGACTTCACAACAGCTGTGAAATCACAGCGTGCATGTTCCTGTTGATGTTGAGGACACAGAGGGCTAGGTACAGTAACTTCATCCAGGATGCAGCATCTGTTCTACATGTATCTTCTCAAACCACTGGAAAAAGGCTTCAAAGAGACTCAGTGACACTGTGCTTTCATCCTGGCCCTTCTGTAATGTTGGAATATAGACACTCCTTGTGATTATAGCTGGCTAGCAGTGGTTGTGCTTTCCTCACCGTCTCCTCCCTATCATCATAGAGAGTGTCTTATGCCTTTGATTGGAAACAGCAGTAATGCAGCTTCTCTTGCAACATTATAAATGAAACTAGGAGAAGATTGGGATCATTTTTGCCTTCAGATGTGACTGAATGAAAGTGGCTCAAAACTGAATCTAGTTTATACACTTTCAAGGACTGCAAATCTTTCTCTTAGTTTTTATTGTTACTTTTTATTTTTCTTTTCTCATGGTGCTTGATATGCTGTTTCCAGTTAATTCTCCTGCTGTTCTAAATGAATTTGCATATATCTGTATTTGCTTCCTTGCATTGTTTCTGCAATCCAAATCAAGATTAGAGCTGAAACAAATGAAGCTGAGTAGTGTAATTATTTTTAGTCTTATCTTTCAACTGCATGACCAAAGATATGTAGACTTTATCTGAAATAAAGCTGTTCATATAACAGGAAGGGAGAAAGGAACTGGAGGGAAGATTAGTATGACAAGGAGCATAAGTTAGCCAGCAGTTATTTTAATTTAGAATTCATAAAAAGGTTTCTAACTGCCAGACGAGTGAAGTTTTACAATAACTTTCCAGTAGGAAGTGACAGTGCAAAAAAGAAAAGCTTACTGAATTTTAAAAGGGGAGTAGATGAGTTTGGGAGTGGGAGTAATATGCTGTGAAAACAATGGCAATTACAGAGTTTCCTTCAGATTAAGTGTTTTTATGGCACTGTGTTGCTCTGGAACACCTGAGGATCAGAAACCAACAGGTCTAACTCTGCTAAATATTTTTCGTTCTTGACCATTTTGGCTTTGTGTATTTTTAGTTACTGTTTTCTTTTGTCCATGGCATTTACAAAAAAAAAAAAATAAATGATCCTGCATAGCCCTTCATATGTAAGCACAGAAGCTATTACGCTATATAGAAGCAGAATTTCATCCATCATTGATATGACAATATTATGAAAAGCCACAATTTTATGAAATGAAGTGGACAAGGCAAATTATGCCATCAAATCCTTTCATCACTGCTGAAAAGGATCAGATTCTCCCAGGTCAGGTTTTGAGGAGGATTCTAACAGATACTGTATTGTGTCCAGTTCTGGTCCTTACAATTCAAGAAAGGCACGGCCAGACTGGAGAGGGTCAAAAGGAAGGCCATGAAGATGATGAAAGGGATGGAAAACCCACTTGATGAGGAAAGATTGAAAGAGTGAAGTCTTTCCTATCTGGCTAACAGAAGGCTCGGGCGGGGTGGGCTAGGGGGGCCTCATCGCAGTACTCCAGTACTTAAAGGGTGATTAGAAAGAGGATGCAGGCTGTCTCTTCACAAGGACCCCCATGGAGAAGACAGGGGGAACAAGTACAAGTTGCACCAGGAGAGGCTTCATCTCAATACAAGAAAAAAATTTCTTACAGTGAGAACAATCATTCACTGGAACAACCTCCCCAAGGACATGGTAAAGTTCATATCACTGGAGGCTTTCGAGATGCAGTTAGACAGAGTGATACATAATCTCATCTTGGCTCCCTTTCTCCTGTTGGACCAGGTGGTTTTTCAAGGTCTCTTCCAACCTCTACTGTCGATTTTATGATTCTATGAACTGCTCTGCATTCCATTCTGGAAGGTGTCTTGCACTTACCACTGATGATGGAGAGAGTCTAAACGAAGTCACCTTTGCAAATGTAAGCTCAATTATTAGCACAGTCAGATCCTGCCCGCTTCTGGTTGTTATTTAACCTTGCAGTTGCAAGATGCAGTTCTTAGTTGCAATGGAGATGCTGAAAATTAGGAGCTAGACACCAAATAAAGTGTCTGAATTTAACTTCCAAACTGCAGCATTTTTGCATTTCAGTCTGGACTCACCTGCCTTCAACTCTTTCCCTTCTCCCACCACCTTATTTTAACACCTGGTTTTCAAATACAAATACTTAAATGAAGCAGAAGAACTTGGGTATTTTTCCTCTATAAATAAAAACTCCTGCAACTGAGCATTTAAGTTTCATTACCTGGGCTCTGAGTTCCAGATATACTAGGTGTAGATGAAGGTAAAAGGAAATGAGGTCACCATGCAGCAATGAAACAAGCCTTGTCCTTTGAAATATAGGTTGTAGTTTTCATTTTGGGATGTTAATTGTCCTGTAGTACCAGCACTCCACATCAAAAAGTCAATAACCAAACAGTGGTTAGATACATTAAATAGTCACAAAAGCTGCAGCACAGAAATTTTTGTACATTTACAAAAGCAAAATAAGAAAATTTGACAAGAAATACATTATGGACATGGTAGAAAAAATGGCTCAAAGAGCACCGCACACTTGTTTTTTCTTTTAATTAGGTATTGTTTTTAATAACATAGCCTTTCTAGCTCCAAAATATATTTCACAGTGAAAAATCAAACAAAGCACTGTTACACTCAATTGATATTTACACACACTTAGAAGCAAACCACCCATTGGTTTCTTCCATCCTGAAACAAATAGAAATGACAGCCACTGTGAATGGTGGCCATGCATGTCCAGCATCTTCAGTTTACATTCAACATAAAGATTTCTTGAGAGCTAATTTGTGCGATGGCATCAGAGTCTGATTTAGATAAATATATACACCTGAAGTATGATCTTTCCAGTAACACTGAGGAAGTTTGAGTGACTACAGAAAGCCACATTCGGAAGTGTATCGACACCGCCAATAAAAGAATCATAATAGAAGGGGGTTACTTGTATAATGCATTGTATACTAAATATTTCAAGAGACACCATTTCCTCTAGTAAATTCAGTGCTGGTGAAAGGTACTGAAGACTTCAATTTGTCCACTGAACAAGAAAGACTGGGACTGCAATGGCAGAAATTTCCCCTCCGCTGTCCTCCAATTTGTCTTGCTCCTAAGCATGGATGCTAGGAATTCAAAGGGCAAGTCCCAGTTTTTATGACTTTGCCTCTCTTGCTGAGACTGCCAAAAAGTAATATTAATAGTAATAGTAATGTGCTGAGACCAAACCCCAGGCCAAAGTGAAGTGGCTTTGTTCTAATAACAACAGTTTTCTGTACTGATTTGAATTTAGCTGAGGACCTGGTCTCCAGTGTGCATGATTGGAAGGTGGTTTTGGTGATGTGGACACTTGCCCACGAGGCACTGAACTGAGATCCACCAACTCACATTGCAGAGCACTGAAGGACAGCAAGGAAAACAATAGAATTCAAAAGTAAGCTCAGAAAAAAGCCCCGAAACCAACATAAAAATAAAATTTTAGAAAAAGATCCGAACACTTTCTTGCTCTGGACTGAAACATGGCAAAAAGTCTCCAACTAGAGGCAGTTTTTCAACAACTTTTTTCAGAAGTTCTAATTTATTAGTGTTTGAAAATTGGCTACTAGCCATTCATGCAAAATATACTTCTTAATTTTTTTTTATATAATAAACTTACAATATCGTCAATGTAATACCTTGTGAAAGCCCATACTACAGAAAATACAAAACTAAATATTAAATATTATCTGTTTGGCTAACATTAGATAGTCTCATTTTAAAAATGTCTAAATTTACATTTACCTGATAGATCTGGCTTTCCCCATCTCCCATGTCTTTCTGGACTGCAAAGTGCATAGCTCCTTCGGTAACTTTCTAAAATAGCTTCTAGCAGCATCTAATGAGAGAAGAAGCTCCAATCTAACAGTTAAAAACACTTCAGTGGCTTTTGCAGAGAGTCTGGTACAAGGGGACTAATTCTGCTCTCAGAGCAGCGAACCAGTGCTGAAGACTTGATAAAAAAAAAGGTGTCTGGATCATTTAACTTGCACTTAAAATACTGGAGTACAATGAAAGTAATTTAAAACTTTTAGCTAGTCCTCAGTGAAAGCGTAGATTTCACCTGAAAGGAGTGTAAGCTTCTCATAAGAGCATGAGCCTGTAGAAATATGAAGTCAAGCTCATCATTTCTGTCTGTTTCAAATTATTTTGACATTCGTTTACACTGCTACAACTGAGAACAGATTATGTCCCATAAAGCACTATATAAATGTTAAGTATTATAACTAATATCTCTGTAACAATTATCTGAGACCTTTTTTTTATCCTTTTAAAAATAAGGAAAATAGAATTATTTTTAAAAACCTATGCTTAAAATGATATTAAAACTTTTTTTTTTTTTACCTAAACTAACAAAAACCAGTGAAATTAAAAGCTCACACTCAGCTGACACCAAAATTCTTTCACTTTGTTTTCTAGTTCATGATCATGTCAACTAACATCAAAGAACAAGCCTGAATTTTGAATTTCCTGGTTACTATTAGTTTCAGTTCAATATTTCACATTTAAAATGTCATTTTCATTTTTGTTTTTTAATATACGCATACACATACACGCACATATATATATATTTTTATATATATATATCTCAGTTCATAAATCCAAAACGGAGTGCTAGGACGGTCCTCAAAGCCTTTATGCACTGTATAAAGACTTTTAAGAATTGACATCATTGACATTTGATTGAAGTAGATATGTACCAGTCGTGGATTTAACTACAAGGCAAATGTTGAAAGAACATTTTAGTTGCTCTCAAAGAAAAGCAGTAAGACCATTGGTGGTTAAACAAACAGAATATCCAAAGAGAGACAAAATTGCCAGGTGTGGGGAGTCATCCAAAGTCTTTATCTTTTCCTTCCATAGCATCTTATTGTTCAGTTTAGTCGCTCACCAAATGCAGATGACTTTTACCTTCCAAGATGATCACGCCAGATCCCTCTTGTGCCTCTTGCTCTGGCAGGGAAGAGTCAAAACACAGAAGTTAACTGGGCTGCTAAGGCACCACACTCTGTGACAGGACTAGCCAAAAACATGTCATGTTTGGACATGAATGCAGAAGGTTCAAGGTTATCCGGAGGGAAAGGCCATCCTGGAACTGACTTTTGCTCTTAAGTGAGAGGGAGGGGACAGTTATTTTTATTATTCAAAGAATCCAATCAATCAATCTACCCATCAATCAGTCAATGTCAAAAATATAGATATATCTCAACTGCATGGCCTTTTTAGAAAATTCACAGTTTAGCTAGAACATAAAGCATTCTCAAAAGCGTCCCTGGGTACAGAAAAAAACAGCTGATTCTGTCTCTCTTGTCCAGATTCCCCCCACTGACTGATGGTAGTTATGCAGCTTCTTTAAGTCCACTGGGCACATCTGACTAAATCCAGCCATGAACTTTATTTTCTGGAGTTCTTCCTGAACCGGCCAGTTTGATTAACCCAAGCGTATTAGCTCCATCTTTAGACTCAAAAGAGAAACACTGCAGAAATTCACATACCAAAAGACAGGGACAGGCTACAGTATGTTTGACTAGGAAAAAAACAAAAAAGGCAAATCCAAACCAAAATGAGAACCAATTTGAAAAATAACAATGATCATGTCCATTCACAGATTAGTATCAGTTTGGCAACCAAGGATCACAACTGCACAGCAATCACTTATTAATTTTGACTGACAACGGATTACTTGCAGATGCTCTGANAGGGAAGGGAAGGAAAAAGGAAAGGAAAGGAAAAGAAAGGGACCTACACCACCACCAAAATTATGATTTATTTTTCCTTTTTAAAGAGATGGTTTTTGGTTTGGTTGTTGATTGATTTATTTTCCTTAGCTGCTCATGTCGCTAGGTTCTCCGCATTTATGCTGGACATCCGAATCTGAGAGCTGCTCTTGCTCAGAATGGAGAGTTGTGTCCCCCCGTTCACTCCGCTGCTCGCTAGAGAAGGATGACGATGTTTGAAATCCACAGCAAAATACCGGTTGACTTTCCAGCTCCTCCATTTTCTCTTTATTTCTGATTGCACCTTTAGGGAGAAACTTCAAAAGGTCATTTTTTATGTACTTAGCCGCTCGAGGACATGCTGACAAATTATCAAGTTTAGAAAAAAGACCCCACAATTTNNNCAAAAAAGGCAAATCCAAACCAAAATGAGAACCAATTTGAAAAATAACAATGATCATGTCCATTCACAGATTAGTATCAGTTTGGCAACCAAGGATCACAACTGCACAGCAATCACTTATTAATTTTGACTGACAACGGATTACTTGCAGATGCTCTGAAATGTAAATCAGTGAGTGGGTGGGCTTGGCCTGTTGTTTATCTTTTAAACTTTTTTTCCATTAATGGCCTTGAGTACAGTCGGGTATTTACAGTGATTGTTAAAAAGATATATGTACATATTTCCTTTGCTTTTTCACCTCGACAAACATCGGGGAAGGGAAGGGAAGGAAAGGGAAGGGAAGGGAAGGGAAGGGAAGGAAAAAGGAAAGGAAAGGAAAAGAAAGGGACCTACACCACCACCAAAATTATGATTTATTTTTCCTTTTTAAAGAGATGGTTTTTGGTTTGGTTGTTGATTGATTTATTTTCCTTAGCTGCTCATGTCGCTAGGTTCTCCGCATTTATGCTGGACATCCGAATCTGAGAGCTGCTCTTGCTCAGAATGGAGAGTTGTGTCCCCCCGTTCACTCCGCTGCTCGCTAGAGAAGGATGACGATGTTTGAAATCCACAGCAAAATACCGGTTGACTTTCCAGCTCCTCCATTTTCTCTTTATTTCTGATTGCACCTTTAGGGAGAAACTTCAAAAGGTCATTTTTTATGTACTTAGCCGCTCGAGGACATGCTGACAAATTATCAAGTTTAGAAAAAAGACCCCACAATTTGATAGAAAAAAAAAAAAAGAATATTATTTAACTCCTCACTTCAACAAAATCTGAAGTGACTTCTCCATGTCTGAAAGAGGTCCAGGCATGTAGTGGGAGCAACAGCCAAGGTTCTGTGTCTCTGACTTCAGATAATTTAGGATCAGCCCAGAGGTGCATAGAAGACCTGTTCAACACTAACTCCAACATGGTTCTTTAGTTAGCTTCTTGGAAAAAAATATCCTGTTTTCATCATCAGCCAGTAACAAATATCTAACAAGGAGCCAAAGAAACCAGCAACCAAAAGGTATTAGACAGTAATGAAATAGCCTGTCCACAAAGGCAGCTTCTCTCTCACCTGCCATTAGTGGATGCATGTCTACTGAAAACTTTCTCTCCTACTTTTGGATGACTTCTAAGCAGATGACAGCTCTTGGATTCATCTATGATACCCTCCTTTCCCTTGAAATTTTTTCATGGGCAACCACAGAAAATTGCCAACAGTGAAACAGTCCATGATCAGAAGCCCCATTAGAAAATAAACAAGTAATTCTATAACTTTTCATTCATTATTGATTACTTAACAATCTTGCTAGATGTATGCATGTGTGTGTGCATATATACATAAGACACTAAGGATTTAAACTAAGAAATATCATACTAGCTCAGACAAACATTTATTTGGTCTATTACTCATTCCTGACAGCAGCCTGGAACATATTTCTGAATGAAATAGCTTAAGAACAAGGAACTATGTAGATGTATTTTCCCAATGTACTTTTCCTGTCTCCAATAAGTAGCTGTAGCAAAAATGTTCTTGTCTTTAACAGTCATTGCTAAATTTTCCTAGACTAATACAATTGTTGAAATGGATCAGCATATACCAAAACGCTAAACAAGTGCTTCAACTGTATAGATATGAACTTCTGGGGAGAAAAATCCAATTGAAAAAATTACATTCTCCTTTTTCTCTATTTTCTATTTTGGTTAAAATAAAGATAGGTATAGATTAGATAGAGTATAGAGGTATATTGCCTCTACAAAAAGAAAATAGTGTTGGCATGTGTATCAGTGTATTATATCCAAGATGAACTCTTTCTTACCCTAGGTAATTTAGTGGAGGCACAGGACATTCTCTAATGTCTTAGGAGGTAAAATGGTTCTAATTAATCTAGTTGTCCTAGTTTGGTTGAGAAGCACCTCTTCTCTCTCTCCAAGGGGTTACAGGAAAAACCAGTAAGGATTTACCAAAGGCAAATCATACCAGCCTAACTTGGTAGTCTTCTACAACATACTAACATTTACTGTTGACATGGAGAGAGCAGTGGACATTGTTTACACAGATTTCAGCAGAGCATTTGACACTGTTTCTCACAACCTTCTCTTAGGCAAACTGGCAAGATATAAAGGCTAATAGGCCACATTCAGAGGGTGGTGAGCAATGTTTTTCACTCAGGCTGGAGGCTTATCACTGTGGGGTCCTCCAGGGATCAATACTGGATGCCACACTGTTCAACATTTTCATAAATTATCTGGATGATGGAACTTAAAACACTGTCACGAAATTTGCTGATGACATCAATCTGGGTGATGAGGTGGACGTGTCAGAAGGGACCTTACAGAGAGAACCAAACAGGCTGGAAGAGTGGGAAAGCAGCAACTGTATGAGGTTCAACAAAGACAAGTGCAAAGTTCTGCACCTGGGATGATATAACCAAAGAGCCCACTACAGTCCCTACCTCTGTTAGGGAGCATTAATCTGAGCCATCATGTCTGGCAAGGCCAATGTTATCGTTTACTAAAGACATCATACATCCTCTTTCTTTTGCTGAGATATTGTGAGATTCAGCCTAAGGTATTAGGGAATATGGGAGATTATGAGTTACAGTGAAGGATTAGCAGTTACTCCCCCAAGGAAATGAGATGGGGATGGTGGGTGGGGGAGGTTAAATATTAAAAGTCTTACCTCCCCATTCAAGAAACAATAGAGAACAGCAACAACAAAACCCTAGGCAAATGGGAGAGAAAAAAAAGTAATGTAATCCAAATCCTTCAGTAAATGCTAGAAAACAGCTGGAGTTAAAGCAAGCAAACAAACAAAACCAAAATAGTGGTATACAAAACATATACATAAAGGAATAAACACACAGTCTGAGAACTGTGCATGCAAAGTGGTTATAATGAATAGAGATTTCGTTTTAACAAAAGCAGAATTCACTGTATAATCACCTGGAAAGATCCCAGTCCCAATTCAAACACTAGTCTCTCCCGCTTACTGACATTTTCAGGAGAAAAAGCAAACACCGTGTAGTGAATTCCAAACAAGGGGATAAGCAGTAGTGTAGAGCGAGCCAGTCTCCTGTTATAATAGAGTGAAAGAACTTTAATGCAGCCTTGTAATAAACAACTTGTTCTTTAATTAAAGAAGAAAACACAGATAATATTTTGTTGCTTGCCTTTTGGGAAATACATACACTTCATAATTATACAAACAAGTATACAGCATTCCCATTTGTTCCCAAACAATGATTTCACACACACTGTAGTTTGCTCCCCCTTCTTCACACTGATACAATAATAGCACATTAGTAATGCTTAATTCTCTGTACTGTTATTTTAATTTGCATTATTATAAGCAGGGTTTTTTTCTACTGTGTCAAACATGAGGAGGGGCAATCTTGCTAAGGGATTCAGACTGCTACCATAGCACAATAATAAACCTCTCACCCAATTGCTTAATCCCAGAGGAGTGTTAGAAATCACTTTTTGGGTGTCTGTGTGTGAGAATTTATTTTTGCATAGCAAAAAATTCCAAAACAGCAATACAAATAAAGAAAAACACCCTTGTATGTTCTTATGACTCCTCAAGGTCTTGATTTTGGTCTCATTTACACTGTTGGAAACCTAAGTGTAATTCCATTGTGTAACTAATTTCCATTACATCCGAAATAACTCTGTAGGTATAAACAAAAGGACTGGAAATGAATGTGTGCATTTGTAAGCACTTCACTGAGTATGGATGAAATTACCCAAAAGCAGGGGTCCAGCCTTATGCAGCAGTTTTGGTCAGTGTCATTTACTGATTGAGCAGCAAAAAAGACCTAAGAGAGAGCAACTGTTGATCTGAAAATAAGGCATGTGCTTCATTATAATCAAAGTGGCCTAAAGTAACCTCCAGGACATTTTCAAAGGGGGAAAAATATTATTGATTTCCCTTGAGTAAGTTAAGAATGTAGATGGAGGACAAAGGAAGCTAAAAGCCATAAAGATTTTTGGAAGAGCTGCAAACTTCTTCAAATCTAAATGTTCACTCTGCTTATGTCTATATGACATATTGCAAAGACATTTGAATTTGCTAATACACACTCAACAATATCCCCAAAATCATGTGTTTGTCTTACTGAAAGTGAAGACTTAATTAATACATCTCCAAGAACTCTGTGAACACATGCTGTTATATCCAGTACTAAACTGGAAATGGGACATCAGATCCTTGCTGGTGTCCCTCGGTCATACTTTGTGCCCTAAAGATTATAAATGCATCACAAACCTTGCCTTAAGATTGTAATAAACACACATGATTCTTTAGTCCGATGCACACCAAATCTAAAGTTTTGGTGAAAGACCCAAAAACCAGAGAATACAGTTCTTGTGAATTTTAAAGTTAGACATTAACCAAAAGCTTTCAACAAGAGAGGAACAGCCTTGGAGCAGTTTGATGAAGAGCATACAGTCTCCAACTTTGGTGAGCTGTAGAAAAAATAAGCTATACAGGAGTCATCCAGTGTAATTGACTAAAAGACCATAAACGTCCCTTTTCTCTATGGACATGTAATCAGATTAATGAAAAATAACACAAAAAATGTGTCAAATAATACTGCCTTCATAAACAAAAAAGGATACAAAGAACCTAAGTGTCTTAAACTAGCCATGGAATTAAAAAAAAAATCAAATGAAGGTAGCAAACTGGACAATGAAGTATTATCTTTCAAAATCTGTTACCCTTTATATTCAGAATTAATGATGACAACAACAACAAAAGAATAAATGTCACTTTGATTTAAAAGTCAGAATAGAATTCTCTATTAACATCTTGTATTGATGTGTTGTATCTCACCACAGTGAGATTAATTTTGGAGATGCAGAGGAAGACTTTTCCTATTGTCAGTTTTCTGGCATTAATTATATCTGATTAATCACACAATTAGTTTGTAGGATCTTGAAATATAATGTAATCATCAGCTTATCTGAGATACTCTCTTCAATATCGTCATAAAAGTCAGGGAGAAAGTACATGAAATGTGAGAAGTAACACATTCTGAAGTCTATAGGTCTATAAAGAAGAAAGGAAGATTTTAATGATAAGAAAAACTTGAGAGATAATAGTGACTGTGTGGATGATGATGAATTGTGTTTTTTCAAGAGCATTAGGAGGAAAGATGACTTAAAGCAATACCTGTGAGACATGTAAGTTACGTGCAATGGTGAAATGAAGATGTTAAAGAATGCAGCAACATTCTTAGGAGTGTAACAGCCAAAGATACTAATACTCTTTTTTTCCCACACTCTTTCAGACAAGCAAGAAACCCAGGGGACAGATCCAAAATTTTTGAGGACAATAATCCCTCAGTTTGGCTTAAACTGGCAGTTTAGAAGAGATATGTTCTCCAAAAGGCCTAGAAAAAGCCTTGTTGGCATTCCAACAGATGAAGGAACACCTTAAGGTTATTTAAAAAAAAAAGAAAAAGCTACATTTCAATATTTGTTGAGATTTACATGCTATTTCTCAGCTCTTATTTTCCTTAAAAACAGTTTAAACAGAATATTTTCTCGACTAGTATGGCTATGAATGTGGCCTTTCCATAAAGTGTTAGTACAAAAAGACACAGATAATGGCATCTTCTGTTTTTCCTTACTCCTCAAGTGAATTATAGAAAGATATCTTTATAATAAAAGGAACGGAATGCAGAAAAATTGTCCAAATTTGACCAGTCTCTGAAAGAACCAGGTCTTTATTTTTCAATTGTATATCCACACTTATTAAGGAGACTGCTGAAATGTCTATGGATACTACATAGGACATAACTGGGCATGAATTGGAAATGAAAATACACATCACATTGCATTGTTGAGTAGAATTTCTAGTGATTTCTACTAAATGTTCTGCTGTCCTCTTATTCCTCAAAACAGGTTTCTAGAAGACAAATCAATGTTGTGATCTAACAAACACAGTAACTGTGCATCAGATGAAAAAAAAGTAAGTATTTTGAACAATTATGGAATAAGGAACAAGGACCAATGGGTTCTAAATGGCCTAAATAGGTTCTTCCAGCTTCTGTGAATGGGATGTAATGAAGATATATCTCTAGACTCAGAACCTGTAGATACAACTGCAAGAACTGCTGAACTGCTGAGCTGGATATGTGATGATGCCATTTGGAATGAATCAAGGAGGCCATCAGAAAACTTGGTCCTCTACGAGAGGGGACCTGAAGCTCCAGGAGCAATTGTGTAAGGAAATTTGTGGTTGACAATCTCTTTTCTATCTCAGAGAGAGTGGTGAAAACTGTAGCTTAGAGCTTACTCCCTCATCAGTTCCAGATATCTCCACTGCACTGAAGAAGTGTCTTGTGCCATTTCTGCTGGTACTGTAGCTGCTTCTGTTGGACTAATTGCAAAGCCGTGTAGCTCAAAAAAAGCCATGCAACTTACATAAGACTTGACAGATGACACTGTCTGCTACTAAGGTAAAGATAAAACACAAGACAAGTTTTACTCTGCCAAAGAGTTTGTTGTCTTGGTCTTAGAGATTCTCATCACCCAACTTTTTTGAGACAAAATATCACAGACTATCAAAAGAAGAAAAAGAACTTCAAAACCATAGCCTCTGAAGAAAAACTATGTAGTTATTTTGCTGCTTAGGCCTGCCTCTTCAAAGTAAGAGAATTGTTCAGTTTAAAGGCTGAGTCTTAAGTGAAATTAATTTGATTAAATATAAACTTTTGCAGTGAATACATCAAGGTCTGTGGTAGTCATGTAGTGCCAAGGTTTGGACATACATACTGTAGATATTTATATCAAAATTATTAATATAATATCTCTAAAGCGAATGTAGAGAAAAATGTACTTTTAAAGGATAGTTTTTGCCTGCTATACATACCTCTTTAAATGGAGGTGACTCGTGTTGCAAACCTCATGGGTATGTACTAAATACATCTATTGATGTATATAGTGACTAACTTGAAGTTATGAGATAACTGCAATGATGACATTTATTTTTAGCTAAATTAATTCCACACCTACATTCCCTTTATTGTCAATGAAGAGAAACAGACATTTATGTGCAAGGACGAATCATCTGTCCCTAAGGAAGGCCTAATCACTCCCTAAGTTTCTCCATTGAATTCAAAGGGAATCTGGATGGACTTTGTCATATAAATTGTTGCACTTTTGCATTGTAAAGTTAAGATCAGAAGAATAACATCTGTTTGGCCACAACTTAGTGATGAATACTTACAAAAAATAATCATGACAATATTTCAAAGAGAAGGTTAAAGAGCAAACCATGAAGATACAGGATGTCAATAGTAATGAAACGCTTAATATAACTCATGTTTAATAAACCAAAGCATCTATAGTATCAAAAGGATGCTAAACATAGTTAATGTGGCTTTTAGGAACCTCATTAATCTCCCTGACAGATACACGTTTTTTCCAAAAGCTTGTAGGATCACTTTCAAAGACCTGAGGTAACACCTAAACACAGGAATTGATTACAGCTTTTTAATCATATCTTCAGACTAAGGACAGAAGTGTAGAGAGCTTTTTTGTGTTTCTGTTTGGGCTGAACTCTTCTTGCTGTTGACTGGGTAGAGGATTTTACCCTAGAGTGTTGTCAGTCTGCCATCTTTCAGAAACACTGCACTTAATGTGAAATTTGTTTCTCTGCAAAGATTGCTGGTAGGTTTCTGAAAGGTAGGCCCCATCTAAAGGAATCCTGTGGGCTTCTTGTACAAGTAACAGAGAATGAGGTGCACGATGAGAAAGTGATTGATTCACATGTCTCTAGACTAAATGGCATTATTCACTTTTCTAGATTCCTTACTCTTGTTAGGCAAATCTTTGACAATAACTTCTGACTAGACACATAGTATGTTGATATTAGGTCAACCTTAGCCTTTCCTCATTCCTGGGTATATACTAACACAACTTTACTCAGTTCAATGGATGTAGGATGTTTCACCCTGGATGAGAGTCTGATTCACTCAATCCTGTTCTGCCCCTGTTGTTCTATCAAACAGGTGAGACGTTTATTCTCCGTATGACCAGCGCTCACCTCTTTGCTGTATAATAAAGAGTAACTATTAATAGCTTCTATACAGACACTACTCAAGACCATTATAGCATCAGCCATAATTACATTTTTTTAAAAAAACAACCAATAACTTTAAGTTCTTGATTGTGGTGCATCAGCAAGAGCACAGAACAACAAAAAATTCTACATGCACAAGAACTAAATGAATGCTTGCTCTCTGGTTACTACCCCTCTGCTAATATCCATTCATTTACTTGCAACATGCGTCATACAAACACAGTAACGTCACAGGATTGCGTACACTTACAGGGTAATGGTTGATAGTTCTGACATCTTGCAAGAGTGCTGGTTAGCCCTCTTAGGCTTACAGTAGCATTTCTGAACGCAGCTGCTAAATATGACAAGATTAGCATTTTTTTCAGCATATTGTGAACAGGCCAAAGTAGGTCACTTTCAACACATTTCATGAGACACGTCACAAAGATGGAAAGCAGACATGACAGAATGAAATTACAGCACAAACCAGTTGCTTGTCTGAAGCCAAAATAAACAAAAGAAATTAAAATGCACTGGCTGTGGCTAGCAATTGTGATGTGTTGATTCACAGACAAACCAAAGATTGAACAACCTGGAGGCAGGCGTCATGCATCCAAAATACACATGACCTTTGCAGTCTGGTATTGTACAGAGGGTAACAGAAAAATATATATTAAATGAAAGTTGACTGCACGCTTGTGGAGAACAATTAGATAGTAACATAAACTTGTAGGATGGAGATTAATCTAAGATGAAGTGGGATCAGATGTTCCTCATTTTTATGTCTAAGTACCCAAGGTAGTCTAGATCTCTTCTTTTTAGGGAAGGGTACTAGAAAGGAAACCAAAGCACTTTTTCACCCAGTTCCTTGATGCATGGGGAGGGGAGTTCAGTATGGAAACTACAAGTCTGGCTGGTAGTTCAGAGGTATTCCTTATTTTTTGACGCACACACTTAGACAGGTATGGTTGTAAAAGCAGTAGGCACATATACTATGGACGAGAACCATTATGTCTACATGTTGTATTCTCAAAAGAGCTGCTATGGAGAATGGGATGTTTACATTTACACCTAGTTAGAAAGAGGCTAATTCAAATCGGCTGTGAAAGAGGGTAGTCTGAAACAACATGAGAAGTCATCTTAAGGCATCTGAGGGAGAAGGATTTTGTATCTGTTATGGTAGGCTGAAAAACCTGAGAATTGAAAATAATGATTTCTTGATGACTTTCATTGGGAGATTTTTTGTTTGGTTTTGTTTTCAACACATGGTTGTTTTGGTGGGGCTCACCTCAGGGAAGGTGGGATATTTATAGTGTAGATGTCTAAGTAAACTGGACATCCTTGGACCCTTGAGAATCATTGGAGAGTATAAGAGGTCAAGAGAGAAGCATACACTTGGTCACGGTACATCTGACCTATTTTAGATGTCCACTTTAGAATGGGATAAACAGCACACCAAACACCACTGACTACCCTGACTAAATCTCCATTGACTATAAAGGATAATACGGTGATTTTTTAAAGCAATGGTGAACAAGGAAAACATCTAACTTTATTCAAACAAATCAAACTCTGGTTCTGTTGCTCTGATAATAGGTACAGTCTATGTTTTGTGTTCACCTTGCTGTAGATGGAAGATGCAGGCTGAACAATAAAATAGAATAAATTGAAAACTGATTAGATTTTTCCCTACTGTTAACTCCTTTAAGCCAATCCCATTTACTAGAGTTTTGTTTTGATTTGTTTTGTTTCCTTTTGGGTAATCAAAACCTGACTGCTGTGTCGTTACTAAAGATTATAGCGTAAAAGTCAGATAGAATACAGTATTGTGGAATTCACACATCCAGCAAATAGAAATAGTAATCATGTTTCAACTTACAAAATTAATCTCATTTCCTTAATGGTGCTAAGGAAGTAAATATGAAAATGATTGTTCCTTTTACAGTATCAGTTCTGTGATAAAATTTTGCACTGCCTCTGTTCTTCACAGGGTGGAATTTTGTGCTAATTGTCAGTAAGACTGCTCAAAAACAAGGAGGGAGGTTTTAGAGACAGTTCCTTTTTACTATGGCTGAGACTTTCAGAAGTGACTATGGATTTTGAGTATCTCACTCATTTTTTGATCACCTGATCTGAAACACATTTTATCAGACCAATTTTTACCACAAGAGGGCTGCTCAGCATGTGTTGAAAAGCAGTGCTTATGAAGGCATTTTAAGGTACATAACCTGAAAATGAAACATCTAAAAATCAATAATCACTTTGAAAATTCTTAGTCATGGGGCATTGTAGTGGGTTGAGCTCTTCAATGAAATGCTTAATTGTGCCATGGTAATCTTGACAAAAAAAGTCTCCACCCATGTTTCCTTTACTGCTTATGTCCCGTTTCATTTGGAAAGGATTGATTTTCAATGCAAGTTTTTCTAGTAAGTAGAACTGACATGACAGCGCATTTTTGGTAGAACGCTCAAAAAGGACAGACTTGATTTTGAAAATAGTATCTAAAAATTAACTACTACTCCCCACCTAATAAGGGGATGTTTTCCATCACATGGGCTTGTGATGGAAAACTTTGCTAGCACTTCTTACAAAAATATTAATATTTTAGTGCTGTTACCCTTTTCTCTGCTATCCCACCTAATTTAGGTAGAATCATCTCTCTGATGTTAGATATTGTAAAGTGACCCAAAACATTTACAGTACAGAATTGATAGAAGTTTTCTTTCCTTTTTTGCTCTCTCCCTTTTTTCTTTTTTTTTTAAGTTTTATTTATATATATCTAGTTAGTTACTTATTGTGAAATTAGAAACCTTGGTGGAAGGAAAGGGAGAAAGAAAGAAGAGACAGAGGAGGCAGGACCATAAAGAAATGGGAAGGAGTAAAAAATAGCCAAATAAGAGAAAAATAATAAAAATGGGGTTATGCATATCGAAACACTACATGAATTAGGGCAGGACCCTCAGATCTCTGTAGGCACACACAGAATGGACTTTGTCACATCTAACTATATGGATCTAAGACAAATTTAAACTGAACTATCACCTTTAACTCACTCAATCACGGAAAGAAACGGGCACTTCCAGCGGCTGAGCTGACCTGTGTAACAGAGGCGTCTAAGACATACGGGATGCATTGTCTTACGGAGGTGCCCTGGTCTCTCAGTTTGACCATAGACGACGACTAGACTGCTTAGATTAAATACGAGACTTTAGACAGCTAAAGGCAAACAAGCTGAGTCTCACCGCAATTGTCCTGTGCATGGACTGCAGCTGCATCTGGGAGGAAGAGGGAGGGTGCTAGGGTGGAAGGGGAAAGAAAAAGAAAAACATTCCCAGGATTAAATGAGTGATGTATGATGTGGCTGAAAACCATCTTGTCAGACTGAACACCTTGACGTCTGGCAAGTTAATGTAAATGAGAGAGTACACAAATTTGAGGCAAAAGTGGTTTCAATTCAATTCTATAGACTTTGTAGGTTTCTCAGAGGTGCTTAAGAGAAGTAAATGAGCATGCTGATTCAGGGGAACGAAGTTACACTCTATTACCAAGGCCATGTAGATCCATAATGAAAAAGATCAGGGTTCTGGGTTAAGGTTGCTAATGGCACACAGGGAATGACAGAGTTTGTGGGTTGTCTCTGAATATGCTGAAGGGAAATCCTTTGGGAAACACAATAAAGACAGGATTTGATTCATACAAATTAAAACTGTGCCTCATTAAGAATCTTTCTATAACTTGCTCAAGTAATTCTGTGAAACCTCACTACAAACAATATTGAT
The DNA here is from genome assembly GCA_013399435.1 of Arenaria interpres. Taxonomy (NCBI): domain Eukaryota; kingdom Metazoa; phylum Chordata; class Aves; order Charadriiformes; family Scolopacidae; genus Arenaria; species Arenaria interpres. The sequence goes on along the minus strand of VXAK01007167.1, from coordinate 184,179 downwards.
AACCATATAAATAGTAGGAAAAAGAATGTTAAAACAAATCAATGAAATAAAGTACTGAAAATACGGTAAATGTTAACCAAGGTGAGAGTAGAAAGGTTGTATGGGAGAGAGATAGAAACTTTGAAAAATGGAGTCATACCATCTGTTATTTATGCTACATGCCTACTTACCTACAGTTGGTATTGTTACAGGTTGGGGGACTTCTTTTCTTTACTACTTGATAGCCTGAAGCTATACTTGTTTCCTAGCCAAAATACCAACTACATTTACAAAGCCCCTGTACTTAAAGATCAGATGTAAACAGTTTGGAAAACTGAACTTGTTCTGTGAGCAGAAAACAGACATACAATTCCATCCTGCTGCAGTGGCTGTGGGTCCTGATCCACTGTGTGCAAGTAGACTCATTCATTCCTCTCATCCAGGCACACAATAAGGGGTGCTTATCAGCAAAGTTGTTATTTAGTTTCACCTTAGCCAATATTCGAAGTTAACAATATAGCTGCATGCATTTTCTCTTGTTGCCCCATGCTAGTTTAACAGTCGATGGTGATAAACAGACCATAAAGTGAGATTTATCTCACTAATTTTAAACATCTGGTTTAGAATGAAATAAGAGATTTTATTCTCTCGACTGGGTAGATGTCTACTGACTGTGGAAGGAGTTCAGCATGATTATCGTATTAGATCAGGCGGATTCCATGCTGTCTTGTTAAAACTAC